>JAUBOD010000883.1:125148-214994 GCA_032353885.1 Nothura maculosa
GGTTCTTGCTGTCGTCACCCGTGGCAGCTCCACGGGCACTGACGTTGCCTTCCTGGGTGAGATGGTGCTTTCATTTTGAGGTACAATCCTGCCCAGAGGCAGGGAAGTACTAAGAGGCCATCCAGTGATGGGTGCTTCAGGTTGGTTCTCAATCTATGACTCTCACTCTATTTTAAGCGAAGTTGATGCCTAGGTGCAACAGTCTGGGTGGAAAATATGAATCCTACTAGACGTACTTCACACCAGCATTCATGGATTTGAAAAGGGGTCTTAGTCTATCCATCCTAGCTCAATCGTTTGTATTTTTCCTGCTTGTTTACATACAGAAGACACTTTCTAACAACGTATCTTCAAGCCTCCTCTCCTTTCAGGATAGCTCCCAATTTGTTTAAGCAGCAGGCTTTCCAAGGCTAAATAACCAGGATGTTGTCACATACATATGTAAACAAGCATTACTGTTAAGAGAAATAAAGGACCTCAAATCTCTTTCTGCACATGATAAAACCCTACTGACTTACCAAGCACACTTAAGTGCGTATTTCCTAACACAGCCCCAAAATAAATACCTTCTGTTGCAAAGCAAACAAACAAAAGTTCTTAAAACTGTTTTACACAAAACGTTGGTCTACTTCTAAGGAAAATTCTTAGGCTATCTGATCCCAAACAATTACAATCACCTTCCTATTAACTACAGAGTGAGAGCTACTCCCAGAACACCTCCACCACATTCCTTTGACCAAGGAATGGGGCAGCTCTGCTTCAAAGAATTCTGCCAAAAGGAAAACTAAATGTACCTAAATGCCCACAGCTTTGAGGTTTGGACAATTTGCTGTGATTAAGTTTCTATTTATTCTTCTGAGCAATATTAGGGTGGGATCTTTTAAGATTTAATTTTTCATTTTAATTTACAAAATTCACGTGCATAACTTTAGGGTGTATTTTACCTATTAAAATCTCAAATACTTTATGATTACATCAACTCCTCACTTACAATTTAACATCCCTGAGAAAGATACTTAGCCAATACACTTAATGAACACATAACAAAGGCCAATGTAAATAGCATCTTTTAGGATCTGAGCAAGTAAATGTTAAATACCTTAAAGTATTAAGGTATTTAAGTAAACCCTAAATAACCTGACAACCCAGAATCCAAAGAGCAGCTTAGGTGACTCTGTTAAATGATTTGTGCTGCTATGTCAACTTTACAGAATCTGCACACAAAAATACTCAGTATTTAAAAAGGGATCATGAAATGCAGCAGATGACACAAGTACTCCAGCAAAACCAATCTGGACTATCAAGTGCATAATTCACAACCACATTTTTAATCCAGGGTTTTTGTTTTGAGCTAAAAGCTAAAAAGATATAAATATAGCATGTCAGTCTCATAGGAGTCCTGATGTTGGGGCTTTCAGGGTTCTTCGAGCACCACATAATATCCCGATTTTGCTCTCTGTTAAACTCCACTTTTAGAACAGGCTGGCATACTTCATTTATTAAGCACATGAAGAGCATCACAACTACCTCCTTCTAAATGAGAATATTTATATTTCGCTGCAGAGACTTGGTAAAATTTCCTGGCATAGCAAAAACGTCAGGATCCATCTCACCTGAAGCTCTCAGGAAAAGTCATTATTTGAGGAAAAAAGCCCAATATATCCATTCTACACAGAGGTCATCTCCTTTTAGCACAATTAAACAATAATAATACCCCAAAGGGTGTATTTTAGAGGCAATAATCCTAAAGGTTCGTATCCAGCACATGAGGTAGGGCACAAAACGATCCAGATGGGGCTACTGGTGCTAAGCAGGGCTCGGGGCCCTGCGCACATCCCGGGGGAGGTTTTCCCTCAGGCAGCAGCTCCCATCCACCAGCCGGTTTCCCGCAGGAGAAGGAAACCAGAAGTCGCTCCTGCCTCTCGCACTGCTCCTGGTGGAAGGCACTGCCGAGCCTCAGCGTGACCTTCCTGTTCGCGCGATGGAGAGCGGATAAGAGGTGGGAAAACGCTGAAGAGTTAAGCGCAGAAACGGGAGGGGAACGTGTTTGACACCCGTTCCCCGCCGCTGCCCACTCACCCAGGAGCGCCCTGAGGTGCTTGAGGCGGGTCAGCACGTCCTTCTTGGGATCCAGCGCCTTCTGCGTGGACTTCTTCACATCGGCGTGGCTTTTTCTGGAGAACATCCCGCGGCGGGGGCGGGCGAGGGGGAGACAGCGGCTCGCAGCGAGCCCGCCGGCTCCCCCGCGGCCGAGGCGAGCGGAGCCGCGCGGCCGCGCCCGTTGCCGGCGTGGGGAAGGGGCGGAGGAGCCTCCCGGCGGCCGCGGGGGAAGAGGCGCGCGTGGAGCCGGGGAGGGCGGCCCAGCTCGGCGCTGCCGCTCGCGCAAACACGGAACCGAGCGGCGCTGCCGCCGCCCGGGCGGTTTAGAACCGCCGCCCGCCCGCCCGCGCCGCCGCACTGCGCAACCGCCGCCGCCTCCCGCCCCGCCCGCCACAGGGGGGAAAACTACAACCCCCAGAGTGCAGCGCGCGCGCGAGCGCGCAGCCCGGGGCGGGGCGCGGCTGTGCGGAGCATGCTGGGACTTGTAGGCGCTGCGGGGAGGCTGCCATCCCACCACCTCCATCCCTCCAACCTGGAGGGCCATCGGTCTGACATGGCCGCTGCTCACAGCACCCTGCGGAAGGGTGGTGGGGGAAGGCGTCGCTGAGCTGCAGGACACTGCTGCCCTCCTCTGCTGCCCCACAACTGGCTTGTGGCTGCCCGTTGAAGGCCCGCAACCCTCTATAAATATGTATCTTTATAAGCAGAGCAGAAAAGATATATAAAGGTATCTTTATAAACAGAACAGCTGATGCCTGAGAGCAGGTGCCATCCCTCACGTCACAGCCTAAGGGAGATGCCCCTGTCGGGGAGCCTTTCCGGCAGGCATGGACAAGAGCCACTCCCCTTCATACCTCACGCGAAATTCCCTTCACACCTTCCCACAAAACGACGTGCCCACCAGGCCCAAATATTCACTGTTTCCTCCTTTATAGGTGGGTTGGGTGTTTCTGGAAAGCCAGCTGTGTGTCAGGGCATTGGGCAGCCAGCAGCGGCTGGCCAGATCTCACGGAAAGCCCTGGGTCAGATGGGGCAATAAGGGAGTGAAAGGTGCTTGTTGGGATGCTGGGAGGGCCATGGAGTGCTTGGATCTGATTTGTTGGAATAATCTGCATGTTTGGAACAACTGTTTGCACTATACATAAACAATAAGCAGCGCTTTTACTCCTACAGTATATAACAATGATAAAAAAAGACTTTGGGGGAGGGGGGTTGTAGTTCTTCAACAAAAACAGCTTTTTGTTCCAGAATTACAGTTCCAAAGGGTTTTGTTTGAAGTCTCGGGATCCTGTAAGGCAAACTCCTGGGCATAAAAGTTGATTTTAATAAATACCAAGGCAGGATGAGGGCCTGTGAAAGAAGATATTTCCATATGAAGCGATTTTATTTCCTTTTTTTTTAAAATGAGATTTATTGTAATTAATTCTTGTCTCTTTATATAAATACTTTAATAGTGAATCATTGTTAAAAAAAAAAAAAGGGAGAGGGGCACAAAAATTACTATTGTTAGGACTGGAAAATATGTTGCTACCACACGTTGCTTCCTGTGGGCCCTCTCTGGGATCATTTCTCCCATTAAGGTCACCAGAGCAACAGAGCCGCAGTCATCGGAGTGAGTTGTAAACATGTCCTGCTAATGGGAAGACAGGTCCGGTCACCATCACCACAAACGTGCAGCCACCGACATGAAGGAAGGGATTTAATTGCAAGAACAAGCCTGGTAAAACCAACAGGTAGATAAAACCAACAGGTAAATAAGCCACTTTTGTGTGTGATAGGTTAAACTGATGATGGAGACCTTGCGTGGCATGAAACTTCTTGATGTTTCTTCAACATCTGCCTTACAACTTCTGCACTACATTTTAGTATAGCTCAAGCCATCATCTATTTAAATTAAACTAAAAGCAAGTTCATCAAGCACCATAGAGCTGAATGGAAAAGCTCCATAAGATTTTTTATTATTATTTTATTTTATTTGGAGTACATACTTTCATTGCAATCAAGCCAGTCTGGAGCAACTTGGTATCATTCAGCTTCCCCTGGAAAACAGTAAGGGCTTGTTCTATCCCAGGAGGAATTAGGAACCTGCCTGATGTCCTGCCAATTTCTCTTCCTTATTCTGAAACAGGTTGTCTTATTGGGCTAGCTCAGAATAAGGGATCTTAAGGCTGTATTCAGATATTCACTTTTTTTTTTCTTAAACTTTATACAAATCTTGTATTTTTACCCTCTAGTGTCACCAAACCTTATGATAGTCCTATTACTCCTTCACATCCTGTTCCTGGAGTCAAAGGAATAGTATTGACATGGAGCTTTCCTTTTTTAAATAATACTGTAATGCTTTTTGTTACAAAGAGAAGTTTGAAAGCATGACATCAGAATCAGAATATGAGAATTTATCATTTTCTAAAAGCCTATTGTTTAGAGACTGCTTAAGGATTACAATAGCTCTTCTCATACCATTGTTGTACAGTGTTTCATGCTGGGAAAAGATACAAATCTTGAACAGTTGTCCAAAATTATTTGTCATATGTTGCAAATTGGATATCTGAAGCTTCATGAGAAGAGTGAATTAGCTCATTCCAGCTTTTCTCTTTCAAAGCCACAAATCAATACATGCAGTTGGCTAGGGAAGCACATGGCTAAAATCTTGACTTCCCTTTATTTATTTATTTATTTATTTATTTATACATTTAGAATTAGAAAAATAGCAGTTTTTCAGATCTTCCATTTGTCTGCTTTGTTAAGAAAATACCACTGCTCTTGAATATAAAGTAGTTATGACTATTAAGCCATTCTAATGTGTATTGATTTTCCTGATAAGTAACTAAGGATTTTGGTGCTTAGCACCTAACTGTGTAGCTTTAGATATTAACTTTTTTTCTAAACTTTGCCAGAAACTTTTCTTTCGAAAAGCCCCATGGAACACAGAACTTGAATTGCAGAGCTCTAGGAGGGCAGAGCTTTCTCTGCTCTGCTTGAACCTAGAAAATGTAGTTGTTACATGAAGCACCCAGTGATTCAGCATAGTTTAATATTTGCATAATTAGAGTGTTTTTTTAATTGTGTGCTTTAAACACCATATTAAAGTTATTTGAGCTCAGTTCTTGGACAGGAGTGAAGAGCAGAAAATTTCTCTGTCACTGTATGTAGATGGTAGGACAGTTAAGTCTCTGTTACATATTGTTACAGACTTTGCCTAGGAAATTCATATTTGGAGAGTGGAGGACTGACCCTGGTGAGTAAAAACATATTTGTAATAACCTGCTGCAAGCAGCCAGTGAAGGTCTGAAAACCACCCATTTGCTTTGAGAAGCACTGAAAATCCCAGTGAGGGCTTCATGGACCAAAATTCAACTCTCCTGCATTTCCAGTTAAAACATTAATATGCTTTCTTCTTACATGAGAACAAAAATCTGATCGTTGTATTGATAGTTGATCTTCTGAAGTAAGAAATGGAAAGACAGCTAAGGGGAAAAACCACAGACATAATTCACTCATTTCCTATGAACAGAGATTTTGACCCACCTGACTGTGAGGTTAAAAATTTAAAAGCTTCCAGAAGTTAAGACATCTCCACACAGAGAGCAATCTCTTAGAGTTATTAAAAACTTTCTAAATACAGAGTTATTTAAACATTTCAGACATTTTTTCCCATTTATTTTTAATATATCTTGTCATTAACAGAAACATCACAACATGGGACTTCCCAAAAGTTACTGCTAAACCTTAAATGCTCTAACTCACATTTTCTTCTGCATGTTGTGCTATACAACATATGAGCAATATATGATGTCTATAAATCCATTATCATATGTTGACTAATCTTCATGGTATAAAATTCCTTTGTCTTTTAATAAGAACAAGCAGTCAGTTAAACAAAGAGAGGAAAACTCATTTAACAGTTTTTCTTCTGAATTTTAGGCAACCAAATACATCCAAATGAGTTTACACAGTAACTCAAAACTACATGCAACTTAGCTTTAACCTATTGCAAATATTTTGATTAGTTAAAATATATCTTCTTAAATTATTGATGTATGAAATAATGTAGTATAATACAAATATCTGTAAATTTACAACAGTGATTTCAGCCTCTGTAGCAAAGTGCTATGACTTCTCTTTTCTAACAATACAACAGTTGCAGTTTCCCAGAAAATCAGATGATGCATTTCCAAAAGCTGATGCTTAAGGTAGAATAATTTCCTGAAAACAGATTTTGTCATCCTGCGTTCAGGATCTGAAGTAAAAACTATTTAAAGCAGTCATCTAAGGAAGCAAGGAACGAGACAAAGCCGCAGTCAGTTACAACAGAGTTAAGACTGGAAATGTATGAGGTGATATATGAGGTGAGTTTATGAGCACAAATACAACAGTGGTGTGAATGGATTAAATAGGCACTTAGAGAAATCACTGTCTTGTTTAATTAACTATCGCTTTCCGTGCAGGAGTACATTTAGACAGTATGGGGAGCAGCACTCTCTCCCTTACTGGCTCCAGTGAATTAAGGTCAGCATTACATCATACTGGGGAAATTTCTGGGAAGTTTTGGCATAGACAACACTCCATAAACAAATAAGGAAATAATGACCTTAAAATAATGATGTCATGATTTGATTTTTTTTTCCTCTGAGCATTCTAACCCGTCCACCTGGATGAAGAGCCAGCAGGTTTGCTGCAGAGCCCAACTGGGAGCAGTGGCTGATGCACCAGAGCGTCATGCTGCCATTCAAAGGGGCCTCCACAGGCTGTAGAGATGGACACAGGGGAACTCAAGAAGTTCAACGAGGCAAGTGGAGTTTCTTGCATATAGGAAAGAATAACTCGGTGCTGCCCCTAGGGCAAGTACCTTGCCCTTCCTTTACCTGCAGCCCATGTGTGTAGCTGGTGGTCGTGTGTCCCCATTCACTCTCTGAGTTTTAAAACTTCCCAAGGGATATGTTAGAGGAAGGAGAAGAACAAAGTACGCAGTATTTGTCATTTTTTTGTGCACTCACTTCAGGATTCTGCTGAATTAACATGAGCTGCTTGCTCTCCTCCGTGTCACAGAGATCAGGAACGGCGGCAGGACTTGTCCCTGGCTAGTTTTGTGTTGCAGCAAGTGGCTTAGATACAGAGTTTGTGAGGAGGAGGATGCTGAGTAGTGCTGCCCCAAGAGAGCTTTGCCTTGGAACGGAAGGGGCTTCCTGAAATTCCTGCACAATCAAAACTACAGATCCATCACTACACCTTTCTGAGGATGCCAGATGTGCCCAAGGCCTGAGCAAAAGGAAAAACTCTGCAAGATCTCAAGCCCAACTAAAGCTGCCTGCCTGCCTGGGGACACTTCTCACGCTCAGGCCAAGCTCTGTTTGGCTGTGGCTTAGCTGGCAGCAGGGCTGCCTAGCACTGCCATGTGCTTCAGATTACAAGACTGCAGCATTTGCCTACAACTTTGCCTAAATTCTGCTCCTCGGGCTCAGATTATCAAAGGCAAGTACCGGATAACCTTTAATCACTTTAATTCAGCCATTTCAGAGGCTGAGAATGTAGGAAAGTGGATTCTTTGGCCTTTGATGAAGTTCAGATCCATTCAAGTGCCAACTAGTTTTGAGGCAGGAAGAAGAGGCTGATGAGGAAGAGCGCTTTGTGGGATGGGTTGTGGCTTTTGCCAAACACATGAAATCCCCAAAGCACAGTTAGGTGATCAACCTTTGAAAAAAAATCATTGAATGCATATTCACTAAGGACCTTGATTTTAACAAATAAATCCCTAAAACTTCTTTGTTTTAGTCTCAAGTCTCCTTTTCTCTCTGTATTTTCTGTCACCTTTTCTGCAGATTTCTTTCTCCTTTGAATGTTTCACCCACGGAGGAGCTGAATGCCCAAAAGAGCAGCAAGGAGGAACCTGAGCAGGGCCTGCCCCTTTGCAGAGGTAACCAGCAGCCCAGCAGCCAAGTGACCTCAGTAGAGGAGCCAGGGTGGGTTTTGTGGCCTCTGCCTTGTCTGCCCACCTACTGGATGTGTGGCAGAGGGCCTGGCAGTTTGCAGGTACCCATTTTAATTGAATTCTCCTGTTGTGTGCGTGCCACTACGGGCTGTGTCTGTGACAGCAATGCACAGTTAAACTGACCCAAAAGACAGAAGGCTGTGATCCTTTCTGCAGTCTCTTCTCTTCCTCATTGCAATTTCAACGTTGAGCTGTTTTCATATAGCAACAAGTGGAACCTGAACTTTCCCTGTGTTCTCTCTGCTGCCAGGTTTGCACCTGACTAGTCCTGACACCTCTTCAGCTCTGTTAGTCTTACGAGAGAACAGGCAAGTATTTACAGGAAGCATATTTTATAATGCACTAAAGACTGGCTTTGACTCCTGGAAGCCATCCCCTTGCCGTTTCATGTATGTATTATGTGTTCCACGTGACATGCAAAATTGGACCCAAAATAAGTATATTAGCACATAGACCAAACAGTCCTTACTCAATTTCCAATTTTCTTTCTCACTATATGAGATCCTAGTTGTCCTGGCCTCAATCAGGCAAGGACTGAGGAATAACTATGTGTCTTAGTGGTTTCCTTCTCACAGTCTCAGAGACATATATATATATTCTAAATTTCATATCAGAAATATCATACAAATCTCATTTTAATAGTCAAAGAACATTGATTTACCATACCAATTAACAAAATATATGGAATTGAATCATAGTCAAATTTAAAAAATGATATGTCTGATTTGGTTTAATCATTTGATTTAAGCAGAATAACACAAGCTGGAGTTAGCCTAGGTTGTGAATTATCCTGTTAATAAATTAAACCTAGTTAATCACACTGCACTGGAATTTGTCTCCTGTTCTCTTACCTGAAATAAGTAATGGTGTGTAATGGTGAGAAACTGTGCTGCCTTTTTCAGTCTCTATTGAAACATAAAACACGCAGCTGAACCTGTAAATACAGCCTCCTGAATTTCACTTGACTTGATCAACAGGCAAGGTTACTTCTCTGTTAAGTCTGAAATTTTAATGGCAGAGATTAAATTACGGAACTTCTCTGCTTACTGTGCCAATATAACACCTTTATAATGTTCTGGGAAAAAAGAGTACGGGAAAAGTAAATAGAATAAGGAAGTTGCTTCCTATATGAAGCACAGTTGAGATAATAATTTTGTAGCATATGATGCCATTACTAATTGTTTATCCTTCAAACCAGATTCTTCAAATGACCTTTAGAAAGCAAATCTCCCTCCTGATATTGCAGCACTGTTTCAGAATTTCTAAGTCAGAGGTTTGTATTTAAGTGCCTTTCATTCTGCGATTTCTCTACATGTTCTTTGGTTTTAAGAATGTAAATCTTTCTAGTCTTTAAATGTAAGTAGAGCCTTAAGATTAATTTAATTAATTTTAATCTATATTCTTCAGAATCCCTTTTACATTACCAGTGCAGGGGCTGTCATACCAAACCAGAGTATTTGTATACATTTTAAACACCAAGATGTCTGATCTAATGACCAAAAGGGAAAATAGCCAATTTGCTTTGCCCATGGCCTTTGCTGCTCCTCCTCAGCATGGATATTTCGGAGAACCTGATGCAGCCAATTTACAAAGACTTCTCTGAAGCTGCCCCTGGTCTGCAATGCTGCTTAATAATCAGTGTAAGAGATATCTGAGGAAAGGTCAGGAACCGAGGCAGGTGACACTGAAGAACAGGATGTGTTGGAAAAAAACAGTCTTGACACCTGTTTACTTGGAGGATACATTTAGTAAAAAAGAATAAAACTCAGAAATTGAAAAGGTCTCTGCTGCCTAAATTAATTTTGAGAGATTTTATCTTTTGGAATGAGCGAGTATGAGAGTACAGATGTTTTCTGCAGACTGTTGAATTGCCTTAGCCTGGCTGACATCTACTGAGGCAGTAGCTTCCTACTGTGTGTGTGAAACAATGTTTGCTGATGCTTCCTGACTTAGGTACAGTGTGTGGTTGCCTGCCAGGACTTTGTTACTTTGCCAAAGTTCTTCCTATGGAATCAGACTGTGTTTTAGTTACCATCTGCCTAAGCTTGTGGAAAAGATTTTTCCAGCTAGCTCTGAGTTTGGTGCATTTCTTTTCCTACTGGTGTTCCTGTAGGGTGTATCTACATGGATCCCTGCTAAAGTGCCATCCTGCTTTAGACTCAAACCCTCAGTTAGTGCTTAATTGCCAGTGGAAGCTTCACTTTTCCCAGGTACAGATCCCGTGAGCTGCTCTGCATGCATCAGCACGTGCAGAGTTGCATGAGTTTGTCAATGCAGAGAAGCTTCATCCGGTTGCATTAACTGAGGATCGCCACCAGGTATTTTCATTTGGCAACAAAAGGGTTTCTTATCCTCTCTTTGCCTTCCTTGTACATGAATTAATTAATGACACCGAATGCCAACTGTGTCCTATTTGGCTAGACACCCAAAGGAAGATGGGAGGGAACTTGTAACTAAAGCCACCTCTTCCCCTCGTGGCTTGCACAGAAAGAAGAGCTCTTCAGAGGGGCAAGGTGTCTCCAGAGGATTTTTGTGGCAAGTGTGCTGACTTAGGACTGCCCTTAAAGCTTTAAGGTTTCTCAGAAAACATATATTTAATGCGAATTAGCTACTGTCTATTTAATATGAATTTCTTCAGAAAATGCAAATGGCCTTCTTCAGTACACAAAAGTTCTTCCTCCTTAGAGAGATTTGATTTGTTTTAAGCTGAGATAGGTCTATGCTGCAATATGCAGCTCTGAGGTAACATATGGATGCAGAATTAGTCACCATCTCCCAGCACTTGGCAGCAGTCAGTTACGGACTCCAGCAGGGGTTATTTGTGGACCAAGGAATTGCTCACTGTGACACTGGCTAACCTGCTAAACACAGGCAGATTTTTAAACCCTGGGACAATAGCTAACAACACACACACACACACACATATATATATATATATATATATATATATATATTCCTTTTTACTCCTTCTGTTACTTTGAATGTAAAATATAACATTGTCTGAAGATTTCCAGTCATGAGATCAATGTGAGTTATCTGCTGTGTCTGATCTTTTACAAAATAAGGGGAGGAATCAAACGCCAGGTGCTGAATTTTGAAAGTCTAGTTCTATACATTTCTTTTGGAGTTTGAGCATAAGGTAAGCCTCAGCGTAGTGGGAAAGAGATGCAAAGTTTAGAAACTGGCAGAGCAATCAGTGCTCATGGGCTCTACTATTACAAACAGTGAGTGACAGCACTGAAATAAGTCATGTGAACTGAGCTTAAAGCTAGAAACAGGAAGGAGGCTGTTTGGAAGAGCGGTACTTAACCTGAATGTCCCAAAGTTCTCAGCCTTCAAAAGGTGCCTGGAAAAACAAATGAAGCTTCTGGGTGCTAAGCTATTTGGGGAAGAAGAAGAAGAAAAAAGGAACTCGTATAGAAATGGTTGAAAAGTGTTACCCATTCGTACTTGGAAATGTCTAACTTTGTATGGAAGGAGAGAATAGTTTTAAAATAACTTTAAGAGAGTCTGAACTGGCGAAAAAATGGATTAATGACAGTTGTTTCTGCCATAATTTTCCAAAAAAAGGTCTGAAAATGATTAGAAATGACCCACTGTACCCAGTACTGTTCTAATCAAAAGCTGTTTTTGCTCCAACAGGAGGTTTGATAGAAAATTTTGAGCCAGTTGCAGCATATCAGGCATTGAAATGTCATTGCCAAAGTAAAAATAAGAAATACGAAAAAAAAAAAGACATGAGATTTATACCTGCCTTTCAAAGTGTGTATGAAAAAAATGTATGTTTATGTACCCCAAAAACCCCAAATAGGAGGAATGTATTTTCATACTTCATGGTACCTTCCAAGAGGAATAGAAACAGAATGAGAAAATTTCGTGGAGTAAAATTATCTGTACCCTACGGAGAGATCAAAGTATGCTTGCAAAAGACTGAACTGCATCGAGAGGTTTGTGGCGAGTTGTGAAAGCCTGTAGCCTATTGCCCTTGCAAGGATCTTTCCATGAGGAGGCGTTACAGCTTAACCTGAAAACGGAATGAGAAAGCAGAGATGGCTTACACCTTAAAAGCAGGAAAATAACCACTTTGCTTCTGTGACAAGGTATAAAGTGCTGCTTGTCTCAACTGCACTAAATCCAAGATAAGTGTTGTTTACTTCACCCCTCTCCAAGATGAAAGGTCACTTCTAGTTCTCCTTAGAGCTCTAGCAATTTCCTCCTGGCAGTTTATTCACCTCTGCCCTCCAGGAATCAGCTGAGGGGCTGCCAGGAGCACGTGCTCATCTCCTTTGGCTGGGTAACAATACCTTGGCTTCTTTAGGACATGTATTAACTCTCACCCTGCCAGCTCAGGCCTTAATAGGTTTACTAATACAGTTCCAAGGATCAAAGCAGATTAAGAGAGAAATTAAGCTCCAAGTAAGCAGTGGGATCCTGCTGGCATAACACAGAGTGTTTTAATTATGGGCATTTGTCTATATCCTGGTGACACAGGGGCAAAAAAAAAAAACCAAAAAAACATAAAATAGCGCACAGTTTCTGCACAATTCAAGGACTTGATTTATCAAGTTTTCCTGCTACATTAGCAAGACAGGTCTTCATTCAGGTGGGCCGCTTAGGTGCTTGTTTTGGGGGTGGTGTGAAGCCTGTATTCATAGACACACTAAAATGGCCCTATCAGCAAAACCAGGACCTTACAGCTCAGCTCTCGTTAGTCCCGTGGGTAGCCCCCATGGGCAGAAAACCTGCATTTTCAGTATACACTTATTTAAAGGCAGAACCTTGTAGCAATGTGGCCTGTGGCACTGTGGGCCATGTAGCTTGACAGAAACAGATACAGATTTGGCAGAAACTCCGGCAGTTGCTCTTTACTCACTAGCACAAGCCAAAAATATATGTTTAGATAAAGCGGAAGAGACCAGGTAAAACCATCGAGTATATTTGCAACAGTAATGAATGTCCTCTGGGCTTAGCTTTTAAAAGAAAAAAACACTTCGAAGTTTTTGCTTGTTAGAATGAACGGATTTTCAGAAGAAAACACTAAGCATGATCAAGGAGAACACTCTGAGTTCTGGTGAAGTCTGGTACTTGTCCACAGTTGGCAGTGACGGGTTCAGGGAGGAAGGCTGTTGTGATACATGAAGAGGGGAAGGGGTTTCACAGTCTTAGGATGCCACTGTTTCATGTTACTTGGAGCATAAAGACTCCACTTTATGATAAGAGCGAGAGCTACAAGAAGTTGCTGTTTCCATCTTCTCCCTCTTTCCCTCACATTCTTTTTAATTCCTCTTAGCAAATCCGTTCTTTGAAATGGAACCAAAGCTAAACTCTAAAAAAAAAAGGAGAAAAAAAGAGGAAAACACAGAAGTGTTGGGAAAGGAGGGACTGCGACACATAAGCTCTGGCTCTGCAGGATGCCAGAGTTCAAACTGCTGCAGGAAGAGCCGAGTCTGGCTGCGATGCTCTTTGCACCCTGCGGTTCAGTCTCTTACCGAGTAGCTGCTTGGCTCTGCGCAGAACTGGGCACAAGAACCGCACATGCAGCCCTGCGTTTCCTGCTCCTACTGCCCCAGAGTGCAATAATACTTCAACTCTACTGCCATGTGGGGCATTTCTTAATGACATCAGTTCAGTAGAAGCTGTTTTAAGGACTTGTGCAAAGAATTTAGTACGTTTGCTTGGTTAAATTTCCCCTTTTAAGTGCAAAAAGAAAGCCCACTGTGGCCGAGTACTTGCAGATGAAGTTACAGCAACATTAGGCAAACGCTTGGGTTTATTCCCAGAGAAAGTGGAACCACCCCCTTCATCCTGCCCTTTCTGCTCTAACTGGAGTCAGGACAGTCATCACCCACTACAGATCTGCTCTTTGATATCACATCAAATATATGTTAATATATTTTAGTTGAAAAATAAATAGTGGTCATTAATTAATTCAGTTTATATGTGATGGTTTTTTTTTTTCCTAAAACATTTTTAATCTTCTCTTTGAGCAGTTTCACGAGCACTTTGTAGAGCTGAAGTTGAGCTAGGACGCTTAAACACAAGAACCCCCTGGTGACCTCCCCCTAGACTGTAACTCTCTCCCAGGTTTATACTGATAACATCAGCTATCAGCAACCTGTTTCCATTAATTAAGAACTTATACTAACCAATAACACAAATACTACATTCAGGTATAGCTTTGTTGACACAGAAAAAAATGTCATGTGAAGATCTTCCTACTCCGGGAAATCCTTTAGTTTGTCTAATGTTAATTCCTTTGCTATGGTTTTATGGTATTTTTCTGGAAAATTGTGTTTCTTTGGCAAGCAGGAGACTGCCCTCGGATGGTTTATGCTTTTACTTACAGAAAAGTAATGTTGGAAAACGCAGAACTTGCAAATGTGGTTGGTAGCTCCAGCTGATCCTTTTTTTCCCTTGGGAATAGAAACTGTCTTGGAAATTTCTTAGGCTCTGAACAGACAAGTAGAACATGTCAGTAAAATGGTTTCAATACTAAGTGAGATGCTGTCAGTACAGAAGTAATTCTGGTCATAGGAAATGATGCACATAAAGATTAGAAATGTCGATTATTTTTGATTAGTGCAAGTTAGTACTAGTTTTGATTAGTAAAGAGGAATTATTCCCCAAATGGCATAAGCATCTTTTCTCTTGTTCTCTGCTCAGTTTTACCTTCTTTCTTTTAGTTTTTATATTGCCATATATTTAACCTGTTTTTTTGACTCAGCATTCAATTCATGCTCATGAACCGGGAGTTCTTATTTTCATTTTCTCACACCTCGCTTGTTCTTGTACTGTTTATCATTCTGAGAAGCAATAAATAAGGAGAGAAGGAAACAGTTAGCCAGGATCACTCTCAAGCTAAGCTTTATTAACATAAAGAATGACCACAAAGCTTGTATTAACCGTGAGTACAATGTATATCAGCAAAAAAGGGTTTGCAAAATGGCAATAAAATCTTTTAAATTTCCCTTCTGAAGGTAAGATCTCAAGTTCTCTCATTTAGAGGACAAAAACTGCAAGGGAAAAAAAAAGCAACAGCACACAAAGCTAACACTGATAACTGATGTTACATAGATTCTTCTTTTCTTTTCTGCAAGTAAATTGCTGAAGAAAGCAGTGTGGTAATTACAGCCTTCAGAAATGCCTGAAGTTTCTTTCCCTCTGTAGACAAGCATGACAAAAATAATATAAAACAATATAAATATAATATAAAACTAACACAGCTGGTGTTCAGATGAAATTATGTGGCTAGCTTTGAAACGATATTAAAAGAGAAATTTTAATTAACCTGTAGCACTGAGTCAGAAGATAATATCTGATGCATATAACAGGCATACAGACAAAGTATGATAAAATAATTATTTGCAATTAGATATATGCATTACAGACAATGTTGTAATTAAAATGTACTTAATGTCACAAGAGGTCCTTTATTATCAAAATAATTTGTAGAAGAACTTTGGAAACAGTGTGATTATTATCCATAGCTCAGAAAAAAATCTCAAAATTTACCAAGGGCCCAAAGTATTTCCTGTAACACTTTGTGGTTATCACAGCTATTGGTAAGTTGAACAGCTGGGCTCCTGGGTTTGGTGCCTAATCCATTTGTCACTGGATTGTAGGTAAATTGGTCAGTGGTTGGTGCTCCTTTTTCATGATGCTCCAAGGTCTGACACATGAACTCCAACATGTGCTAGAATGGGGCACACCTTCAAATGTAAATGAATTCCTGGTATATCCAAAGTAGGTAGAGATATACCATGGATCAGATATACCACGGATCTCCGTATTTGTTGTTTTTCATTATTGTCCCATAATTCATGTGGTCAGATTACAGTAATCCCCGGCATCATCCCAAACTTCCTGGGAGGACCTGGCTTCTCTGTTGTGGCCGTGATGGACCTGCTGTGGAAGGTCACTGGCTCCCTGCAGACCGTTCGCATTGGCTCTGTGTAGCCAGCACATCCCCATGGTGTTTTGCACCCAGAGGTATTTACTGTCTTCCCAAACTCCAGGCCAAGGTAAAGCCAAATAAGGGCAACACTTGGGAAACTTTCTGCACGTATTGGCACATACAAGTCATAGAAAAATGCTGCTATAGCTCTGTCCTCTCCTTCAAAGCCATTCTTACTGGTTGAACAAGATGAGATGGTGTCTCTACATTAATATTTCATGCAGATGACATTTATAAAGTGCTACACATCTTTACACTACACATCATCATAGGGGCGGAGGGTGAAACCTCGGCCTTATGGAAGGCAACGGGAGTCTGATTTTTTCAGTAAAACAGAACATTTTTCCCCCCCACTTTTGCCCAGATCTTGGTGGCATTGCCAAGTCCCTAGAGCTTCATTTGTGACCTGGCCTTGGACTGTATCTCAAAAGCACTAGAGGCAAAGGGCTTAATGTTCCTGAGGCACATGCACCTCCATCAGGAGAGGCCAAAGCAGGGAGAGGTGTCACTTGGGAATCAGCACCTCCAGCCTGCAGACCTTCCCGGCTCCCGGGAAGCGGCAGGGAAGAACGATTCCCAAGCTCATCACTAGGCCTTGCGATTTTATTGGTGAGCTCTGCAGCCCTAGTGGAACTGCATCTTTGAGACTGCTTTTATCAATGGCATGAGACATGGCATTGCTGATAACATTTTTGCTGCTTTTTCCCTAGTAGAATCTACTGTCTAGTTTAAGAATTTTTTCCAGCTTTGTATTTTACTCTAGCTTTAATATATTCCTGTCTCCGCCTCTTCTCCGTTATGGAAAGTCTTGTCTTTTATGAAAACCCTTCTGTGACACTCCAGGCATGGGAAGAGGCCAGAAGCAAGCATAAATTGTACTGTCTTGAAGGGCTCTTTCTCACTTTCACACATCTTGAAGAATTAATAGAGTGAAATTCAGGCTCCACTGCTTCTTAAGGATGACGAAACCATTTTGCTGATCCAGCAGTGATTCAGAGCAAGTGTCCTACTTCGGTGCCAGGCAAGCAAAGGTCACACTTGATGGCCACAGGCAATAACTTGTGCAGGCAGTTCATGATGCTACAGCTGAGCGACCAGAAAAGTAATATATTTTGACACTGAGGATACACAGAACTGTCTCTTCTTTATGGTCATCACTCGAGAAAGCAATCATCAACTTAAAGCACAGTTTTGTGCTCTTTGGGATACAGATAAGCAGAACCTAGTAAACTCTGAAGAATTACTCTGTTTTCAGGAAGGAGGGACATGTCAGCCCGAGAGCTATGCTCACAAAATCAAAGGGGCTGATTCAACCACAAATGTGGTCATTTGCATTAGGCTGCACAAAAGGCTCCTTATATCCTAAGGGAAGCACAGCACAACATGAGCATGGCTGCTGTGATGGAGGAAAATCCGTACTGGGCGGTTGTCATCAAATGAGCTGTCAGGACTTCTATTTTGTAGTCAGAGAAGAACCAGGATCAGTAGCCCTCTAAGTAGCAAGTGTTTCTGGCTTTGTGGTGTAGATTATTTGGTAGCTTACAATCAGAAAGAAAAATTGCCATTTATGTAGCTGGGGACAAAACATTTCCCTTGGAGAAGAGGTAAAGGTTTCGGCCAGTTATCCTGCATAGTGTTGTTTAGATTTCTGCACCTCATTCAATTACACATTTTAATATTAGTCTTGCTGATTCTCGGAAGGTTTTTGAGACTCCCTATCCCCAGCGGCACAGAGAAGTCCAACCCAGTCGGTTCAGCCTCCCCACGATTCCATCAGCCTCTCTGGGGTCATATCAAGGTAGCAGCTCTCCCAGGGAGGAGGGAAAAGGGCTTTTCCCGCTTCCTTGCTTTTCTGGGAAGGATAGATAGCAGCGATCAACCACGATGAAGTCAATGTGTCTTTGTGGAAATACTGATTTCTTTGAATCCTAAATAACAGGTAAAATTGCTGTAGAATACATAAAACTGAGGGAACTGCTCAAGGAGAAAGCAAAACCCCTGCTATATAATCTGCTGCTTCTTTATCTCCCCAAGGCGTCTCCACTTTCCAGTTTTCAAAAGAATAAAGCGAATGTGCCACAACTGCTTGGGGATTTCAATGCAAAATAATGAGAATTCATTGCTAATTAGGGCTCCAATTAAAAAAAATCTTTGCAGGGACACTGTTAATGAACTTGTAAATTACAGGCGCAGACTTGCATTGCTGTGAACACTTCCATCACTCGATTCAATCCGTCTATGGCAAGAAAGGCTGCTGGAATGTGTGCATGGTGGCAATAACCACTTGGCCCTTTGCAAGAGCCTCAATCCCTGCTGTTCCTAGCTGGAGAGTCTACTTTTTAGGTCACTTTTTGGACAAGAGGGGCACAGTAATGATGATGATGACGGCTTATACTGTAGTCCCCAGTAAAAGCTTGGCAGTTTTAGAAGTTAGGCGCAGTCTGCACCAGCTTTCCTGCCTGGGGTGTAACTGAGGGCAGGTAGCTGCAGTGTTCATACTATGCACAAGTAACCCCTTCTCCTGTAGAATAGGGATATGACTCTGCATTTGAAAACACCAAGTCTTCCACTCATCTTCTCGGTGAATCTCGCACCCTGTCTTCCTGCCAGTTTGTTCATTCCATGGTAAATAGGGAGCAAAAGCTTAGTTAAGATAAAGACAGGCAAGGATGGCAGAGCGAGGAGGCAGGACAGGGCAACGTCCAGCACAGAGCGAGGCACTGCTGGCCACAGCCAGCACCATCTCATGGGCTTTGCCCTTCCCTCCATCCTCTCCCTGCCCCAGTGCAAAGAGCTGCTGAGCAAGAGGTGCCCCTGTCCAGCGCCTGTCATGGGAACAAGGGAAATTGCATGTGGGGTGACAAACTGAACACTGAGATCTGAGCTACAGTAGTGCTCACCTCCCAGAGATCTCTGACTTTCTAAAACCATCAGGAACTACAAAGTAATTAAGGCAGTTTATCCTGTGTTTTCAATGGGTCTTGCCTCAGTTAAAAATCTTTTAATTTTTTCATATAATGCAGTGTATTAAAACTGAAAGATAATTGAAGGTCCTGCAAGGCTTGCGTCTGCATGTTTGCTCATGACAGCCAACACCAGGCAGTGTAAATCCACATCTTTATACACTTAGAAGAGACATTTAATTGGGATAAATGATTACCACAGCCCTTCTCCACCTTTACGCAGACCACAGCTGTATAGAAAAATTCACATTTTTTCAGCAGTCATGGGTTATATATGATGTGTTCCACCTCACACATGGGAGAAGAGGCAGTCTGTGTAGAAGTAAGTGAAAATATAAATGTGTTAGGGGAAAAATCACTGCATTTTTTACCAGCTGCCAATAGAGAGAGAGATGCAGCCCAGTGCCCTGCTGGAAAGCACATCCACATGGTATCTGCCAGAGGCTTTTTTGTGATAGGCAGCCAAACATATTGATTGTAAGTACTGCCTGTACTGCCTGCAGAAACACCTGTGTCTCCAGCAGGTGCTTGGGCCAATTCGGATTTCTGCAGTTAGCTGCTGCTGGGATGCCGTAAGGAGAATGTCCTGCGCATAGTGTGCCAGGAGGTTACTCTGCTGTTTGCTGTGAGTGGGGCCTTTCCCTCGAGACGAGCTGGGTCCATCTGGGGGAATGCAGTTTGAGAGGATGCAACTGCCCAGAAAAACAAGAGGTCTGAGGAAAGAAATGAGGAAAGAAGCATGTTTGCAGGTTGCACTGATACAGGACAAGAAGCAGTCTGCTTGATTTTTCAGCATAATAGATTTTGGTTAAATATTAGGGGAAAACATCAAGGGTATTAAGCACCAGATCAGACTAACTAGACTAGACAGGTTTTTCTGTCTCTCTTCAGTCATTCATGATTTCTTAGTGCAAATGGAGAATATCTTTGTATATAATAGAAAGGAAAATGTGTTCATTCAGTGGGCAAAAGCTTTTGAAGCCACGTCTAGCAGATGCAGAGCACACCTCACTTGTGGAATTCCTTGCCACAGAGTATGGTAGATGCCACAAGTTTTCTTGGATCCAAGGGAAGCCTGGATAAGCTGAGGGAGAGAAATCCCCTAAGGCTTCAGGTGTTTCAGGGCTAGTACCAGAATTGGAGGTTCTCAGGTTCCTTTTTTTCTCCCTTGCCAGGTCTATCCCTCTCAGGTGGCTCCGCATGTTCATGGGTAATAGGGACACATGCAAGAGGAGAAGCGGAGCATCCTCTGCTGCAGGCTCCCCTTGGTCCAGAGGGAAGCAGCCAAACTCCACAGATCTTGGTGCAGCCAAGGCGGCACAAAGTCTTGCTTCTCCCCGAAAAAGAGAAAAGTTGTGCAAGAGGCTTGTGTTTCATGTTGTCCAATGACTACTGCCAAATTGGGATGGGCAGCTGCCCGAGGGATATCCAGAGGGATATCCTGCACAGCTCCTGTCACGAGGCAGTAAACGTCGGAGAGGCTTTTGCCAGGTTATCGTTTCCTTTCCAAGATTGTACTCATACATGCTATTAACCTCAAAGGAAGAGCGCTCGAGAACAACAGGATATTTGTATTGTGCCTTCTCACCTCTCCTGAAATTACAGTTTTGTGACAGTCATCTCTCAGTCTGGCAGAGTGGCACCAGATTCACAAACACACCCCAGCGTTAGGAGCTAAGCCCGCTCAGGAGCCAGCCTGTAACATCCATGTCCTCAAGCGGAGTCGCAAAGGAGCAGAGAGAAAATTAAGTCTCTCACATAGCAGGATTCTTGCTCAGTTTTCCCTGAGAGGTGTCAGGAGCGTGTGCTGGGGGGCAGCCTCCTGTTAAAACAATGTTCACACCGAGTCTGAGCCTTCAGCAAAGAGATACAAGCAAGCACCTTATTAGAGGGCTTGGCATGTCAGTGTATTAGGGAAAATTATTCCATAAACAGAACTACGAAACCTTTGCTGCACTCTGCCTGAGTGTTTGTGAATCCAATAACTTACACTCTGGGTATTATTCCCTGTCATGACCCATAGGAAAATATCTGTGAACTCTGTCACAGATAGATATATTTGTGCAGGGGATTAATGCTGCGTGCCTGTCAAGCTGTGACAATCTGAATGAGGGAGACAGTGGATGTCTTACTGAAACACACAGCAGGATTCTTCCTTGTGAGGGATGCGTACTTTGAAATTTCCATCTTATGCATGGGAATTTCTCTCGTGGAGAAGATGGATCTATATGTCCGCACACTGGCCAGCACACCTTGGGAGCTGCACCCTGCCATTAATTGTGGCACTGCTTTAATTTTACCTTATGGGGAAGGTTTAGTGCCTACGGAGGATGTTCTTAGCACATTCAGATGGTGGGTGTGCGGTGACACTAAGCATTTAAAGGCTCTGTGGTCCAAACTCCTACATGTCCTGCCCCCAGTGGGCAGCCTGACCTGGGACGCAAGGCTCCAGGCTGCCACAGGAGCGGGGCTGGAGCAGATCCTTAGGGATCAATCTGGTCTCGCCCGGGTCAACATGCAGAAGCAAGAGAGAGACCTCACAAGTCTCCCAGGAGGCACCATTTTTTCTTCTGGGGTTCCTGAGCTGCACCCCTTTCCTGAACAACTATCTGCAGAACACGCGGAGAATGCCGGATAATCCCTGGGGATAGCAGGAGGAGGAAGTTAAAAGCTGCCTCCTACACTAATGGCTCTACTCTACCATAGGTGGCCACATCCGTGTCAGTCATAGCCCGGCAGCAGGTACCACACGTGCACAAGCCCCATCCCACGCCTATGTAAGGCACCCCAGGACTATCTCCTCCATGCACGTCCCTGGCTTGAGCAGATCCCAGAGCTGCAGGCAGCTCGTTCCGTCCTTCTTGTGGGAACCATGTGCACAGGGCTGGCTGCCCTGCCTCACCTCACAGCCCTCAGCAACAGCAACTTGCAACACAACTATCAGGAGCACAGGAGGCAGCCAGGAATGTCCTGAGTTTAATTTTATTTGTGGTAGCACTCTGATAATGCACATAGTGGGGACCATTCTGGGACATCCATGAATATATTCCTTTCCAGCTTGTAAAAATATACAGGGAGTTCTGAAAGACTGAATATTCTCTCACCCTCCTCTGCATGGCAGCCTATCTCCCTGCAGAGCCTGGGTGCTGCCTCTTTTACTCCCACTTAGGGCAGGTGCATTAGTTTGGTAGGACCATACGGGAGGTGCAAAGATCCTCCGTGTTTTTGGTGCTGTGATGTCTTCAACAGGGCTGAGCTCTGCTCCTGGTGTTCTCTAGGTGCAACTGTGCTTAAGGAGAGGCCTTACTTCACAAATTCATTAATTTAGTTTTTGGATACCCTGCTCATCCCCTAGACTTGCTGTGACCAAAATGTCCCTTGTGGTGTCTGCCATCTGAGCCTGGGAGAGAAAATCCTACTGTACCCAAATATTGGAAATAACAGTCTCCGAATGGCTACAGCAAATAGGGTACACTCAGTCCATACACACATGCACCCCAAAATGCTGAAAGGCTGTGTCTCTTGTTCTAAAGAGCTGAATCTTAGACTGTCCACTCTGTTTTTCCATGCACAGTGACACCCTTAAGCAGATGTTTTTTTCTAGGGACTCAGTCTGAAGTGACAACCTGCGCCTCCAGTGCAGGCAGGAGCAGCAGCTGCTGCGCCCACACTAACGCCGTGTGCTAAATACCGCAGCACGCTTCCCTTCAAAAGGAAGGGAAAGGTGAAGACCTAACAGCAGTTAGAACTCCAGAGGCATATCTGGCCCTCCTAGCACTGCAACTGCTTCATTTGTAGTCCCTGTTCCGACTGCACTTACAAGGAATTCTCTTCGTGCTCTTCAGGAAATTCCCATAGTTAGGAGGGAAATAGTAAGAGCTTAAAAGCTTACGGTCAGTGCAGCTTCCCTGGACTTGCTCCTGCCCTTTACTGTCTGAGCTCCACTGTCTTCCAAGATCTCGATGTTGCAGACCCAGGTTTGATGGAGCTGCTACACCAGAGCAGGAAGGTGCTCTCCAGGCTGTCAAGGCAGGTGCAGCAGGAGGGAAAGAAAGGAGGATTTTTTTTGGCCTGGATAGCTAAGGAAATTCTTTTAAATTCCTGTTCAAAGAGCAAGTTCCTGTGACAGAGTTGGCAAGATTGAGCACATCAGAGGATGGACGGTGCGTGCTCATCTGAAAGGTGCTTCCACTCACTGCTGCTGAGACTGCGAGCTCCTCCGTGCAACTGGATGGGGAACCACTCCATCCAAATGTCACGAGAAGTTCCAGGCAAGAATACACGCCAGAACATAGTTTTTGTTGCTGTTGCTGGTACATCATGAGAGAGTGCAGATAAAACAGCAAGCACTGTTTGAAGATGAAGATAAGAGCCATGGCATCTTCAAGGAACTGGCTGAAATTGGGCAGTGGGACCAGAGTTGATCGGCATGAGCCCAAAGGACGAGCACCAGCCGTCCCAATAGAGCCCCAGCGACCTCTGAAGGGACAGAGGGCACTTGAGTTTGAGGGTGGGCTGAGTTGTAGTTAGTTCCAGCAAATAGAATGAGTTATGCGTCATCACTGTGGAAATTTAGTGCATATGTCAATGAGAAATGTAAATTTCAGGTAATGCAAGTTAGGGTGTGCACATGAGGAGGAGAGACCCCCACCATGCACCCAGTGCTGCAAATAAATAATGGCTGCTTCTTACTATCACATTAGTATTAAGGAGATCTTTTTTTCTGACTTTTTGGTAACAAAAAGGCAAAAGTGTTGACTTGCTGTGTGTTATATTTAGCCAGAAGTATTCCCTGATGCAAGGAAGTCTCTTTTGAAATGCATGATCTGGATGGAAACTTGGGTGGACTTTTTCTTCTTCTCTCTCCAGTTTTACAAGTAGCAATTGCCTAAAATACAAGAGTAATTGGGGGCAATGAGGGAGCAGCCCTTTCCCCTTGAGGGCTGGCAGCAGTGAGGACAGAGCTGCACAAGGAGAGGTGCCGGGACACCTTGCAATTACCACAGAGAAAGCAGGAGGATCTTGGTTTTCATGACAACCATGAAACAACAAAAGTATAAATTAAGCTCCCCTAGGAAATGAAATTCAAGGGACAGAAATAGTTCCCTTGGCAAGCTAAGAATAACTCCAGCAACACTGAACTGGTTGCTAAGTGAGAAGACAGAAAGAAAAGAAGGGCAACAGTAGCTATGATGATTGCTACCTGAACAAACGCATGTGTTGAAGGTTACACAAGTGAAGTTTCATTATTAGTTTCCAAGTGTCAAATGGCTTTGTATGTGAACAGTAAGGGGAACCAAGGGTCACTATAAAAACCCTGATATCCCTTTTAAGATGCATAATCTGTCCATGGTCAAAATAAGCTCGTTTATTTCCATGTTGGTCACTGGGAAGGTTATTCCCAGCCTATAAATACGCAGGGAGGATTTTCTTGGCATCGTTTAAGTTGGTGCATATATTTTTTGGTAAGAGCAGCATGTGATTGGAAAGGGGAAACTACTCTAAAGAAGATCCAATTGCAGGTTCTCAGTTGGTGTGAATCAAACTCTCATTAACGTGTCCATTTACATGGAGTGCGTAGGGACCAGGAGAAGCTTCCCACTGAGCCCAGGGTCCAGCCCAAAGAAAGTGCAGCTAAGGAGATGAGCGGAAAAGCTGCAGGCTGCTGCCCTCCTCGTCCCCGGTGTTTCATGGTAGGACCTGTGGCTTCATTCTGCTCGTCTTCCTTTATGAGACATGGAAGTTCAGGGCTGGAAAAGTGCTGTGGCACTTCCAGCTGCAAAGGGAAAAGGCTTTTGCTGCAAGCAGGGCAAAGCAGCACACGACTCGGGGGATTCCACACATCTTCTGGGACCTCAAAGTCTTGTCTTCATGTGAAGCCAGGACATAACAGAGATGTTTTTGCAGTTAAAGTTACAAGTGAGTTGCTATTTTGGGCCTGTATTCCTTTCCGTAGGCATGAAAGGGCAGAGATCCCTTCATACTGTGCATGCAGCCCTGTTGCGTAGCGTAGCTGTCCTGGCTAAATCACGTGGACCAGTTTTAAAGGTAAAGGTCTTACTGAGCCCCACTGGCTGGCAAACTTCGATGCCAATCTGCAATAAAAACATAGGTTTTCACAAGCAATTGAAACAAACCTTACCCTATTTGCACCACAGTTGCCTGAAAGTACTCAGTTCAGTGCTATTTCCCAAGCGCAGTCTGTGTCACTCCCTTAGGGTTCAATACAAACCCTCCCTTCCTGTTTGTTCCTGAGCTTCATTATTCCCAAACAGTTTAAAATTCTTTTATTTTTTAACACATTTGAGCACTTTCTGAGAGGTCTGCACAGAATTCAGGTAACTCCAAAACATTCCTCTGCTCTTCAAGAGGCTCTTTGCAGAAATACAACACGGAGTATCTCTTTTGCTTGTCGGTTATACTTGTTAGGATGAATTAGGAGTATTTCAACCAAATCTGCTTCTGCTTACATCGCAAGATGAACTGCAAAGACAGAGGGGCAAATGAAGGTGCAACAAGCAGCCTGTAGAGGCTCACCTGAGTTTGGGAATTGTTTGATCCCAGGACTTGCTTCACTGAAGCTGCCTTAAGGTTGGGTTTTTAATGCCAGGAAGTATTGCCACCGCCAAGGGATGATCTGTGATCTTCCGGAGGGCAAGTTCCTGGCTGAGGAGCAGCATAAATGAGGGATGGCTTTGGCTGCAGTGTGTTCACAGCGTGTGCTATGTACTGACCCCAGGGCAGTAATTCACCCCGCAGTGCTGCCGGGCTCGCTCAGCTTACAGAAGGCTGCTGCTTTGCAAGATGCTCTGACCCTCAGCATGCAGCTGAGAAGACCTGTGTGAGCCCAAGGGCTGCACTCTAAAGGGAGACTGAGGAGTGGGGGGAATAGGAGCAAAGCTGGGGTTTGGGTGCTGTAAGGTGCTCCCAGAGCTTTTGTGTAGATTGAGGAGCCTGGCCTTAAAGATGAGCCACAGCCCAAGGCAGCTCCTGGTCAGGAGCACAGCTGCCCACGGTAGGTCTAGGTGAACACTGCTGGGTCTCCACATGCCCCTGTTTGCAAAAGCGTAAATGAAAAGTGACAGCATCGGCCCCTGATCCCCAGCACAGTGCCTGTGGTGACATGAATGAGCTGTGCTGCCGGCTGCTGGTAAAGTCTCTTTTAGGAGAGGAAGAAATCCAGCATCAGGAGTCATGTTCCAGGAATGATGGGTGACAGTTCAGACTGTAACGGGGCTCTATGGGGTGTTCAGGGCGCATGGAACATCCCAGCGCCTTCCCAGCTGTGTGCAGAGCCAAGCCCTGGCCTTGCACAACTCTCCTCTAGATGCTCTTTAACCCATTTTAAGGCCATGCAATTTAACACGCTGCTGCCCAGTCCTGCAGCTCACAGAGTGATGGGAATACCTCTAATGGTGTGCCTTTTCCAAAGCTTTTCCGATGACTTAGGCTGCAGATCATGCTTGTGTATCTTTGCAAGCAACCTGAACATACCTTAGTGTCATTCACATTGTCTCACTGAATCTCAGTGCAAAGTTCGCCTACTATATAAGTAAAAATTGGACAATCTTTCGGGATTTGCCTCCTGCAGGGACCTAGCCCATAGTTTTAAATGGGTATGGGATGATGAACATCATCAGAAATCACAATCCTAACAGAGGTTACTGTGTCCACCTGGAACATGAACTTCAGCTTCCCTGACCCAGACCCCCACACAGGATCTACAAACAGGCTTGGATAGTTGTTCCGGTGAATACTCTGCTTTCTCCTCCCCTGCTCAACAGTTTTAAATATGTTATTTAAATATATTTAAAAGGCAGCTACAGTTATTAGGGTGGTTCCCCCCACCCTAATAACCCTAATAACCTAATAACTGCCATCCCAACTGCCTCCTTTGGGGATAGAGCACTGGAAGAGGTTGCTGAGAGAGGTTGCGGAGTCTCCTATGCTGGTGATCTTCAAAGCCCACTTGGATGCCATCCTCTGTCATGTGCTTTAGGTGACCCTGTGTGTGCAGGGAGGCTGGACTAGATGACCTTCCAACCTTAAGGATTCTATGATTCTATGGCTGCTGTAGCCATCATTCTGTGGGATACTGGGGAAAATTAATCTTGGAATTAAACCTGAATGTTATGGAAGGTGTGTCTAAGTACAAGCAGGAGTCTCTGCTTTAGGTGAAAGGCAGAATTTAGACATGTTTAATAAGCCTTGCAAGCTGTATCCACATCAGGAAGAAGCAAGTGTAAAGTACAGAGCCTAAGGCCTTCAACAGAACTAATGCATGGCCTTAATGCCTTGATTGGATGTCCACTGGATGGTAGGATGACATGATATCATGTCAGGCTAGGATCCACTGAAGTAGGGTATGAAATACTGCAGGCAAAACTGTGCTCTACTTCTATTTCCCCACTGAAACAGAAATGTTGATGTTCCTTCATGTTTTATATCTACTTCGGTAATTCTCAGTTCTTGCAGTGATTATCTTTTGAAAACACAATCTACATACATCAATGTATTCTCAGCTAAAAAGGAAATGAAAAAGGTGTGCTCCTATATTTCTAATTAAAGACCTAAACCATAGGCTGCTGTAGTAGTTGTGAGGCAATAGCTGTGTCTGCCTAGGACTAACCACTGCTAATAGAAGAATTCCTTGGTAGGCCAGTTCTGACTTCGGGGTGAACCTTAAGTTCACTCTGGCACTTGTGAACTGCACCAGGCTCTGGACAAGTCACTCAGAGTCTTTCTGTGTGACTCTTCAGAGCTCTTCGGTCTGAGCTGCTACTTCAGGTGCCTTCACGTCCGCAGCTGCTGCTTTAAAGCCCCCAGTGCCTGGCAGCCACTGGTGAGTCAGTGTGACCGTGTAGCGTGATGGGAGCAGCCTGGCGTGCACTGGCTGTCACATGAGCATGAGGCAAAATGGAGGAGCCCCTTGCAAAGGGCACTCAGGAGCAGAGGTCCATGGCTCCTCCCAGCCTGGGGTTCAGCTGATAACTCCTAGCACACTTGCATGCTCTTTTTCCTGCTGCTCCAGGTTTCCTCGGTGTGGGATTAGAAGGAGGTAACTTGTAGTAGAACTAGGTTAGGATTTCCAAGTTGGTGTACGCAGGTGCTGCAGAGCAGGAGGTGCCTGCCTGCTGGTAGTCCACAGCAGTTTGGAGGCCCCATAATCTAGTTGTCTGCTGCATTTGGGCTAGGACAGCTGCCATTCTGTACTCCTGGTACAGCATCCAAGGGGTACGATGCATTCTAGACTCACAAAAAATGCATGCTGAAATTTTCCTTTCTTTGTGAGGAGGCATCACAAATGATCTCAGGTTGCTTGCTTAGCCTGCTGTGATTCTTGAGAAGCAACCAGAAAAAAAGGTAACATTCATGGTTGGGAGACTTAAGGCTCTTTAATGGTCTTTCTTGCTGCACAGGAGTGCTAGGGAAATGTGGCATGTGAAATCCCTGGCGCTTTGGAGGAACGTTGAGGATAATGTGAGAAACCACTGTGAGAATCCGCTGGCAGGCCCAGCAGCTAGAGGACGGTGCCGGCATCTGCTGGTTGCTGGAACCTTTTCCGGGCTGCTGCTGGCAGGGTGCTGGCTGTGACGCAGCGTGACACAGCCTGGCCTGCTCGGCTGGTGTTAGAAGTTCTGCCCTTCTTCATAAAGGCTGTCGGAGCAACCAGGAAAGGTCTTTGGTATAGACCTCTTCTCTGGAGTGTTCCTGGGCTTTCAGGATAAATGCTGTCTTTGCTTACATGTTCAAGGGTAAGGCCTAAGCACCGGGAAGAATAATTGACCCACGTTCAGAACGTGAAAAATTAGATCTCTCTTTAGTCATTAGGCCAGGCACTTCTGCAGCCAGAAAACCTTCAAAAATTATGTTTGTGGTGTAAAAGATAGTAGATTTAACTACCTGCTTTAGTTGGAGGCCACTAGAATATGCTGTAATTTGAATTACTCTTTGGTTTTCTGTCCCACAGTTGCTGGCAGCTCCTACACAGAAGCCTTTTTTTAATGTTTATTTGAATGTTTAATTACTCTATAATAGCACAATAATTACCATGTAGCTACAGAGGAATTACACGGTTGCCTGTACTCAGTAAACTGAAGTGTCAACCTCATCTGCAAACAAATAATTATGCAGCAAACATATCTGTTTAACTTAACTGGTAATGACCAAAGAATCAGAAGTGTAAGAAGAGTAGCTACTCCTTTTACAAATATGCCCTGGAAGAAAAATTCTTTGTAGTTCTGCTGTTTATTTGTCTTATTAACTATCAAAAAAGTTAGATTATATAAATAGGGAGAATATTGCTATAGAATTGAAGATGAACAAAGCTATGTTTAAATGAGGTGAATTCATAACATGTGGTACTAATTTCATTGTCTCTTTTTTTCTCTAGCTGAGGGTTACAATCCAGCAAATGAAAAAACGCTTAGAGATAAACTTCTCATTTGCTTTGTTTGCATCTGTGAATTGAGGCCTCTTCCAGAAACTCTGGGTAAGAATAACCACAAGATGGCAATGTGCACAAGGAAATAAAATTATGGACTAGCAAAATCTTCTGCCCCAAAACCATAGTGCTTCTCAGGAAGAGAGAAAATTAGCTTCAAGATGTAACAGTGTTGACAACTATTCTGTGTTGCAGGTGTTGAAATAAGGATTTCAAAAATCTGTTTCAAAATTATTTCATAGTTGTGAAAATAAATGCACACCTACTTTGACCGTGATGGATATCTTTACAAATCCATTCGTTTTAGCCTTTAAGGTTGCCCAATTAGTATTTGTAAATTACTGTATTCAGAAACATGTTTTCTTACTTGCTGCAAGTTCCCTACTTGGGATCTCTTTTAGTACAACCAATTTTGTGTGTGTAATGAAGGTAGTACTCTCTCTTAGGATGGGATACTGAAATGGAGAAGCACTTCTTGAGCCTGCCAATCCCACTCCAATCTTCACTTTCACATGGAGAACCTGTTTTCCTGCTGAGAGAGCTCCAAAGCATCTAATATTCCTTGGAAATGTGTACCTAAGGTGAGGGTCTGTATCAAATGGCAAGACCTTACCCTCTGGAACTGGAAGGCTGCTTTGAGGTGAGCCCTTGCTGTGATGGCACCCACATAATCTCACCCCCAAAAAACGATCTGTAAGACAAAGAGGTTTGTGACCATCCAGCCTATTAAAGATGTGCATCAGGAGATTTAGGTGATTAGGTTGAATGCAGAGCCAGGAAAGAGCATGTGCCATATGCTGTCACTGTTGCTCTGGGTATGTTTTCTTTCCTGCCCTGTTTTTACTACTGGAGGATATCTGCGTTAAAACAAAGCTCAAGTGTTCTTGATGATGTTGCCTCCATCTAACCTGAGGCCACCCGACCCATGGAACTGCTGGTTGCTGCAGAAATGCCACAAAAGAGTGATGCTTTCAGAAAGGGGATGAGAGGGGCAGCTCATTGCAGAGTGCAAACTACCTTGTACCACCTGCGTGGAGGGGCATGTGCAGCCTGGAGATGCATCACGTGGCAAGTGGCCACAGCACTAGGTTCTGGGCTGTATTGATGTGAAAGGATAGAATTTATTTTTCTTTTGGCCACAGAGAGGAAAATAGATGTGGTTTTGCTTTAGGTGTCAGTGATGAATGAAAGAGAGCTTCAGAGAGGACAGGAGGCATGCATGGTAAGTGGGGCTTATAGTGAACATACTACACAAGACAAGCCTCAGTGTGAGGACACTTACTAAACTGTGAGGTAGATTGACCTTGCTTGTCCATAGTAAAGAAAGAGTAATTTGTTAATAATTTCAAATAATCTCCTTATCTTTCCCAAAGTAAGAGCAGCATCTCTACAGAGCAAATCCCTTGGTTGAAGGAAGTTCCTGTGAGTGACCCTCTCCTGAGAGATACTGTCCAGCTTGGGTGCTCACATTGGAGTATTTGAGAAGACGTACTCGGCACTGGCACAATCTTTTCAGTGTGAGCCTTGTCACCACTTATTAGAAAAGTGCTTGCAGTAAAATATTATCAGATCTCTGGGTTGTGGAATAAAAGATGATGACTCTGCTAGCACTCAGATATGAGACAAACACTTTTTGCTGGTTTTCTAAACAGAACTGCTTTGTGCAGGCAGCAGTCCAAGTACCTCTTCTCTGTTAATTTGGTGATAGTCTTTCTGGGTTTGTATTTGTCAGGTTGTTTCTGTGCTGTAACAAATGAGGGAACAACCGTGCAGCTGAGCGCCCAGGCTGACAGCTCATTTTATCTGTCTGTACTGGGGAAGAGAACCAGCCCTCCAAAGATGAGCACAATACAGAAAAGGAATGGATAAAGCTGTAGGACTGGGATTCTATTTAGGAGACCCAGTAAGCTCCCAGTAAGCTTGCTTAGAAGTAGGGAGTCAGGTGTTTGTAATTTGATGCATGGTTGCCAATGAGAAATGCAGCAAAACTTACCCTGCTTTGCCTCGTTAGCAGATGTATAACAGCAGATAGTAACTCCAAGGAGTTTGAGGTGACCATTGAGGATGATCCTTCTAGCAGGAGAAATGGGGTTCATTTTCTCCACAGGAAGTTGTCTTGCCAACACCACTGTGGTCTTAGTTCTTTTAAAACAAAATTATTAATTTCTGTATTTACCACTTGTAACCAAGACACTACTGTTCCACATCTCCTTATTGCGCTCACTTTTTGTTGCCTGCCTATGTTCACGCAGTGTTTTGAAGATGACCTGGGGAAAAGGAATGCCTTGCTCTGGCAATGTCAGAGTCAGTGGACAAGAGGACATAGTTGTATCATGTCTAGCCATTGATTTTTGCAGGGCTGGCTGCTGTGCAAACTCTCCTGTGCGTTTTGAGGCCAGCCTGGAAAATGTCCCTGGGAAACTGATGTCTGTGTGCAGTCTAGCTTTGGGTAGGTGTCCTCGGCTAGGAAGCGCTCACCTTCAGCTGAGGCTTTGGTGAAGAAGTCTCTATGTTTGAACTCTACTTGACCAGTGAGAACAAAGCTGCCTTCCTAGAGAAGTAATGTGTGACTGGTTTCAGCATAGGTTGGGATACATTTATAAAAACCCCACTGTGTATCATGGTATCTGTGACAAGAGACACAGCCTCGCAATTGGGATGTCCCTTCAGTCCTATTTGCTACCCATTTTCCCCTAAGGGAAAGTAGTACACTCAGTTTCCTGCTTCTTTATGAGGTCAACTCATTTATTTGCTCGTTGAAAAGCCTCTGTTTACAGCCTGTTTAGGCATTACCAGGATGGCTGCTGGATCTGGGGTGGGCCATGTTTGCTTCTGGTGTTGCAGTGTGGTGTCAGGAGAGCTATTGGAGGCAGTGAGGAGACTGGGATGCTCAGGTTTACAGCCAGATCCTCATCTGGGCAAAGACATCAACAACATTAACAGAATTTCACCCTTATATACATATTGTGCTTAAGGATCAATTTACAGTTGGTTAAAATCTGCCCATTGCAGTACAAGGCAAATGTTCTCTTGGCAGAACAAGTGCAGTGAATTACAGGATGTGCCTGCTAATCTGGGGCTTTCTTACTCCCTTTTGCATGTCTTGAATTCTTTGCCTCGCAGAACCCCTAACACTGCGGGAAAATTGGCTGTTCTACTAATGCTGAACACCAGATGGCATCTTGTTTGAGTGACAAGAGCACAGGCAGTTGAATGGTGGCAGAGGGAAGCTCAGCTTTGAGTTTTTCTGGGCATGCTTCCAAGCAATAATATCTTTTCCCACCAGTTGTGTGACAGATCTAAACTTGCATTTCCATTAGAAGCTTATAAATGGAACTGTTTAAAAACAGTCTCTTGTCTATCTTGTACAATATTTTGGGGACAACTGGTTTGCAATGTAAGGCTTCCAAACAATCAATTGACTGCATGTAAAAGGACTTTTTTATTAGTGCATAGATTTTTTTTGAACTTAATGGGTCTTGTTCCTCCTTAATAGCTCAAGGCAGATAGCTTATTAAAGACATAGTAATGCATTTGGTTAGTGGAGAGCAGGACCTAAATATGTCAGAGGGCAACAACGCTCAGCAAATCTGCAAGGCTCTCACCAAAGGCTTGCTCATATATCTTGAGGCATCCAACATTGGGCACCTTCCATGAGTGGTTCCATCCCTCTTGAGTCTTGGGCTAAGCAGCAGCAGCCACCTCCAGAAGTGCCTGGGCCTGAGCTTGTTCCCTTCCCTCCTTCCCAGAGACTGAAGATCTCCCCACTCAGCCATGCACCCGTAGGCCTCATGATTTCTCTTGTGACCCTTACCTAGCTTTGTGTTCATAACAGTTCGCACCAGAGTCTGGCTTGTCTGGAAAGGCTGCTCTCCCCAAATGCACGGGGAAATGCTCACAAAGCACCGATGGGTTCCCAGGTCATAAAATGCAAGCAGCTGACTGAAGAAATCTGGGGGCTTGAGGGATAGTGCTGCTACGAGAAGCTCCAGGCAAGAATGCACCCAAGGACATAGTTTTCATTGCAGTTGCTGGCACATGATTAGTTAGTGCGGACAAAACAGCAAGCACAGTTTGAAGATGAAGATAAGGGCCACGGCATCTTCAAGGAACTAGCTGAAACTGAGCAATGAGGCCAAAATAGGACTCACTGAGCCAAAACAAGACCGTGTCTGGAAGACAGTCACCAGAGTTCAGAAGGACCCCAAAAAACGAGCTCCAGGGATTTCAAAAGACACCAAGGGACCGTTTAAAGGACAGAGGGTGCCCATGCGTGAGGGTGGGGTTAATTCCAGGAAACAGATTGAATATGTGTGGTCACTGTGGGAAATTGACTGCACATGTTGCTAAGAGAGAAATACAAGCTTTGGTTGACTCAACTTATGGCGTGCCTGTTAGGGGGAGCTATCCCCCATGCATCTGGTGCCTGCTTTGGTGTTAAGAGGTTTATTTCCAATTCCCAATGCCAGTGCAGCTCCTGAGACTCTCTCGTTGTCCTTTGCCAGAGTTACCTCTGCACTGCAGAACAGGCAATGGAAACTAGGCCACAGGCAGGTTCCTTCTCAGCTGAACATTCCCACATTTTGTGGTTTTAAATACTCAAAATGCTCCTGTAATTCTCTTGCTGTTACTTAAGCTTTTTCTAATGTGTGTAGTGGGAAGTTTTGTAAATGCAAAGTGTCCCCAAAAGGCCTTTAAAATCATGCTATAATAAAAGTCCACTGCTTTTTTTCCCTGCTGTGGCTCTTTTAAGATAATTATTAATTATTGTCAGCATAGCTCCTTGGTAGAGGCAGGTATGCAGAAGGCAAGTTGTTCCATGCTACTGAACACATCCATGAGCTTTCGCCCCACGATTACTTTTGTTGGCTTTTGCTATAGATTTATGAAAGGTTCCGTTCAATACAGCCAAGATGATGTTCACTTGTATTTGTTTGTATCCTGTGGGATAGGAAAATGGGCTTTAACAGGCCAGATGATTTGGAGATGAATTGCAGGACTGGGTTGGGTAAGTCAGTGGCTCTTCTTTCAAGCATAGAGCCCTCAGTGTGTGAGCTGCAGTACTATTGCCCTTTTGTCTTTCTGTCTTTAGCTCTTTGTTATGTCAACATCTGTAGTTTTGAGTAAATAGCATAAGGGGAGAATGCATATTGTCCTGCTGCTGAAGAAGCGAGCCTCTGGAAGAGGCCAGATGACTATATGAACTATGCAGCCTCTGTGTGCGAAGCAAGGAGGCCTCCAGTAAATGCATGTATAGGACTCCAAAAAGACCCCCGTTTCATGGTGAATGAATATTGCTCAGTGCTTCATTGACTAATCCCTGGGTTTGTGTAAAGCAGAATAGCCCCACTGTCGGTGCTGCGGATGTGCTGACTTACAGGAGCGGAGTACCTGATACTCTAATCAAAGCAGGATGCAAATATTAGTCTAGCTCTTCTATGAAGCATTGATGTTTTCTCCTGGAAGCTCCCTGCAGATATTTGCAGCTATGTGGAATTTCAAATGTTTCCAATATCCATTTTTATTTGTGTTAGAGCAAACAGGAAACTCACGGGAGGAAAATTTCCTTTTTATCAAAACTATTTTCTAAATCACACTCTGCTTGTGGCTAGCATTGCCATTTCCCTCCACCCTGTCTAAACCAACTCTGACAGCAGAGTCAGAGTCACAAAGATGAGAAGTTCTTCACTTTGGTGAAAAGAGCTGCCTGAGAGGGAGGAATGCGGCGGGTCTTCCCTGGAGGAAAGGCTGCTGCAAGAGTTCAGCACTGCAAGACCCCAGAGATTCCATGAGGGACATCGTGGAGTGTTAGAGACTGCTTGCAGAGAGGCCTGGCAAAGGTGGACAATTTTTCTTTCCAAAAAAGAAAGATTAAAAAAATCCAAGTAAAAAGTGTCACGAAAATTTGTTAGACTTCAAGAGAGCAGTCTTTGTAAGACATAGTTTGTCTTTTCTCCATTGCTCATTATTATTTACCTCCATTAAATGAAAATGCCATCTTCCTTCAAACTGTTGCTGGCAGTCCTGGCTTCCTTGCTGCAGTGCGTGCTTTTTCTGGGTCACGTTGTGTTTCAGAGCTGTATTTTTTCTGCAGAGATCAATAGACTTAATGTGTGAATTCTCTCCGTGAGAAAAATGGGTTTATATATTTGCAGCAGGCTTACACCCAAAAAAAAGAGGCTCATGCAGCTATATTGCCATGTCAGGCACTGGACAGGCACCTCTGCAAACCAAAATAATGATGCTAGAGTCAGTGGAAATGCTCAAGTGCTCAGGTAAGCAGCTCCTATTCTATACACATAAGGAGGTATTTGCTCTGTAAGCAATAGAGGTGTCTTTCCAGCACTGGTCTCAGAAGCCAGGCTGCTAGTCCATCCTGCATCTTTCCTGCCTGTCTGATGTTTCAGGCTAGCCCAAGCATTCCTCCCGGTGCTGAATCCTGACACTTACTTGTAGAGAAAGGCAATATGCTTGGGAAGACTCAGTTGGCCCTGCATGGCCAGGAGCGGAATACGGGCTATTCCAAGGAAGATACACACAGACCTGCTCATGATGTGAAGCAAAACAAGAGTCCAAGAAGTCTGAGGCTGAAATATTCCCTCTGCTAATGGGGTTTTCAGCTTCTCATACAAGCAAGCACAGCCCAGATCAGAACCAAGAGCTCCCCGACAGCCTCATGTAGACATTTGACAAGACCGTTGTTCCATCCTATGGGCGTTAGGTTGCCCAGCACTAGTGTTAATTAATAGCAGAATTAAGTGCCTCTGTCACAGGTAGTTACAGAAACAGAGGATACCAGCAGTATTTGGAAATATCAAGCATGCTATGAAATTTTACAAGTCACAGTCACCCTCTCAGAATTTGGCAAATTTTTGGTGGCCAATTTGGTGTTGGCCTAAAACAGTAGCATTTCTCTAAAAGCTAGAAAAGAGTATAACAACATTAAAACTTGCTTCCATGGTGCTTCAGTTTTTTTGACTTCCATCTTGCCTTTTCAGTGAAATGGCAGTAGATGTATCCGTATCTGGAAGGTGAGATTGTTCTTTCAAAGGGGGAGTTTCGTTAAAGGAAGTACTATGTGCCAACAGGATTAAAAAAAACTCCAGGGGTAAAGCATGTGAGTTGGTGCAAAATAGAGCAATAAACATGAACCATATTGGGAACAGGCAGACTAAAGAAACCTGGTCTTTCATAGTGAATGTCCCCTAATTTAATGTCCCTTCTTCCTCTCATGTCCTTCCAGGATGCTGGGAAGGCTCATCCGTCCCTATCTTCCCAGCCCCTTCTGGGCTAAGGATAGTTGGTTCTAGAGCTAATCCAGATCTTGGTCTGGGCCAATTGGCCGTGTGGGATGGCTGGGCCAGCTGACTGCTGCCCCAAGAAGAGAGATCCCTTTGCCTTCTCCCTTGGGTGCTAATTTGGTCTTTTGTCTCTTCCCTCTTAATGACTGCCTCAAAACTCCCTGAAACGTGGCATTTCTGAAAAGCCAACTCTCCTACTTAGGGGGAAGGGGCCAGTGGGTTTAATAAGAGCAGATGATACCAGGTGGAAGTGCAGCCCAATTGCACAAGTGCTGTTTCCTCAGATGAAGAATCGCTGAAGTTTCTCCCTAGGCTAGAATCCCAGCACTAGACCCCTTTATTATACAAATTATTGGGAAAAAAATGGGTCTGATTCCATAATTTGACTTCCCATGTCTTCCACTGATTTTTTTCTTATAAGACAAATCATGTCTGTGAGTCCAGAGACAGCACTGAGAAGAATAGATAGCTCATGGCCATGGTCTGCACAGTTTGCAACTAGCAGCTCTGATAACTGATGTGTGTGTTTGTTAGCTCGTAGAGAAGGGGGAAAAAAATTGTCAGTATGGGCCACAAGCCCAGCCAGGGCTGTAATCTGGGCCAGGGAGGTTCGTTCAGCTTTGTGTGCATTGACCCTCCATGGCTTTTGGTGGCCTATCCCACATCTTTCTAAAAAGGCTTTTGAGACTGATGTGAACTGGTCCCTTCATTTATTAGTTTTAATGATTAATAAATATATATTAAAAATAAGCAGGTCAATTCTGCAGACACATGAGCTCTTTGCATGGCCTTGTCCGTGGAGTTCATTCTGCTGAACTGGGTATTAGTGTTCAGTAGCAGTATTTATATGTATAAATTTATGAAAATGCTTCAATATTTGTTGAGCACCTAATTATTTTTCATAAATTTGTTCCATTTTGATATTTTTTCCTCCAATATAATTTAACTACAAAGGACAGTTTGCATGGGACCGGATTTCCTTCATTTTGGAAGTAGCCTTTACCTATCTTCTTTGTTGTTCTCCATTTGGGAGTGGTGTTTGAAGATCTGCTTACAAATCTTTAGGTTACACTGATCTTATTTTTTCTACTGTGGAAGCTTTACTTAAATTTTGTTTCCATTGAGCATAAGAGGAAGATTTTTAAAAGCACAGAGGACAGTGAGGAACCTAATTTCCCTGGAAGGTTGGGTGCCTAATTGCCCTTTGTGCCATTAAAAAATCTCCGCATATGTGTTTTGTTTCGCTTGTGGGCTTTTCCCTCCCCACTTGGGCGAAAATCGATTGATCAATGTTTGTTAGAAAGTTATGAACAAACGTCTCTGGTCTCCTTGATGTCAGCTCAACTGTGTTCTCCCAGCTAACAAAATTAGTTGCAAAGTCAGCAGGAGGTTTGCAGGAACACAGAGCGCCGGTTTTGTTTGCATAGCACACAAGACTACCCCTTGCTTAAATAACAAATCATCCATCTACGCTCTTACAAGCCTACTGACAGTGGCAGGTTTTGTTTTAGGGATTGTTATTTGAATGAAAGGTCATTTGCTGCCTTATGGAGAAGAAAGGCCCCAATGCAAATGTACAGTCGTGCTGCATTGCTTTGAACGCGCGCACTGATGTTTTCCAGCAGCTCCACAAAGGAGCTGGTGTGTCTGAACGGTGGGGAGAGGCGCACGGCATGCACGGCAGCCAGCGGCCTTGACCCGCGCTCCGCTCCGTGCGGGGAGGTGCTCGGCACCTTGGCAGGATCCCACTCCTTGAGAGCCTGCGGCCAAGGGAAGCCGGCACTCCCTGGACAATGCACGTCCCATTGTGTCCCCTTGTGGGACCTCCCACATCGCAGGATCCTCCGGAGAAAAGCGAAGGCAGGGAGCGCTGGGGAGGGAGACCCTTGGGCAGTAAGCAGCACAAAGCAGGACTGCAGTTTCTGCCTCTGGCGTTGGGCTGAGCGCAGGCAGGGGCTGAGTGCTCTGTGTCTGCGGGATGATGCACGGGGGCTGTTTCTACAGGACTGGGGCAAGCACCAAGGGCTAAGAAGGGGAATAGTAAATCAGGGCACCAGCAACCTGCAGGACCAGGCTCAAGACAAGGTAAAAGGAATGAATTTCGACACTAAACTCCCAGTTAGGGTGTATTGACAAAGACTAGTTGTGCTGTAACTTACAGATAAAGATTTCTGTCTAGATGGAGTCAGCTGGGGAATCCACTTCACTCTTTTAAACTTTTTTTTTCAAACTTTCAGCAATTTCAGTGATATTCGGTGTCTCAAGGGTCTTGGTCTGGGATGGCACACATCCCTGAGCATTTTGGTTGCATCCGCTGCCCCCAGAGCCAGGCAGTAATTAGTGCTGCAAGCAGATCTCTCCTTCATATGCTCTTCCAGTCACATGTTTACCAAGTTAAATGCCCTGCCTGAGATTTCCATTAGCGACTGTTAAAGCACATGGTGTTAGCCACCCTCCATGTTCCCTTTTAGTTCCTACTTCACTCCCAGTCTGAACACAGTGGGCAGCCCCAGAGAACCCCGGTAACAAGGAGATTTACGGTCTCCTTCAGCAGTCAAGGCAGGGATTGAGCTTCAGACTGGTTCTGTGCTTGGCTGGCTTTAAACTTGAACTGAGCAGACGCAGCTCACCCCGCCTGGGCCCAGTAAATCACCCTGCAGAGATCTGTGATGATCCTCCCTGAGGAGGTTCAGAGGTGAGCGGCCCATAGGTCACGTAGCTTCAGAGCTGCACGAAGTGTTCAGGCCCCGCAATGTCCCTGTGCATGAGCACGAGGCGTTTCCAGCAAGATTGCTGCTTGATCCGACCAGGACCACTGTTCTGCAGTTTGGAAACTATTAAATTTGTGGCAGTGCAAGAAAGCAGAAAGGTTAAATTTCAGCTACTGCAGACATCATTTCCTCCCTGCCCCTTGCAAAACATGGAAGGAAGATGAAAAGATGGTTCACTGGCCATTTCTCATTTGAAATTTACTTAAAATTCTTCATATTTCGTGAGGAGCCTTTTATCATCTACTGTACTCTTACAGCTTTTATCATTCCTGCCAAAATTCAGTCTTTAAATATGTCATGTATTAGAGTTGAAGGTTGATTATCTCATGTTTTGCTTCATTTTATGTTCACTGTTCGGAGTTTATTTTTAATGTACACAAACACATACTATAGCATAACAACAAAATGCAATTATCACTTTCTCCCACCTTTTTTGTGAAGCACATTTTTCCCATTTCTGCCTTAACAGCAGGAACCAAAAATATGCAAACTGAACCAATATATTTTTAATTTATGGGAGTTCTTAAAAGGTTCCTTTAGTTTCAGATTAAACCCGGCTGCAGGTTCAAGGGAAAATTTAAGAAAATCAATTTTCCCAGGCTAAAAAAAAAGAGCAAAACCACTGCAGTTTATATAGTGCCCTTTGTTATTTGAATCAATAGCTCTGTTCCCATGAATAGCTGAATAATCACTTTTTGTCTAATGTTGGTATACATACGGACTTATCTCTTGGAGACTTTGTTGTTGAACCTGCAGTAGCACATTTTTGATCATTAACAATTTCTTGCTCTTGTTTAATTTTTCCTATAAGTCTTACTCTGAGGCAGAAGGTAGTGATTATTGCATGCTGTGGCACCGACATGAGACATAAAACTATATTTTTCAAATAAATTAATGTTTTCACAAGAAACCATTAGAAATGTGAATTATAACAGTAGCTAAAAGCAGCATTATTAGATGGTTTGCTTTGGGTTTTTTTGCCTGAGAATTTACAGATGATCTGTGTGTTACAGAATCTCGAGCATCAAGGGAGGACACGCGTAGGAAGAAACAGCATTTCAGAAGAAAACATACAGACAGAGCATATGTTTTCGCTGTTCGCCCCTCCCAAATCACCTTATTTTATGAAGCCAAGCAGGAGTCACGTTAGGACAGAGAGAAAACATGAAACCAGGAAGGGGATGTTTGTGGCCTCCTTTGCACCCTCCGCAAGCCCTGGGCCCTGTGAACGAAGAACCTGAGTCTGTACGACGTGGTCGGGCAGGTTCTTGTTATTGAGGGGGCCTTGAGCTCTCCATGGCTCTATTTGTGTAGGTAGAGTGCCGGTCCGTAGTGGGATTGGTGTGGAGGTGTCCACGGATTACAAGTGACCGTAGGACATCATTAGTAGGAGGCTTTTTATTGTCTCTAATGGACTGGCCATTTTAATTGTGTCCTTGCAGATTACCTTGTGTGGACATGGTCGCTTCAAAACCCGAGCGGGACCTGCCTCACAAAGGGTGACTAAAAACAAAAGAGATTTTTTTTCTGTTTTGTTTCAGTAATTCATACTTATTACTGCTTTGTATTTTAAGCATCACCTTTTCCACTCACAAACAGTTACATTATTAAAAAGATATTTTCAGCAGATAGTAACCTTGGCAGTAGTTGTCAAGGCTAATAGTTTGACATTTCAGATCACCCACAACTAATCAGCTGAACATGGCAACACATTTGAAAAACCCATTATAGATGTGTGGCTCAGGCGTAATATGTCAAAGCTGGCACTAACAGTTGTTATGTAAACTGGCTGATTTTCCTCTGCTGAATAGTCACATGGCAGAAGAGAAAGAGCTTTTGAAGGGCTTGGGAGCATCTAGCCACAAGGGCTTGAAGGGTGTGCGGTGCTTCTGAATGGCATATATATTTATAGGAAGTTCCCCTCAGTGCTTGTGAGCACCATGTCTTCTCTGGCAAGGTCTAAGAGAGGTTCTTCTCATCTCCTCTTGACCAGCGGTGGTCTGAGGGTGTCTCTAAGATCTCCCCTCTGCCAGCTGTCTGGTGCCCATTGAAACAGTCTTTGGTGATATTGTTGATTCCACAGTTACTGTCTGTGCCTTTTTAGAAGCTTGCAGAACCCAGAAGATGCATCGAATCTGTTTGAAATCCCCAAGCCTCAAGGTCTGGCATGCCACAAGAGGAGTGGAAAGGAACAATAACTCTGTCTTGTTTTTCAGGCCTTTCAAGAGGCAGCAATGCTCGAGATTGTTTCCTAAGGCATTTGTCCTTGCTCTCTGCTGAGGAAGCGAGACATCTCCGGAGGCTGGCCAGGCTTAGCAGCTTGTGTGCAGGAGTGGCGGGCTTGGTACTGGGTGAAAGCCGCTGGGAGCTGCACTGAGCCTGCATGGAGGCTGATAACCTTACTTAGCAACATTTTGCAATATCATGATCAAGTATGCACGGGGATTGCCTCATCTTAAGGCCTAATTAGGCTGAACAGGAAAACCTCTTCAGCAGAGGTGTTCGTTCAGTCCTTACTACAATGACTCTCTCACCTATTTGCACACAACCTCAAGTTTATTTATGTGACCGGTAGAGGGAAGAGAGTTTATGACACCAAATTAGGCTAGTCCTAATCTGGACTGCTCTGTAGGGCAGATAGTCCTTTATTCCTATTTGGCCTCTTCAGTAGTAATGATTCCGGAACTGATCTGACTGGTGAGATCTATGCTCCTTTCCTCTCCCATTCGGGGCTCCTGGTGATTACTTCTGCTCCTCCACATTGCTTTTGAAGAGACTGGAGTTGCACTGTGTTCTCCAGAAACTCTTGATATTTTTCTGCTTTCTGCTTCTTCTCTTCTTTTGGAGAAGCAGAAGGTTTTTCTCTGGCATCTTACCCAGCAGTTACTCTTCTCTTTGGTGTGCTGAGAGTCTTTGAGTTGCTGCTTAAGTTTCATGAAAGATGCTAGCAGCAGTATATCCTTGCTCTTAGTGAACATGGTGCAAGTGCAAAGCCATGGGATTTGGCTTTGTGGTTTTGCCTTCCTAGGGAACTTCTCTGCTCAAAGCCTTAGGTTAGATCTGTGCCCATGACTCTAGGCAAATGGTTGAGTGTTCACTCCTAGCGATAGCACAAAGCTGCTCACAACATTGCATTTAGTTCCAGTAGTGTACCTAAAGATAGCATATTTTCACCACAACGGTTCTGCCTATAAAGCCAATTTTCAGCCTTGTTAGAGCACCTGGGAGTAACTGATACATTCTCGGATTTTCCCCTTTTTTCTTCCTTCCTCTTGTCTTTTTTTTTTCTCAGAAGCAGTAAAAAAATAATCATTTCAATATGACTGACTATTTCTGTAACAGGCAATTACTGAGTTTGACACCAGGCTAAAGTCCTTAAAGAAAAAACGCACATTGTTTGCAAAGCAAACTTGAGGCATCAACCCAAACTGCTTTTTTATCCGTGAATCCTTGTCCTCAATACCAGCATTGCCTGCACGTTACATAGGAGGCTGTGGCTCTATTTTCCCACAGGAGCTGGCAGATCTTGTTTCCAATTACACTCCATTATGGACTGGGTGGGGGGTGAAATTTGTTAGGAGTTTTGTATTTGTTTCCTCCTTTGGGCTTTGGTAAGAGTCTATCAGTGAAATCTTTCTGCTTTTTAGCTGGGATGGGTTTGTGAAGCTCTAGTAGGAATATCGCGCTCCTTGTTTCCCTGGGCTCCCTCTCTCAATAGCAGGAGCTTGGGAGAAAACATCTATTTTCTGATCCACACAACCATGGGCTGCTGATGCCAGTTTCAGCCTTCTGGGGCTGATCTTAACACTTGTGTTTCTGTAAACTGCAGCCTTTTCAAACAAGCATTTTAAATGCAAATCCTATCCATTCTCATCTGTGTGTGTTCTCAACAATAAAATACAGCTCACTTTCCCAGGTTACTATGGCTATTGTTACAGTGTATTATTTGGTATTTTATCAGACTCTTTATCTAGCTGGTATGAAAGCGTTCTTCATATATCTGTAGTTGCATATTAATTTGGAGATATTTTAATTCCCAGGCGACAGGCATCATGTTGACAAGAAATGGTTAAAAGTAGTTGATGGATTTTAATGTGGAGGGCACTATAAAAAGAAATATCCCTGCTATTTTGGGATGACTGGAGGATGGAAAGAAACACAAATGAATGAAAGCTGTTATTTTGTCTTGTCTTATTGAAAAATAAGCTCATTCTCCAGGCAAATTAACATCTGTTTTGGATTTTTTTTCCTCCCTCTGGTAGTTGGTAGTGCCAAATGTTGGCTGAGCTGTGGTTCCAAATAACGAATAGACTTGAGAAGATGCTCTGATCTCATCCAGTCTGCTCAGTTGCGTAGTGAGAGGTAAAAACAGCCAGCCCCACTCAGGCAGCAAGAAAAGATTTCTTCTCCCACTTGAAGGTGATGTTTGCATGTTGTGTCATGTAAGTATTGGTGCTAGTTAGTTTCTAGTGCCTTTTTCTTTTTGGGCTATCAGTATTCTCCCAGGTGGGCTCAGTCAGTTACTTCCAATACCAGCACATGCTGTTTTAAATACCATGACTGCTATGTGGAGCAGTCAGGGATGAGCCAAAGGCAGTTGTAGGCAACAGGCTGTGGTCCAAAAAGGGTGAGTAATGGTCACATTGGGCAGGGAGATATCTGGGCAGATGCTGAAGGATGTTCCCAGCGAGTTTCTGCACTGTACTGCTTCCCACCATGAGGTGGCATCTGTCCCTCTTGTCACGGGTGAGCCTCTTGGCCGTTTTCCTTGCCTGGAACAGGCTAAGCTCCTAGTAAAACTCAGCTGCTGTTTATTATTGTGATTGGGTACATGGATAGGTGAAATGTTTAGAGTTAGGTTTTACCATCTTAGGGTTTCTTGCATTGTGTTCCTTTACATCTTCTCATCTCTCTTGCTAAAAAAATATTTTATGATCAAGAGATGTTTCTCTCAATGTTACCCATGTGCTGTTTGCACCCTTGTTATTATCATAAAAATGTAAAAAAATGTACATGACATATCATATAATGGTAAAAAACACAAAAATATCCAAGTGGGCTAAAACTCTACGGAAAAACTAAAGTCTCAAGCTGGCGTGTAACCCACCCAGAAAAACATTTTGCAGCAGAAATGTGCTGTCTGGTAGTGTTTGAAAAACAGGGCAAGACGACAGTGCTGCATGTGAGTAGAATATGACATTATCTGCCCCTTCTTCTGAGCTCTGTTATGTGTTAAGAGGGCATTTATCAAACTTAAGCAATCTAAGACACTCCCAAGCTTGGTAGTACGGGAGACACAGGGATGCAATAAAGTCAGTAGTGGCATATGTATAAAGTAGTGGTGTATTTGGTGCCGATCTAGTGTAGACATGGGTAGGAGAGGCAGTGAGTTGCTGTGATTCTTAAGTTTCTGTCTGTTACCTGTAACTTCCATGGTGATTTATTAGCAACTTAGGTGCTCGAGCTCTCCATGTGCCTCACTTTCTGTGCCTCACTCTGTCTGGAATGTGTATTTAGATGGGAGCTTGAATCTTTGCTAAATCATGACATGTACTGTGATGTCAAGAAAAGTTGCGAAGAAAAACAAGAGGCAGGGGTGATCAGTGGAAGATTGAAATCGTGGTATACACAGTGTTTAAACTGTGGCTGGAAAAAGGAAGCTGTAGGTGGATGTCCGAAAAGGAAGAGGAAAGCAATCAATGGGGAAAGTCCCTTGGACTGTGGTGGGTTGGCCCTGATTATATGGAAATAGAGGAAGCACAGAAGATGCCTGGAGTCAGGAACAGGGTGATAGGCACCATACGCCTCAGAATTAGGTGAACAGTATTCCTGGGTACCTGAAATTTTAGAGTTTTTTTTTATTCGCCTAAGATTCGTTCTTATTGATACATGTCCTAGTAAATGACTTCCCAATTGAAAAGTCTCAGCTGGCTAATGTGCCAGCTGACATTTTTGTGTTGGTTCCGTATTCCTGCTATTGGTAGCAATATTGTACTAATGTTAACTCATTATTCCTTTCTTTACCATTTGATGACTGTATGTGTTTTGGGGAAAGAATAAGGAGAAAATACGAACAAAACATCTTTGTTTTGTGTGTGCGTGTGTAGAGGTTTTTTTTCTCATTGGCTTAATTGCAATAACATTTATATCACATAATATAGTGCACCAAGGTTGTAATTTTCCTATCATCTAAATTGCAGGCTGAAAATTGTGTTAAGAAAGGACTGTAGAGGATGAATTGCTGCTTTCAAAATGACTACTGTTAACTGACAATGTGACCGGCAAATGATTGCCAAAGACAGGATGGTGGTTTTGTGTGTAATGTTAGTGAACTCTAGCATGGTGTTTTTAAGCACATCTCAGCACGCACTGTGTGAATAATACATTTTTAACTAAAAGCAATTGTCTCCCTTCAGACACATGCCTTTATTTCTTGCAGGCACTTAGAAAAAAAAATTGGAGGGAATTGAAGGGAAGAAGTCAGTACACCTAATTCTAAATCTTTTTTTATTACTGAAGCAAATAATATGGTTAATAGGGACTCTTAAAAGTCAAAATTTCCACTCTTATTTGTTAGCGTGCATATACTGCTGCCTATCTGAAAGGAGGTTGATGAGGTTCATGTGTTTGTGGCCAGTTTCCTCTCATGAGGCTCCTGCCGTTCACTGGCCCACGGCCGGGAACGTGGCTGGAGCTGCAGGAGGTCCAGACTCTGCTTCTTGCCACAGGGTCCACACAGATGTGCACCAAAGAAGGCAGTTAAGGGGAGGGGAGTTGCCGAGTCTCATTGGGCTGTTTTCACAGTTCTCAGGAAGTGCAAGAGGGATGAAGGGGAGAACAGAGAAGAAAAAATAAGCAGGCCCAGGCTGGTGCACAAAGACATGCAGTCAGGGCAGTGCACTCATGGATGGAAAATGATGCAGAGGAAGGAGGAATGCTTCACCATGAAAAGGCTAGAGAAGCTGTGAGGGAAGGAAGGGATGGGAGAAGATGCCTTTGGCAAGCATTTTAGCTGTGAAAGCTGTTGCATGGTTGGAGAAGGAGCGGTAGCTTTCCAGCTGTAGCTTAGATTTCCATGTCTGGGAGAGCATGTCACTGCAGGTTACAGTGAAAACTACAAGGTACAGTTTTTTAGGTGGTCATTTGGGGAAGCAGTCTTGTTCTCTGGATCCATCATTGCTGCCGGTGTCACACAGTTTAAGGATTTTTTTTCAGATACTAGACGCAATCGACACCAAGATGCAGTCTGCCATCACCTCTTTGGGTCCTTAGAAAGAGTCTTTATAAATATGGTAGCAGGAAATGTATTGTCCCAGAACTGCATTGATTATGAAAATAGTTGCTAGGTATTTATTTAATACAAAATTTTCTGTCCATACCAAAACTTCACAGGTGCTAGCTCTGGGACTGAGGAAATGAGGACATGAGCTGGGTAGCTCCACGGGATCAGTAACTGTGTTCCCAAAATAGGCCGCCTGCCCCAGTGATTTCAGTGATACTCCTGTATCCTAGATGCGGAACTGTCAGTCGGACAAGTTACAGAAATGCAGTCAGATAATTTTGGGTACTGAGCTGTAACGTGTCTTTCTGCTTTGACACAAGTGAGAGATGGATTGGAAATGCCACCTTGATGTTTCATTGCATTTTCTTCTATTCATGGAAGTCAAAACTATAGAGGTTCGGACAGTTCTAAAACAAGCTGGGAACACCTGTGAATATAATGTTTTCAACATTAACCTGCATTTTTGTGAAAGATTTTAAGGTAATAACTTGTAGGGGGGAAAATTTAAGGGTGGTTTGTTTTAGGGTTTTTGTTTGTTTGTTTTTTAACTTTTAGCCAGTGATGAAGCTTTTTTGTACTTAGTTTTTGCTTTATGATTTTCATCTGAAAAAAAAAAGGAAAAAACAGTTGTGAAGTTAAGTCTCCCCTTCCAGCCCTGCCAGAAATTAAATAAAATGAATAAAATAATGTCAGGAAGTAGGCTACACTGGAAAGAAATTCGGAGTCATTTCTCAGGGGTTTTGGCACAGGTGGGTCTGGACTTTGAGGTCTGCCTCAGTTCTAGGTCTGAGGGATTTGTCTAAGCACATTGAACCACTTGTTTCTTGGGCTCGCACCTCGATCCTGGAAAGCCCTTAGCCTTTTGGCTGGTGTTCATGGGAAGAGAGTCTATTTGTGGAATGAAGGGGAGCACTGTATGAAGCCGGGGAGCAAAAGGCTCTCTCGCCGCTCTGCGTCCTCATTTGCTTTCAGACTTTTCTGAGGCAGTCAACTGCAGTGCTTTGCTGGACAGGCTAAAAGGCACTAAAGTGCTGCTATGTCAGACCTCCTTAAAACGCTGTGGAGTACATTGCTGAACCGGTGCAGCAGGCCAAGTACTGGCAAGGTGCCTAATGAGGCATAACAGAGCGTTTCGCTTATTAACACAAAATGTAAGGATTGGTAATGAGCAGTAAATGACCCGTCAATGTAACACATGAGGGATGGCTTTGATATATCAGAATTGTTTTTATTAGTTGTTTTCATACACACCAGTGTCGTCACATTCAGAATGAATGAAGAGCCTGTGAAATGGCCATCTTGATTAATTAGTGGGTATTGTAAAGGTAGGAAAAGTAGTTGCACTGCTAAATTCACTTCTCATTAAGCGTGTGCAGCTGTGTGTATGTGTGAATGTACATACAAATAGAATCCATCTTGCTTCCAAACATAGTTTTATTTTTGAGAAATAATTGTGTTTTATATGTATGTGTGTTTCTGTCTATGTGTGTGTGTGTATATATATATATATATATATATATTTAGACACATGCTTATTAGCACGCAACACCCTAAGACTCTATTTTTTTTCCTAAAGATGGCAGGCTCTTATTTTAGTAAAATACATACTGTGTATCTGTTGCTCATGTTCTTATTGGTCTGTAAATTACAGTTTTGTAAACACTACTTAGCGCAAATATTGTGGCCCTTTTACTCTGCAGAGCAGTGATAAATGTGCTGGGAATAGGGCCTGCTTTATAGCCATTTCATGCTGCCACAAAGAAGTCCCTAAAGGCTTTTGATTATTTAAATGTTTTTTTTTCCCTTGACATGACTTCTTGCTGGAAGAATTTTTGTGCATCGCCACAGCAGAAGCCTTGAAGTTTTGGAGCACCAGGTGAAGGAAGCAATTTCATGCTTCATGCCAGCGCTAATGTTTTGTTGTAATCTTTAGAGAGCAAGCCCCTTTTGTTTAAGTTTGGGATAATGAGGGGTTTAACTTTTCGGCTGTGTCAAATTAGTCATCAGAGTGAAACCAGAGGCCCCGTTCTCTTTGGGCTTTGTGCAGATTGCCTGCACAGATAAATAAGTGAGCATTACAGGTGATTCTTTCTTTGCGCTGAGGTAGAGAGCTTCCATTTATCGCCATCAAATGCATTAAGCTGGAAGTCAGAGCCCTCAGCTTTCTGCTTGCTGCTAGTCTGGGCCACAAGACAATCAAGCCATAAGGGTCATTTTCTGCATGAGCTAACCTTTTCCTCTCGTATGGCTTGAAGCCTTTGTTGACAATGAGATGCTCAGTGGGAACATTAAATTAACACTTCATATTCGTGGCTGTAAATTTACTGGCAAGCTGAGGAAAAGTCAGGGAAAACAAACACTCCATCATTTCTGCTTCATTTAGCCCGTGAATGGGGACACTCTCACCTGCAGAGAAAAGAGGTCAGGGCAAACAGGGATAATTTTAATCTGACTCTCAGCCTCGTCTTTACTTGTAGTGGATTGTGTTGCCTTCTGCACTGAAAGTAAAGGTGAGAGTGAGGTGAGAGCAAGAAAATAGATAAGTACTATGTGAAATGCTTAAGAGACCTTGTCACAGGCGCAAGGGATGGATGGATTGTTGTACCGGTTACTAGGGAAACTAGCAGGCTAAATACTATTAATTGTGCAGGCTGCAAAATTGTCTCTCTCTAGGGTAATAGTAGCATTAAGGTTCCTGTAAGTCACCCAGCTGATAACACTGAATATCACAGCTGAACGCTTTAAAATCAGCCATTTTCTCTGGTTCCAAGATAACCATGTTTGAGGATTCCTTTCTATTTCTCAGTCATGTGCTAAATGCCTCCTGTCTGCTTTCCAGGTCAGAGCAGCTATTGGCAATGGTCTCCCAGGGCTGATGAGCAGAGCGCTCGCTGCTCCCGTGCTGAGTAATGTGACAGCACTGGCTTGTCACCTGCCATTAGTATCCGTGCTGCTGGCACCAAGTCTGCAGCAAAGCTGTGGTGCCTGCGGGCTCCTGCTCCGGGTACCTCTCCTGCAAAGGAGCACAGAGGGAAGCCTGTCCCTTGGACTGTTCCTCCCTTACTAAGCAGCCGGCCAAGTCCGATTTGTCACAGGCTTTGGGGACTGCCATCATGCCTGGGCTGGGATAGATTGGCTGATTACCAGTGCAGGCTGGGGCAGCGCGGAGGCGCTTGGTGCATCAGGAGGGGTGATTATTTGGAGTGCAGTTTCTTCCTGCAGGTGCCAGGAGCCAACTGGCCTAATCGCTGCTCGCAGGGCCTGCCGTGTCGTTTTGTACTCGGAGTGGCTGGGCTGGATTAAGGGCGAGTCGGGCTCCTCTGCAGGCCGCGCCACAGGCACAAAGTGGGAGTGCTGAGCCGGTGCGGCGCCGAAATTGGCCTCCCAGGTGGTCCCGGCGAGCGGGCGCGGCGAGGCCGGGCGCTGAAAGGCCGGGCCATTGAGCGGCCGCGGGCAGAGGGGCTGCCCCGGGGGTGGCAGCGCCGGAGCTATTGAGGCCGGGGGACCCGGTGTCAGGCTCGCTTTACCACAATCACAGCAGTGATTAGGCTCCTTTTGATCGCGGGTTGGGTTTCCAGCGTACCCAGGGAGCGGGGCCGAGGCCGGGATACATATTAATGTCCTGCGCGGGGCCCACATAATTTCCCAGAGGGTCGCAGGGTCAGGTTTGTATTTAGTTAGCGGTAATGATCTCGTTAGGGATCTGAATGGACCACCGTCCAAGGCCTTTCAGGGCTGCGAGCGTGCCTTGCCTGCGCCCTGCTTTCCCTTCCTTGTGTGGGCTTCCCCAGGACGTGAACTGTGATTGATGGACTTCCAGTGCTTAATAATTTGCAAACCAGCATTAAACAAGGAAAGTTGGGGACAATTGGAGTCGGACCCAGGAGGGGCAGGAGGTTGTTGTAAACAGAAGCGGGACAATCCGCGCGCGCAGAATTAACGAAGATGGACGCAAAGAACATCACAGCTGGGAACTGGCGGGGCGCCAGCCCGCGGAGAAAGCCCCATTGCTGTGCCCAGGTGGTCAGGCTGAGCTGCCCTTTTAACTTTGCAAGTATTAAAAAAAAAAAAAGGGAGGGGATGGAAAAAAAAGCGACTACTTCTGCAGTGGGAAAGAAAGTAAGGGGAAGCCATTGAGCAACAGAAAGAAAGAGATTAAGAAGCTGAGAAAGTGACAAGTCGATAATAGAAAACACTTTCAATAGTAGTAATCCTTGACATGCAAGGACAAATATGAATACTTTTGTTCTTGAATTTAGATTAACTTTCAGTTCAGGAGTAAAACTTGAAGTAACTTCATACGTTTGCCTCCCCTGGCATTCCGCACAAAATGAAAGTTGGTAGTTCATTGCCACTGACCTTAGAAAAGTACCGCTTTGAGAAGTGTTTGAAGAAAACAATACAGGCCTGGCAGCAAATAGATAAAAACTACAAAGATGCAATATGAACTAGAGGCTGATTTAAAAAAAAATTCTCTCCAGTTTCTCCAATTTGACATCCACAGCATCCCAGCCCGTCTGTTTATCCAAAGTGGACCTGGAAGCATCTGATTTTTTAAAATGATTGTCTAAGCGTGCTTCTGAGAAGGCAGGTTTTAACAAGAGGGCTTTCCCAGTCAGGCCCTTGATATGGGCACAGAGTTCTCTGAGAAGATTTGAGGCAGTGAGGAGGGAGAATTATGTGATGCCATGACATTTTTATTATAATTGGAGCGTGTTATCATGGAGAGGAAAAGAGTGAGAAGGACTGCATAAAACAAGAAATATAATACTTACAAATACAAATAGAAGTTATTTTTAGACAAGCAGGAAAACAGCATTTTCTAATCCAGGTGGAGAAGGCTGCAATACCTAAACAGCAGCATTACAGGTAGTTTTATTTAATATATCAACACATCTATCTGTTGGCAGGTCATCATAAATGATGTTTGCTTGCTTGCATGCTTGGGAGCTCAGTGGGCTTCTCAAAGGGGAGTGAGAGAGGGCCCACAAAAACAGCTGAGAGGAAAAGATGCTCCCTGTGGGAATTTACCATGCTTTTTAGGGGCTTGATAGAGTAGAGAGCTTAGCTGAAGTAGATGATGTAGTACAGCATAGTGTATAGAGTACAGGGAATGCCGTTCGGAGGATCTCGCGATGTCACGGGAAGCTAGAGGCATAATTAATTACCTTACTGATAACCCCATGCCGACTAATTGGGCAGTAGGTGAATCTCCCCACCGTTGTGGGAGTATATATACAATTTGAACGACGCCACAAACGCCATTTTTGCTGCATCCTCATATTGAGGTCTATGCGCTGTCGCCCTGGGGCGAGCAGAGCCCCAGGTCAGTCCAGCTAGCGAACGAGGCTTGCTGACCCCCGATCGGCAACAGCTCCCCTATGGCAAAAGAGGAGTAGATTTTAAGATCCTTCAAGCAAACTAGTAGGAGGATGAAGGTCTGTTAACTAAAAATGGTTTCTAATGTAATGAATGTTGCTGGGAATTCGACAGAAAGGTTCTCCCCACCGCTGTAAAAAAAAAAAAAAAAAAAAAAGCGTCTGTGAAATAAGTAGCCAAAGGAATGAGCTACATGAGGCAGACTAATGAATTCACAAATTGTTAGCAGACTAAGAGTGCCTGACATCCTTACTGAGGAGGGCAGAGGCATCAAAACACGTCTCCCCTCCCTCGTCGGGATTCTTGCTGGTGGTCAAGGAGATGAGGTTCCTTAAAAGACGGGTGCCGAGGGAGGGGGGAGAAAGGCTCACGGAGCCTGTCCAGGCTCGACGTGGCAGGCCAGCTCCTGTAACGTTACCAGCCTGTGAGACAATAGTGTTGCACTGATGTAGTACTTTTTAGCCCATGCTTTATCTGGTAAGGATGACTGACAGCCTTATTTAGTGATTTCCTAGCTTGTGAGCCTTTTTCTTTTGATGGACATCCTCAGAAGTCCCTGTTGGGGAATAGCAGGCTGTGCTGGAGGGGGGGAAGCTCGGGAGACATGCTGTTCTCCCTGCTTTTCTCCTTTTTCCCCCATATATGTGGAAGGAGCATTACTGGAGGTAGGCTTGGAGAAGCTGCCTTTCTCTTGGGGCTTGGTTCAGCCCCTGACACTCCAGGGTGGCCGTGATTGGGGTCCGGAGGTGCTGAGGCAGCGCGGCTGGCCCACCAGCCCCTTCCTCTCTCCTTTGCCGCTCTTCCCCTCGCAACCTTGCTGTAAAGCACTTCGTTTTTAGTGGATCTTATGAACAGAGGGAACTAGGAGGTGGCCAATGGGATCTCTGCTGTAAACCTAGCAAAATCACTGCTTATCATTTGCAGCAAGAGAAGTGGGACTGTTTCTGACTTGTCTGCCATGAAGATGGTCTGAATTTTCAACATTGAGTTGGACTCTCACAGTTGACTATTCTGGGTGATCCATAAGTGTTCTCAAGCCATTCAGAGAAATCTGGTGACTTCAGATGTAACCTGGTGCAGAGATGCAACAGTTAAAGCAGTATATGCCAGCTTCGGGGACAATTTGCGTTTGGAGGATGTTTGACGCTTTAGGGAAATCTGCAAAGCTCAAGTCTGTAGGTGAGTTGCTACCAGACTGATAGTGCTAAGGAAATGTGCAAGATATACCAGGCAAAAGTAGTCGGAGCTTTCCTGGGGGACTTTATTTCATACAGCAGAAGGAGACACTCAGACTTCACTGATCAAGCTGCACTTCAGGTATCTCTGCTCTTTGGGAGGAAAGAGGAGAAGAGATGGTTAATCCAAAGGAAACAGAGTCTTAGGAACTTAGTGAAGAGCATCTAGTGTGGGGTTTTGGTGAGATGGTAGAACTCTCTGGGCCTGCACTGGATCTGATGAAATGTGAGCCATAAGAAAGTTTAGAATATCAGAAGATGAAGGAAACCAATGTAAGGCACAACTTCCTTGGTGTAAATCTTTGTATTTACAGCCTGCTGCCCTGTGTCAGTTTCCAAGGAAAGAAGGGGTTGGTTTGTTTGTGTGTGTTTTTTTCCTGTTTGTTTTTGCAGAGGGGGCAGATGTAACAAAAAGAGACATGAATTGGCTTTCTGCTAAAACCTTCCAGGCTTATTCCACGTGCACCGCGCTCCGCTGGAGCTGGGCAGAGGGGTGCAGAGCAGCTGTGCAGACTGCAGAGTGGAAGCAGCAGCCATATGTACCCACCCTCAACAAAGCCCAGGGCACCTGTCTTACATTAAGAGTTACCTCCTCTGAGTCAATCAACAGCTTTAAACCAGCCTTGGGTTGGGAGCACAAGGCTCAGTCATGTTGCACGTCTGGAAACAGCCCCATTTATTTTACTGACCTCTTAAAAGATAAGGTTGAAACATGCAGTCCAGCAATTGAGAAGAGAAAATAAAGAGGATCAGACATATAACCCCCATGTACATATGATAATTTCTAGTCTTGCCTTATCTTGTAGGAATTACAAGATACCGAGTAGGAAATAAATCATAATGTCAGGACCAAATGCCATTTTCCTTCTCAGTATGATTTGCTGCATCCCAGTCAAACAGATAGATCTCATTCCCTCTCAGAGCATTCTCCCCTCTAATTGAATTATGCCCCTGTCTAGCAAATGGAATTCATTCTGGGGTGAGATACAGGGAAATTACCATTTGATGAAACAATGCTTTACTCCTTTCTCACCTGCACAAACATCTTTCAAGAAAACTATTATGCAGATACCCTTGATTACAGTTTATTGTTCTTTCTGATCTCTAACTTTATGATAATCAACAACACAGTGTAATACCACATGAATATTATATATTGAATGCGCGGATGCATTGGAACTACCCTCGACAATTGTTTGCTGGCTATTTTCTTTAGACCTTCAAAAGAATTCTGTGATTCCAGTTAATTAAAAAGCTCTTTGCTGCACACAGTTAATTGTCAGGCAGGTACTGTATCACTGAATCACTTACTGTCTGGAGGTACCTTGTTCACTTCCTAGGGGTGGGTCATTGCAGAATAATTAGTGCTAACAACCTACAGTAACCTGATTTCCTGATATAAATCATAAACTTCCATAATCTGAAGTGATAATAGTATTTCTGCACTAAAATTTATGTATTGCTTCTGGAACAGAAACAGAGTAAGTATTATTACAAGTCAAGATTCAGGGTTATTAACTCTTGTAACTACTTTCAGAGGTCTTTCAAGGTATATTTTTCAGATTCCTAGTATGTGAAGTTATCTCAGTCTGCTCAGATTTTAGCTTTCATTCATATCATTCCTGATTCTCACAGTTGTGAAGGAAATTAAAGCTTCAAGTTCAAAGCCCAGAAGGCAAGCAAAAAATCCAACTTGTATATATAATCCCCATTAATTTTCAGCTAATGGCATGGTTTGGATAGGGAGAGGAGGCTGATCCATGAGGAGGCTGATTATGTTCTTGGGGCCAGCAGTACCGAGCCCTGTCCCTGTAGGCATTTTGATGTCACCTGGTTTGTGAAGGAAATACATAAGGCACCGGAGTGACACTGGAATATGAGATACACCAGCCTAGGGAATCATAGAAACGTGAGCTGTCCCTGAAAGAGCAGGAGCTGGAAGCACAGTGCTATATGTGTGAGCAACCTCTTTGCAAATGCTACTTCCCCCTTGCTGCACAGTAGCAGGTTTGATTCCACAGCTGATGTGCAGTGACATGGACAAGGTGCCACATTGCAGCAGGGCCTTGTGTTCACCGCTGGGACACGAGTACTTTGTGGACAAAAACAATGTCTCTTTTGAAGGCGGATTGTCCGTCTGAAGTGGTGCTTGCCCTGGCTCCTGCTTTGGTGAGCTTGTGTCCTGCCTCACCACCATACTCATCATGGGCTCAGTCCTTGGCCTTACGTCCCACCTACATTTCATATGTCCACAGCAAGTAGGTTTGGCAGCTTCAGATGGCTGGTGACTTCCTCAATATTATAGAATCTGCCTGCTTCACATGCCTGATGAGCAGGGTCACCCACCTTGTAGTTATAATATTTGTGGTCGAGGAGAAGGGTTAGTTTGCAAAACATGCGGGCAATAACTTGACCAGCTGAGTGCAAAACAATCTAATGAGCCTTGAACCTGTAAGCTTAAGCTCTTTCTGAGGTGGGGCCATTCATCAGGTGCAAGTTAGACAGTGCTGCATGACCTGGCTAGCAAAGAGACCTCTGGAAATGTCTCTTCACACACGTTCTGGAAGGCAGAATGTGTCCCATGCTTTAGCAAGACATACGTGTGCAATCTCATTTCAGACATTAAATGGTGCTTACCCTGCAGTATGAGAACCAAAAGAAAGAAAGCATAAAAATAATTATTTACTGATTCGGCAGCTAGTTTCATTGATTAGAGCCGCACGGCTCCTACCCAGCTAATTACAGTGGATCTCATTAGCTGCATGAAGTGCACTGGAGAGCGGCTTTGCTGGGGCTGGCTGCTAGGCTAGGCTTGCAGCCCCGCTGTGCGGCTGCTGATCATGGAGGGCTCTGGATTTCCCACAGCAATAGGCTGGGTGCTCGTTTTCATGTTCATTTTTAGCACGGGCCAGTGTGTAGTGAGGACCTAAAGCGCCACCTGCTCTGCCAGGTGAATCACAGATGGAGACTCCACAACCTCCCTGGGCAGCCTGTGCCAGGGCTCTGTCACCCTCACAGTGAAGAAGTTCTGCCTTACATACAGATGGAACTGCCTGGGCTTCAGCTTATACCCATTGCCCCTTGCCCTGTCACTGGCCACCAAGGAGAAGAGCTTGACCCCTTCCTCCCTACATTCTTCCTTCATGAACTTATACATGTTAATCAGAAAGAAAAAGAATGTGAAAAAGAATAAAGCAAAGGTCAAGCATCTGCATGTTAACTGTAGTTCAAATAATCATTTGGTCTCTGTCCCGCACTGTAGGGGAGCCTTGCCTGCACGTCCAGTGAGAGGCCAGGAGCCCTAGTAAAATATTTACTCCTTACCTGCGTGTTCTGTTTTCTCTCAATTTAATAATTGAATTACTGGAAGCAGAATCCAGCACTAACTTCTACTCCCATCTGGCTGCTTTCTGCAGTGCACATATTGTAAATAGCAAGAATCTCCTCAGTGGTGAAAATGGAATAGAGGTTCGCAGGGCACTTTGAGTCATGTTTGTCTTGAACATTCAAAAAAATCACAATTTTTAGTATTCTTAAAACAGCAGGGAAAATGTCTTTTTTTTTCCTTCTTGTAGCTGCAAGAACAAGTTTTATTTATTTATTTTAAACTAAAAACAAAATACTCAGGCATAGGACTCTAACCACTGGAAAGTTCAGGAAAAGTTGGGTGTTCCTTAACCGAATATTTTAAACTGAATTTTAAAAATTGCAATAATCGCTCATAAACGGAGGCAAGTAGCGATAGTGCCAGTCAGGCAGAGTTCTGAAACTTCTCTCCGTTGGCTGGGGAGCGAAGGGGTGAAGAGGCCTGTGCTTCTTCTGTGCGAAGCAGTGGATTAAATCCTGGGACTTCACTGCAGCTGATTAGACTGTCCGACTTCTGAGTTTGTTTCTGTTTTGATTCAAACAAATTTTATGGTCCTGCCCTTTTAAGACTTGCATGGCTCGTGTGAGATAGCACAGAGCCACAGGAGAGCTTTGATTGCAGTAACTTTTAGCACATGCCTCTGATTCCATTTGATTCGCTACAATAAAAATAGCGTTTTGACTCCCAGTCTAGAAACTGCTTTTAGCTAAGGATCTGGCTTAGGACGGGGGGTTGAAACATGAATAGCAGCTCTAACCAACCTTGGAAGTGAGAAAATTACATTTTTAGGTTGGATAGGATTATAGTAACAGCCTCTTTGCAGCCTGTTTTTCCACAGAAGTCAAGCAAACTTTTTCATTTATCCTCCTTGCTTTGGCTAGAGCTTAAGGGCTTGTAGCTGCTTACCCATCTAGTGCCTTTTCGTGCTGATAGTGAAATAAGGCTGGTTCAGAAGGGCTGTTGTTTCTTTCCTGCAGCACGCTGAGTGTATAATTTACAACAGATAGTTTAATTTCATAGTTTTATCCCATTTTTAAAAAAGAATACATCTTGCCTATAAGCATATGTTCTGCAATTGGTCTTTCAAGCCTGTCCCTCTTTACTTGTCTGAGAGATGTAAGAGCTCAACAGAGCTAGAAACGTCACTGCTCCTTTTGATGCAGAAGCCAGGTCTGGCTTCTTGGAGATGCTCAGATGCCCCATTCCCATCAGTGGGTGTCAAGCATGAAAATGTCCTCGAGGGCCTGGGTCACCAGTGCTTGGCAAATGATTTAGTGAGTCCCTTTCTCACTGTCCTGCAATAAAATACGTCCTTATTAGCCCAAGCTCTGCCAAGAACACCGTGGTGAAGGACATACAAAGATAGATCTCTTCTTCTCCATGGCATTTTTGTGTTGCTTTTTATTTTTTTTTTAAGATTTCTGAGGCCATGGCTTGATCCCAAGGTGCCTGTCATCTTTGCTTGGGTGCTGCTCTGGTCCTGCTCATCCCCACATTGCGGTGAGTACCAGGATGTTGGTGCATTCAAGCAAGCAGTAGGAAGAGCAGCAGTTTGGAGAGCAAAGCTGCTCAGCAAGCAGTAAAGTTCAGAGGGAATATGAACCGTTCTGCTGCCAACCTTTTTTTCTTTTCCCCCTTGGTCATACAGTAACTTCATAATTACTTTGTTAGCTGGTTGCCAATTAACAAGCAAAATTGCCTCGACTGCTAAACGCTTTTCCACTCCCAGTTTATTCCCTTTTTCTTTCCAGCCTTTCATCTCTGCAGTCAGTTGGATACCACTGCTGAAGCCATCTGCCCCTTCGTTCTGGGAATTGGTGCCATAGTCTCTAGTGCAGCAGATCCAACCCTCTTTGGGCTTGATTTACACAGCCCCCCAGTTTTCTTTTCTGCTTTCTCTTCGGTGGTTCCTGTGTTCTTCTCTCTTGGCTTGGCTCTTGGCTGTTGGAGAGCCACCTTCTTCCGTCGTCTCACCAGCCTCCTTCTCCTTTACACTGTGTCCTGGTCCCTACAACGTCTCCAGCATTCTCACTGGCTTTCACCTCCCAGGTGGACCCAAGACAAGTTCTACCTTGTGCTTTTCCTCTGCTTCATAGGGAAACCAAATCTGCACATCAGGCCTACCAGTCTTGGGGAGCGCTTGGAGCTGCCTCGCTTACTCCCCAGTCAAAAGGGACAGTGTCTGCTCTCAGGGTTTAGTTTAATGTTAGCAAAATTCTCCAACGTATTTCGTTGACATATATTATTTATTTCCTCCACATGTTGTGTGTGCTTATGTTCAGTGTGTATCTTTATATAAATTCTTATTTATCAGCTTCATAAAATATCTGCCAGGAGCGAGGCTGTGCGAAGATGACCTAGATGCACAAGAGGAAACGTCTCCTCTCGCAAGGAGGGCCCTAGGTGCCTCCGGACAGCCCTTCCTGCTCGCCTAAGTGGTTTAGAGAATCCCAGCATCTGCTTGGGGCAGGATTTATCAGTGGCCTGTAGGTACCAAGTGGAATTAGAAACAGAGGTGGCTGAGCTGCAACTCTCCATTTCAAGAATTGTCACTTTTCTTAGGGCAGGTCTTTGAGCTGGCTGCTTTTTATTTTTATTTTTTTTTAATCAAGGTTTCTGGATTCTTTGCGTCCTCTGCTCCCATTTTTTTTCACTTCTAGTTGGATCTGAGATATAAATAAATGCAGAGCTTGCCTGCTTCCCAAGGATGCAGCTGACCTCTCCCTGGTGCTCTGGAGGGAAGGCTGAAGTGAGGAGCACAGCAGCAGTGTCTACAGGCCGCTGTGTTTCTGTGTCTGCAGTGCTTGGCATTGGAGGTGGGAGAAAACCCCAGCTCAGACTCAGGGACACACGTGTCCCTGCTGCCACCCACCTGTCTCTTGTGGGATGAACACAAGGTCCGTTGGCCGTGGTGGCTCCTATGTCGTGGCCGAGGTCTTGAGCAGGGACGGTGGCTGTGGCTCTCTGTTGTTGCTCTCTCTATTTTGGCCACCCACCAAGGCCATCCAGCTTGGGTGCCACGTGAGGAAATGAAGAAAGGGAACTCAGTTGCAAGACAGAAATGGTGCCTTTCTGCTGGCTTTTTTTTTCCAGCTGTGTATGTGGAAAAGCCACCAGAGCTTGAATCCTAGGTCCTAGAACCTAGATGATGATTTCAAGGAAGCCAGCGGGGAGATTGCACTGCGAGCCATGCACTCGCAATGAGCAGCCTGGAGCACCTGTTTTGTTTGTGTTCTGAATTGACTCTTCCTCAGCCATCTTTGGAAGCGCTCGGGTGATGAACAGTGTGATGCAGCTTCCTGAGGAGGCATTTTTATGCGTTGACTCTCCTAAGGCTTTAGACTCTTTAGGTGTTGACTCTCAAGCCCTGTTGAAAAGCTGTTATTGGGAAAAAAAAAAAAGAAACACACTGTTAGTGCAGCTTACTTGTCACATTGTAGGTGTTAAGTTGACGAAGCTGGACAAAAATAGGACTCCTGTGTAATGTGTCCATATGAAAAAGCTATATAGGTGGAGCCAGGCTCCATTCTGGGCTCTGCTGGGCCAGGAGAGCTGCCAGGAGGGAAATGTTTTCCCAAACTCTTACATCTCATGCTCTTGGGGAGGCTGAATGGGCACTAAAAAGGCTTGGCTTGAGGGCATTTCTCATCACTACGTTAAGTCAACAACCACTTGAGTATCCAAGGAGTATGGATGAGGCAGGCTCCTGTGCAAACTTTGTGCTGATAGAGCAGTGTGTCACCCGAGACTGTATGACACTGTCCATCTCCCTCATACGCTTAGCTCTGGAGCAAATGAGAGGCTGTGGTCTAAGGGCTCTCCAGTCTTCTGGAGGGTGCCATATCTCCTTGGTATGGTAGTTCTGTAGGAGACAACCCTATATGCACATAGGTACTCTCAAGAGTATTGCAATGAATTTGAGTGAGAATAAGTAAAAGAGAAAAGGTGCCTTGTCTATGGCAAGAAAAGCTCCCTCTGTGCAGTGAAAATAAAACGTGAGTGAATCTTATTTATGTCTTCAAATAGCTTAGGATCACCAGAATTAATTCCAAGTTCCCCCCAAGAGTCTGCAATTTGATTTGGAGAATACAAGAAGCTGGTGGGAGAAATGGTAGCTGTGACACAGCTGCTTCTTGCAGGCATCACCACTTGGGATTGAAATGGAGCTGTCTGATTATTCATGTTCCTACTACAGGAGAAGCTAAAGATAAAACAGGAGTGAGAGCTCCTCCTACTTTGCATAAAAAGTACAGTTTTCACTAGCATCCCAGCAGCCCTTTGGAAATATGAAAGCAGAAGCTGAAATCTGTTTCTGTTGTGGATCAAAGGATGAAAGCCCCAGAAACCCCGAGTTTCGCATAGGAAGTCATGGTGAAGGAAGAGAAGAGCATGGGAATTTGCATGTAAGAGAGAGGAAAATGAGGGATTTGGGCTAAGAATAAATGATAGGTGCTGTGAATTCATTAAAAATAGGTTATAAAAGATGCACTACCAGGTTCTGGTGACAGACCAACAAAGCTTTTCTGTCCTTCATTGTTTATATTGTCACAGGATCCTCACAATAGAATGATAGTTTAGCCTTGTACTCCATGGTTCATTATCTATTATCCTATTTATTAATGCATTCTTGGGTCTTAGTGATGTGATAAACCATCCTTGCTTTTCTTTTATGGTTTAATAGGATTTTTCTAAAACCCCCTCAATGTTTACATAACCTTGCAATTCACAGTTATCTATCATTTATTTCCTACTTTACACGCACTCGATAAAGCTAATACAGTTAAGGTTCTTTCAGCCTGCACGGTCTGGCAGTGGCGTATTGCAGATTAATGTTCTTTATAATGAATGTTGCCATGAAATCAAATTCAGTGAGCCTTTGGAGGGGTTCCTGCACCTCCACAAATATGAGTGGAAACGTGCGCTATGTAAATCCCGTGGCAGAGTGGGATATGATGAGCTGTGCAGAAGGGAGCTGCGCTGAATTCCCTGGTTTTTCTCTCTTCTTGGGCTTTAAAAATGGGCAGCTCGGAGCCTTAGTGTAGGCAGATAAGCTGAATATGTGGTGCCCCCCATGCAAGCCAGGGAACAAGTTCAAGGGTCTGTGGTGGCCGCGGGCCCGTGTGGTGCCTGGCACTAGGCCCCAGAGTGAGGCACCCAGAGCCCTGCTGCCCTGTGCCCACCCCATCTCCTTTATTTTCTGCCTGTGGGGTTTTGAGAGTAGTAGGAGGTTGCTGCTTCCCTCAACTTCCTGAGAATATTTATTTATTTATTTTTAAAATGCATAAAAGTGCCAAATAGTGAAGCCTGGACTGAAACTCAGGTTTTCAGAGCACTTTTATCCCACTCTGTGTGGCACCCAGGGCTGCCAGAGCCCGGGTACGGGGAAGTCGCTGTGCATTATTTATGCGTTGGAGAGCAGATGACCAGAATCACCGCGGCGCTGCTCGCTGCTACTTATCGCAGGGGCAGAAAATCGTCTAGACCTGACACCAAACCTTTATTAACAACACCGGGAATTGGATGGAAGGCCTCATTTATGATTTCGTTCATAATCCCTTCAAAATGAGTTGGTACCAGTATGTGATAAGTGGATTATGTATTAGGCCCAAGTAAAGCCAGACACAATTAGTGCTTTAATAAACTGGTTGCATGCATTACTAACAACTCAGTCATAAGGGAATTGCTATATTTACAAACCCTAATTAGTAGTTTGTTACTGTGATACCAAATTTAAACAAATCTGTAGCATCACTGACCATCTGGGTTAGAAATCTCTGTTTTGAATTTAATTAGGAAATAGTTGTGACAGAAAATTGGTCCTTATTAGGTAGCTAATGATCAGCATTCCTCTAATTGAAATGAAGAAGTGTGTCTGTCGGGTCTGGGAGACGTTTGGATTGGGAGCTGAGGCAATGAGAAATGCTCCGTCACTTTAGACTTTGCAAACTGTGACAATCGAGTAACCCTCCCCCCCAGTATTTTCACAAATAAAATGCAAATGAAAGAGCTATCAATGTGCATGATGGAAGTCTGGCAATTAATCCATCCGTTCCCGTTTCTGCTTTTAAAAAATAACCTGCTCTGGGTTCTCCTTTCCACGTCATTTCTGTTTGGTTTCCTGAGCTTTTCTCTTTTTGCCAGTGGTGGTTGAAGACCCGTAGGTGTGTTTGGGGCCCAGGCTGGGACACAGAGTGCGCAAGGTGGCCCGTGACGAGCGAGCCAGGGCTCTGCCGTGTGGCACTGTGCTCGGATAGCAGTAGGTTGGTTCCATAGGGAAGTGCTCTCTGGTGTCACTGGCAATGGGAAGCGATAGAGCAAACACTTGGGGAAGCTGAACGTTGGATTTGGACCTCTCCTGAGTGCCCTCCTAGGAGCCTGACCCGCCTCACCAGCCGTTTCTCCCCTCAAAGGGCAGTGCTTGTGGCTGCAGGCCTTGCTACAGTGGTCTTGGCCAGCCCCTTGAAACATAGCTTCTTGGAGAGCGTTTCAAGCGAGAATGTTATTTTCAAGGAAAGAGTAAAATGTATTTTCATTTCCAGTTGTATCCCCCTTGAATCCCAGCAGATAAAAGCAGGCAGGATGTAAGGGATCTTTTTGTGTTTTCCGCATTTGTATTGGCACAACAGCCTCATCCAGTGCTCCTTTGAGCTCCAGACACCCATTTATGTCAGTGGGCTGTGGATCCGGCTGACGGTTGCAGAGGCTGCGGGGGTTATTGTGGCACGTGTGTGTATGTGCCTTGGACAGCACTGAGCAGATTGTTGGGATTTAACAGCTGATGGTAATGGGGGAATAAGATATGTATCATTTTCTGTAAACACACTTGGAGCACGAGTGAGCATCTCAACCTTACAATCAAAATAGAGATAGTTCTTTTAAAACACAGGCTGCAATGCTTAATTAATTTTTACTTTGTCCCTTTATAGTTCTCCACAGGACTCTAGCTATTAGAATTCCTGGTAAGTGTTCCAGATTAAAGAAAACATATAGGCTGGCAATAATAAACAACCTGATTGCTGCTGCTTTAACATTACTTGATATTGAGAAACTCTTTGTATATTGTAACAGACAATGAAGTTTCTGTAAGGGCTTTAAATCACTTAATGTTGAAAGGAATTCCCAGGAGGCTTTATCAGTCACTGTGTAAAATTGTTAGAGATCTCCACCAGCTAATAAATTTGATTTGGGGTTTGTTTTGCTGGCATTTGCACAAACCCTCTGAGAACTATAGTTACTGTATTCTTATACAGTATTTGAATTCAAAATGGAAATGCCTGTTTTGCACTCCTCTGGGAGTGGAAATAAAACTTTGCAATAGAATATGAATGCTGGTTGTTTTTCTTTTTAAGTCGGTGCGTTATTATTTGAGGAGATATAGTGTTTGACAAAACCATTTATTTTGTTTCAAATATTTTATTGAGTAATAAAACTAGTTTACATTGCTGCCACATATGGGGGTTTGTGCCTGTTAATATGTAAGGGAGATGAGGAAAGGAATCAGTCTCCTGGCCTTGCCATTTTTCCCTTTATGACTCTGGCCTGGCTGCCCCTTGTCTTTAATGTCATGCAAAATACAAGACAGAGATAAAAACACTGCTCGAGGGGGGCCGTGCTGAGCCCGTGCGGGAGCTGGTGCCAAAGCGGCCCTGGCCTCAGAGCGCTGGCTTCTTTGGAACAGCCAATGGCGTAAAAATAAATAGTTTTTTGAAGGATGGTTTTGAGCAAGCTTTCTTTCTACCCAGCCTTCAGGAATTCATCACCCACCTCACCTTTTTAGGGATGGGACATTCCCATTTTGAATGGGTGAAAAACAGCACGTTTCATAACAAATCACTCAAAGGCAGCATCAACCACAAACAGTCCATCCCACTGCGAGTGGCCCACACAGGATCATGAGGATTCTGCCTGCCCCTCTGCTGCTGCTCTGCAGCGTTGAGAGCCAAGTTTCTCCTCTTTGCTAATGGAACCCCCAGATCTGATACTTGGGGGCTCCTTTGCACAAGCTGCCAGCCCCCTGGCTCCCTGCCAGGTGAACGGAACTGGGAAGTGCCTTATGAGTAAAGAAGTGGCTGTGGTGCCACGGGGTCCGTGAGGAGGAGACCCCAGGAGGAGCGTGGACACCGCTGCACAACCACCTGCCGTTGCTGAGGCGGCAGCACGATAGGCCGGCATGGCCAGTAGCAGCATGGAAAGTTCCTCTTTTTCATCCGATGGAACTGGGCTCCCATTCAAAAAGTCTTGCTTCAAGTCCAGTGTTCTTCGCTTTTCTCTTCTGCTCTGGCTAATGGTTGACCTCTGCAACCCACAGTGTCTTTTCTGCATTCTTCCAGCCTCTGGCTGCCGTGGCTTTTTGGACATGAGGCCCTTGAGGAGATGCCTTGTGCCCTGGATATGGACCGTGCCAGCCATTCTGGAGCGTCTGGGTGATCAAAATACCATATGTTTCAAAAAGTTTTTTTACTAAAAATTTTTACTAAAAGACTAAAAAAGATTTTTTACTTCTCACTCTGCAGCACAAATGAGTTTGGTCAGGCATTTTCATGTACTCTCTCAACAAAAGAAATTTGACTAACAAGGTAGATTTAAAGTCGACTACGAGACTGTGAACTTCTGCACTGCCCAGGCTGCATCCAGGCCCCTTCAGTCTGTGTCCTCTGCTGGAGGCATGGGTGCCTCTTCATGGCACGTAGTGTGGGTGGCACCGTCACAGCCATGGCAGTGGAGAGGCCTGTGCATGGAGCAGCCCTGCTTCCTACCACAGCTGGAGATGGCGACAGGGTCAAGTCCTTCTGTTGCACGGAGACCATCTCTGTTCCTCAGTAAGGCCTTCACTGTATTTATTTATTCATGCGACAGCAGCATTTAAGGATGTTTGCTGGGCTGTGGCAACAGCAGACACCCACTGCTAGCACAGTGTGGATGGTCACGAGGCCATGAGGGCGCCTGCTTGCTTGTGACATGAGCCCCATCAGTGACAAGCGTGTGACACTCATGGTCTCCAGCACGCAGCCCGTTCGCTCCTTGAGGGAGCTGACAGCTGCTCTGCAGCGTTTTGAGGGTGCCAAGAGGGAGTTTAATGCCCCAGAAAATCCCGACGCCTGCGGAGTATGTTGAGGAATCGTAGATTGCTTCTCCCCTCGCTTCCGTTCACCCGAATATCCACAAATTTGAGAAACACCCCCCACCTCCCTCTGCCTGGGGATTCCTACATGTGAAGTGGATGCAGGGGCGTGTCTGAGGATAAGGCTCTGGGCTCCTTGGGAAATGCTGTCCAGGTTCTTTCCATGGAAAGGCTTTAGGAAAACCTGCTGAGGTTTTGCTGTGTTTGCTTTGGGCCCCAAGGGCCCCCTTATGCCCTTCTGGCATCAGTAGCCAAGCCACCAGCCAGGCCATGCCGCTCTCCTGAAATGGTCACCTCATATGATCTTCAACATTGGAGGGATGACTTGGCCTTTCAAGGAAGGTAGCTCCGCTTTCAGATGCCAGATAAGTAGGGCAATTTTCTGACAGGTCTGATCACCTTGGGAATTTGGCACACATGGGAGGAGCAGGAGGCTTCCCCCGTTTCTTCATGCAGTGGTTGCAGGATTCCTCTTTATTTTCCTTAAGGCTCACAGCCATGAAATAGCATGGCAGGCTGTTGCTCAGGGCCAGCACATACTTGCAGATAAGATGAATGTTTTCATCTTGGAAATCTGGATCTGATTGGGAATTAGTAGGGCTCATGCCATGAGATTGGGATGTTGGGGCAGGTGAGCAGGTCATGACACAGCAAGGTTCTTTCTGGGGTTTGTAAAAGACACTCCAGCACCTCCCAGCACCCAGCTCTAATGAGGGCTCCGTCCCGTCTTCCCTGCACTGTGTGCCCAGGAAGGAAAGGGCCTTCCGTGGAGCATCTGGTCAAAGCACCCAGCGCACCTCAGTGCCCTCCTCACTGTCCATTTTCATGTTAAACTTCTTGTTTCTTTCTTCTTTTTTTTAATATTTTCTGCTTAAATGAGAGGTTTGAAACAGTGTCCTTAGCTGGAACCCCATGCAGAGTCTATCTATTTGTCTGTGTTTGTCTGCCTCGTGGGGATGGGAAGGGGCTCTGAGGGCTGGGGGGCTTCGCTGCAGCCAAGGCAGCGACCTGCGCTCACCCAGGAGATGGATTGAGGTCCGGCTTGCCATGACTCGTCATTAGTCCTCATGCTGAAAAAGAGATCCCTACCCGGTAAATTATGTGCCATTCTTCAAAAAAAGCGGATGAAATAAATGGGGCTAGCGCATGTCTTTCTCCCTCTTAGCTTGAGCTTATTGATTCGGACATATTTTCACTCCGAGGTGTAATCAATTCGCCTGGGGATGGCCAGAATAAAATAATTTCAGACAAACTCTCCCAACGACTTGCCATTAATTTGCCTTTTTCCGGCACTTGTTCACGCCACACAAACCGCCTTCGGCTTCCTCCAAGTATTAGGACAGTTGGGCTCCGGGGATTTCCCGGCGCGGCTGGGCCGGGAAGGAGGGGGGCTAATGAATGCGCTATGTTTGCTCATCTTTACCGAGTCACTTATTACCACTAATTGGGAGGGACAGTTCAAACAAGCACAGAGGAGCAGTTGTGGCGCGAGCGTGACCCGGGTGCTAACGCGGCGGCCGGGGCCGCGCGCTCCGGCGGCATCCTGGCGTGTGGCCTACGCGGAGCGGGCCGAGGCTGCGTCGGGAGGGAGCCGCGCACAGGCACAGCTGCCCGGGACACTCAGAAAGTCAACAGCTGACGGAAGGGGTGGGCTGCTGCCTTGCCTCTAAAAGGCTTTAAAGATGCGAGCTGCATTAATTCGCCCCGCATAGTTTGCGCTTGTTTTTTCCTAAAGAGTTCCTTTGATTGAAGCTTGCTCACTGGCGTTGCGAAGAGCGTGTTAATGTCGGGGGAGTTTTCCGCATGCCTTCTGAGTTGCTCGGCAGTGCTGTTTTGAACCCAATACAAAATGTTAATTCCTGCCTCTCTGCCGTGACGTTTCCCGTGCAAACGCAAATGGAGCCACTGCATCCAAGTTATATTTCCTTTCAAGTATTCTCTCCCAAGCTGCTGTCCTGTTACTCATTGTCGTTCGCCTTAATTAAAACCTTTTGGATTGCTCTCATGCAAGCTAGGCAGCTCTGGCAGCTCCGTGCAAGTAGACAAGTTTCATTTCTATACCACAATCACCCTGCAACATGCGTCCAGGAGAGATTATTTTTTATTTTCCATGGGGAGAATAACCAGGGATACGTGTTTCAGAAATGAGAGCGGTTTGAGCTCTGTATCACAGGCCAGCTGAGGGCAGCGCATAGAGGAGGGTGGCGGAGGGTACCCAGGTCTCTGCCTGCCCCTTGTTTCCCCAGGCAGTAGCCACCTAAAAGTCGTCATGGCCTGGCCAGTGGCGCAGGGATCAGGTATTTAATCAGCGAGGGCGTTAGAAGCCTCTGTCCCAATGTCAGAGGTAATGCTTTGATGATGTTGGTGAATGCAGACTGAACTAATTTAATTTCCCGGGATGATTAGATATGATGTGGTATCTCACACCGCAACGTCCTGTCCGCCCTCCCTGGGCACGTGCGCCGTCTCCTGGGCCCCACCACATGCTGCTCTATTGCCCACCAGTGCAGGCACCGGGGAAAAGAGGGACCGAGGCCAGCAGAGCCGCTGTCCCTGCTGGCCGTGGGTTCTGGGAGGTCTTGAGGTTTTCCAGGAGGGTCTTCCCAGTCTGGGCTGCTCCTAGTGTCTGGAAGGACGGTCCCTATGGGGTTATAGAGGTGATCCCTGGCCTCTCTGCTTGTTCCTGTTTACTGTTGCCTTTTGAAAAATAGATGCTGGTTAACAGTTGAACAGTTGGTGTTTTCAGCTTACATTCAAATTCTGTCTTTTTTTTTTAATCAAAACGAAAATTCCCAAAGTGCAAATGAAAGGCTGTGTTCCCCTTTAAAGGCATAATTCCTCTTCCTTGCACAAAGATCTCCATGTCTTCAGCGCTTAATGCGGGAGGACAGAGATTATGTGCATCTGCAGCCTGATTTTAAATGCCTTCTAAAGATGGATTGTACACACATTGTCACCGGAGAGGATAAACCCGGGGCAACAGTCCTCGTCGCACAAGTTAGCTGAGCACCAGCAAAAAATTCTCAATGTGTGGCTTGAATTTTAACTGCTGACAGGGAGGTGTCTGAGCCAAAACTACAAGTCAAAGAATTCCATTATCAGAAGAGCTCATAAAATTTTTTTTTCTTTTTTTTAACATTTGTGGGGAGGATAAATTGAGTTTGTTTTGCCATCTCTTCTGCTCTGCATTTCCTGTGTCACTCCAGAATGAATTTGTTGTTCATTGATACCTTAATATATAGGTTGGAGGGGCTTTTTTTTCTTTTTTTCCAAAGAGGCAAACAACATCCCCTTCACTTTGGCATGAATGAATCCATTTATGTCTCCCCACGTCCGGAAGTCATTTATTTCGCCCCGAGACATCTGCAGGCTCCGTTTGTGCGCGACGGCCCTTGGCAGGAGCAGGGGGGACCAGAGGCCGTCACTGCAGCCGCACAGCCCGGCTTTGTGGCGCTGCCCTGTGGAGAGGCCTCCGAGAGCTGCCCGCTCCGTGTCTCACACCGTGTCCCCGGTCACTCGCTCCCACTGCTACTGTTAGCCCCGGGAATCCTAATTAACAGCAATTTAATTGAGTTGCCTCTGCAAATGTTTTCATTTTGCTGAAACGTAGCAGGAGCTAATGCCCTGCTAGAAAGCCTAACGTGGAGGGTATCCTTATTAGATAAAAACAGACATGAGACATGACCTTCCAGGGACCCTGCAGCACTGGCCTGTGGCAAAGTTTGGACCTCAAAAACAGTTTATTCATCTCCATATCTGCCAATCTGTCTGACTGCATCGTTATCCCCCACATGCCCTAAAGAGCCCTTGGGTTTTTAGGTAGAAATGGGAGAAAACATTTCTCCTGTGGTATTAGTGGTGTGGCACTGTGCTTTCTTGTTTCTTCGGACATGCTCAAGTATCTTGTCCATGACTTCATTCTTGGTTTAAGAAATAATAAAAACAGACATATTAAAATTTAGTCCTGAAGAATGAAATCTTCAGTAGATTTGAGGGACTTAGTAATGCAGAGCTGTGGTCTGCCAAGTGCAGAATCCAGACTTACTTTCAAAAGCCATCCTTTGGCTCTCCCCTCTTAGCAGTATACTTCAGCACATGTTTAACTTCCCCTAAATCAGCGGTTAAGTCAAGCGGGTGCTTAAGTGTCTAGCTGAATTGAGACTTAATTCCTCCCTAAGTGAGAGACTGCAGATCACCCATAATCTACCCAAAAAATGCCTGCCTTGCAACCAACCTCCCTCCTGTAACACCAGTGAGATGATCTGTGCTGCCAGTGTCCAGCAGCTGAGAACGGATTTATCATCTCCCATTTTCCCGTCTGCATCGGTGTCTGGGGGTCACCCCCATGGTCCCTCCCAAAGCAGAAGTTCCAAGGCTCTGGCTTGATGCTGCCGCAGGGCCAAAACATGAGGATTTTTGGAGCTCAACACCTCATGCTGCTCCCCATGGGGCGCGGTCCTCGCAGGGTCCTCATGGCGCAGGCGGCACGCGGGAGGAGCGGGGCTGCATGTGGGGAGCGCAGCCCTTCACCCAGTCCCTTCAATCTCCGGCTCGGCCCTGGGTTTAGTTTTCAGCGTGCGGGAAGTGTCCGGACAGCGGGATGCGAAGTTCATTGCTCTGTGTCTGAGCGAGACAGCATGGGATCCCATGGTCCCCTTTTATCAGCCTTCAGTAGCCAGGTTATAAATGCAGCAGCACTTACTGGGAGTGCTAATCGGGAGTAATGTGCTGCTTAATAGAACTTCTCCATTAAAAGGTTTTGGGAATAATATATAAAATGAATGGTTTGCGAGACTACTTTTAAGGCGCCGGGGAGGGCAGGGGAACCCTGGCTAACCTGCAGACCTCCCCTGCGCTGCACGTCCGCTTGCTCGGCGCCTAAAACTGTGCCGGAAAATTGGTTTTGATTTTTATTTAAAATTCAAATGTCTGATGTTCTTAAACTGAACAAATGATATTTAAGAAAAAATGTATCAGGCTCCATCATCTGCAGATTATGATTTGCATTTTGAAATTGGCTGCTTGAATTGAACAAGGATGAATACTGTCACTCTTCTTTTATTCCCTCAGTTTATTTAATGAAATGCTAGAGGTCAACCCTTTGTCCTTAAATTAGTTACTATAAAAATCTTTTTGTACTTTTCTGCTTGTTATGATGTCTTCTAAGCAGAAGAAAAGGTTGCCATTAATTATGCCTTTGTTGAATATGGATATCTATTCATAGTTAGTTAAACAGTTTCAAACAAAATTAGCATTGAGCAACTCTGAGGCCAGCTTTAGGTTGGTTATTAAGAATTTTTTGCTAAGAGAATGCTCTTCTGCAAGTGTGCATTATCTAATATATTCAGCTTTCAGTTGCTAATTTTTTTTCCAGATGAAGATGGGCTTAATTGAGGTTGTGCTTTTAAGTTTGTAGAGCTCTTCAGCATCTCATACAAAAGCATCTAGAGGCTTTTCATTTGTCTTGAGTATGTTTTAGATGTACAAATATTATTTACTTTAAACTCTAAATCAAAAGGCGCACTGTAACTATTTTAAATAAAACATTATTCTCTGCTGAAATATATATAAATTCAAAGCAGCACTTTTTTTTCATTATCACTTAATAGTTTATTTGAAAAAGTGGCTATTAACAAATTTTAGGATAATACTGAAATAGCAGTCTAGTAGCCGGTCTCAAACAGGCATTTAATAATGTAATTTGCTTGTCGCAGATAGAGCTTGTGTATTAACAGCAAGCAGAGCTCCAGTTTCAAGTCGGACTTGCAGCAAAGTGTCAATTTGAACCAGACTTGAAAGGTTAATCTTGATTAGTTTTTAGGAAGGTCTAAATATAATAGCCAAGCTAGATTTCCCAATATTGCCCACAGCCTGCAGATAGATCTCTTACTGTGCATTTTATTTTATTTTATTTTGCTTTGTTTTATTTTATTTTGTTTTGTTTGTTTTGTATTTTGTTTGGCTTTGTTTTGTCTTGTTTTGTGTTATTTCCATTATTTCCTTTGACGCCGTTGTACTTCACGTACCGCTCCCCGGGCATCGCCGCCCGCCCCGTTCCGCAGCGAGATGCTCCTTCGCCACCGCCGGCTCCGGGCTGGCGCCACAGAGGACAGGGATGTCAGCAAAAATCAGCAACAGCCTCGCAAAAATTTTCCTCGTGCCCTCCGGAATACTCCTTAGTGGAGCCTGCTGCCCCGATGCGGAGCAGCTCCGGTGCTGGAGCGGGCGCCCAGCATCTCCCTGCTTCATTTTAAGGCGCTCTGGGGAGCGCGGCCGTCCTTAGCCATTGGTCGTCCGGCCCTAGGGCAGACAATAAAGACCCGCGAGGAAGCGGGAGGCGAGGAAGGAGGCGAAGGTGGTGGGCAAAGGAGAAGATAATTAGGAAAAGGAGTACGAAAACATAATTGTGGTACCAGCGGATTAGTCCTCGTCATTGGGAATGCAAATGAACTCACCGTCCGCTTCCTGCATTTCTTTAAGCTTTCAGAAAGGATTTTTTCCTCTCCATTTTTCCCCCCTCTGCTTTCTCCTCAATGTAACGGTGCTGCGTTTCCACCAGCATTAAATATTCCGTGAGACGCGGCTGTAACCTTGTAATGCTTTTAGGTATAATATACGTATTTCTTTCATTTTAAATGCTAGCTCATAATGACATTGTAAAATAGGAATCCCGAGTCCACCTTATTATCATGGTGTCTCCTTGAGCTGAGCCTCTGAGAAATGTGAAGGGGAGACCTTTAGGAATGAACAAATCCTTTAGCTGCCTATAATTATTTATTAAAATAGGCTGGTGGGATAAAGGACGGGGAGGGGGGAGGAGAACGGCCTGCTCTATATGCCCCTCTGTACAGATGTACAGGTATAGACGTAGCCCGTGATTAAATGGAGTGGTGCAGTGTTCAAGCCCTGTATTTTATATCTATAAATTAATGAATACCCAGAAAGAGAAGTTGAAACAGGATCGGATCGGATGGATTTGTTATGAATTGAAAGAAAAATACTGCATTGCTGCCACGTGCACAGGACGTAGCATCCTGCTGTGCATTTAATTTAGCTGCTGGATGTTTTAGTAGAAATGCTTAGTTAGCCCCAAGTTGGGCTCAGGGCCGTTATGCATCTGGATGCAGGACTCCATATGAAATGAGATATAAAAAGGAATATTTTCCCCACTGCATGTATGGTCAGTAAAAGACAAAACATCCCACGTTTATTTTCTGGTGTGTGATAAAACCTGGGTTTAAAAATAAACATACCCACACATACATACATATATATATAATATATATACACACACACATATACAGAGATACATATATATACATATACATATTAATTTTTAACACACACATATATGTTAAAATGTATATATATGTATACTTTTATACATATATGAATATGTGTATTTATAAATATATGTATGTATATAAGTATATAAAAGTGCCGATGTTTTATTTAATAGTTTGCATTGATTGCTGCATGTTTCCCTGAATTCAGTAATGAAGCAAAGAAAGGAATGCTAGTGTTGTGCCGCTGGGCATAATAGCGGGAAGGCTCCTGACATTGGGAGAAATTTTATAAACTTCGCAAGCTATTAAAAAAATCTTGGGGGTCAGCTTTCCACTTGTGCCTTTTGCTCTTGAACAAGGACTTTTATGGTTTCTTCTAACATATAGGATTTATCTTCAGTTCCGTGAAGAGCTTTCAAATTTAATCCAGCGCTGGAGTAGTAATTTGTTGCTCCTGCTCTATAACCGGCTTTTCTTTTAACTTTCTCAGGATGCAGCCTCTTTGTGTGGGCTAATCTTGAACACACAATGTGAATCTGTGTGCTGGGCAGCTCCGTTTTGGACCTCAAGATGTCCTGAAAATAGGAGGCCTGGAAGTTGCTAAGTGTGTTATGATCAGAATGATAAAATAAGACTTGTCTGGAAGTGCTACTCCAGAGACAAGGAGAGGAAGGGCATTTCCAGAGTGAGACTTCTCAACTTGCTGTCAGCTCCGAGCACCGCCGCGCTCTAATTATTTGTATTCCACAGGCATGAAATTAATAACTTCTTCAGGGTTTGATCTCTTTTATGTGTATGCATCTGCCTTGTATATATTACTTATGGAATCTATCAAATCTTTTCTGGAAAATCTGTATTTTTTTCACTTCATTCAGATACAATTTTTAAGTTCAGCTTTTGATAAAATACATGTTGTGCTGGCGTTACAGTTTTCCTGTGGAGGATGCAGTGGAATAGGTTGTCAATAGATTTTTTATTTTTATTTTACAGAGAGAGGAAAAGTCATGATGGAAAAGGGATTTTTAGTAGCTGCTTGCTGTTCTTGAAACACAATTCATTAAACAGTTAAAGCTTTCTGAAGAGTGAGTTTCCCCCTTCAGCCTTACAGATGCACTTTGTTCTCTTTTTTTATTAAAAGTAGTATTTTTGATGTCAATGATTAGTATTTTATTCCAGATCTAAAAACATATTGGGGACATATTTAGGCATATTACAAACATTTGGAAATAATGCAGCACAAATATGAAATAGGCTCTCATAAATTCAGATAGGGAAAGCACAATATTAAAAATGGGAATAGCTCTATCTGCCTTTCTATTATCAGGAGCATTTCTAAACCAGCCTAGTATCACATGCGACTTTTTGGCAGCTGTGGCTCGGGCAAGGAATGTCGATGCATTTACATGAATTATGTCCGTACTTTATATTTTATGTCTGGGAAAAAAACAATACCTTTTATACACTGTGTAAATTTGGTCTTGAGGCACAGTATATATCATATTCTGCTTCAATTTACATTACTGTTAAAAATCTACATTTGGGAGCACCATCTATCTAAGTCTTCTCATACTCTATATTGAAAGACCTCGTGAACAAATTTTCCATAAACTTCAGCCCGTTTTTACTCCGGCTTTTTTGCTGCCAGCTCCCAGTGCACTGGAGCTAATGGGTTACAGATCTCCTGCACGAGCAGCACACAGCCCAGAAATATTTTAAGCTGTAAACAGGGGAGCTTTCAGATATAAGCATAACAGCATATATTGAATTTCCCTAGAAATGATTTAGTGAATATTAGAACATATTTTGCACTCTATTGTTTAGACTCAAGAAGGCATAAAATCTTTAACATCTATTTATCATGGAGCTATTTTAATGTAAACATTTGTCTGTTTAGATGAAGTGTTTTCATTATTAAGCTAATTTCAACATGTTTCAGATAGACTGATGAGTTCGAAGCGGAGCACTTGCTGATGAGAAACGAAATTCTGCCTCAGCTCAGCCTGCTGTCAGATACATCTTCATTAGTTTTTGTCATTCACCGATGGCAAATGCTCTATAAATGAGATGACGATCAGGTCCGCCTTGATAACTTGCCTTATCTCATTAGTTTTCACATCAAAGTTAATCAGCAATGTGAATTGTAATTGCTGGAAGAGACAATGCAATAGATCACTCGGCCCTTTTTTTTTTCTGCATGGCATCTTGAAACATCAGCAGGCTGGTGTGAGTAGATAGGCTCCGAAGGAAAATGATGTGGGAAGCATAATAAGCAAGCTGCTCGGAATTAATGAGCTTACCCAATAAGAAAAGAATAACCAATCAATGTGAGTTGGGCAAATATAATTTAGGAATAATTGTGTGATTGGTTGTCTATAGTAGACTGATTTGACCACACACAAGGATTAAGAATTAAGATGTCAAGGCAAAAAAATAATTTGGCAACTGAGGGCATGTAATTTTTTGTTTCCTTTCCTTTAGGACTATAAGAGATTGCTGCTTGATATGTTATTCCCCAAGAATGAAAACATTAGATAGACACACACTGGTGGTTTTTTTTTCCCCTTTATGCTTCCTTTATAATGTAAGCCCTTTCAAAGCTCAGTGGTGATATTTCAGTGCGGGATGTTAAAAATGAATAGACTTGAAAAAAAAATCGACATGCCTTCGCTTGCGAGCCTCGCATTGAAGAGAGCTGGGAGTTGGAAGGTGCTGGGCACAACACGTTTGTTTCCTGCTAAATTACGTGCTTGGCAAAAACACAGCAATCATCTGCTCCAAATCTGAAAAGCAGTTCTTGCGGTATACATGCTTTTAATATAATTTTCCCCACAGCCATTCCCCAATTAGTAAAAAGAACCCTTATATTCTTCTATCTAAACTATTGGGAAGGTTCAGCCAGAAGGTAAATTTGCTTTGATCTACATTACACCTAATTGAGTCGCCACCAATGTCTCTATCCCAACATCAAGAAATGTGAAAATGTTAGATTATTTCACTGGGGATTAAACCTAATTTTCGCGTGTTCTGCATTAACCTATTAGGCTGACTCATCTGCATTGCTAATATGGCTCAGGCAGCTGTCACTGCTAAAGAAAAACATGATCATGCAATCCTTGAATGAATGATTCCAGCTCTGATTAGTGTTAGGGAAGTTAGCTGAGCCCTAGTGATAAGGCAGGAAAATTCCCAGGTTGCCAATAGCTTTGAAAATTATCAGACTGTAGGCAAAAAATGCACCTCATGACTCACAGGCCTCGGTCCAAACGCAGCGCCGAGTGACATTATTTAAGGCCCTCTTTTTAGGCTAGCTAAAATTTTCCCTCGCATAAATGCATTTGTTTCTTTCGAGAGGGCAACGCAGTAGATACGTATTAAAATGCTAATGCTAAAACACAGATAATCATGCTAATAAAACCAGCCCGGATGGGAGGCGGAGGGCTTTTACCCTTCCCGCTTCGGCAGCGTTGAGTTTTGAAGGACATTTCTGCAGAGGAGCGCAGCAGCGCGCGGTCCTGCAGCCTGCGCGGCGGCCGCCCCGGCTGCTTGTGCCTCGGCTGCTGCCCGCGCTCTCAGCGCGTGGTTGCCACTAAGAAATTCCAGTCAGGAAAATGGGATTCGAGCACCCGCACGGACCCGGCACCGGTCCCTCGAGTGAGGGGCAGGCGCAGGGCTCCATTGCTGCGTTTCTACTCGTCCTCGCTCTTTGTTCGCATTGTAGCAGGCATTGCTGTAATCTCAAGCCTTTACTTATTTCTTTCTCTCCCCAAGATTTAAATACTAAAAAAAAAAGAAAAAGAAAAAAAAAAGAGCCACAATGACACGTCCCCTTGAGATGTGAAAAATTTTGGAATGAGTTAGCTCCTAGCAATAGAGCCAGGAGCCAATTTAATCCGATTAGTGCCTCCCAACAATAGATGTTCCGGACCCATTGTGGACAAAAGCTTTTACTTTATTTGTTTCTATTAGCCCAGAATTGGAGATATCGGAAAAGTGGATTTTTTCCCTTCTTCCCCGTCAGATTGTGCAGGCGATCAACAAAAAAACAAACTGAGGAAAACAGGCTAATGTGTCAATATTTATCTTGTGGCCCTAATTGTCTGCAAGGAGGACTTGTTGAGTGTGCAAAGTTTGCAGCACTGGTTTATCTCTGTGCTCTCGATTCTCCCTATTGTATGGATATAGTGGCAGCTACTCTCAATGTAATGATGTTTAAGAAGGGCAGTAGCTGCAGAGACATAATAGAGGCATTTTAATGGGAAAAAAAAGACTTGCATTTGGAGACCAAATGGCAGTACTTGATAGAAAATATTAAAAGGCTTTAAACTGATACATATATATATATATTTAGAAAAATTTACAATTTATTTGTGAAGACATTTACTGCAGGTTTTGGTAGAGGCTAAGTCCTGTAGAATTTGATAGCAGGAGACTAATTTCAGCAGCTTTTGCAGTATTCTGCTCTGGTTCCGGCTGATGCCCACCTCGGTGTTCATTGTATTTATTCTTGGCATATTTTGGTATCACTGGTGGCTCTTCTCTGTGGGTATAATTTTTGTGGCATCATTTTGAGGAGCGAATGCCATATCTGAAGAAACTGGGCTATAGAGGGCCAGATTTTTGCAGACTAGAGCAAAGGAAAGCCTTCCGCTGGGGCTGTTCGCAAAGCTCCGGATGTGGGAGCGGGAATGGGATTGCTGGGAGCGGGACAGAAGTGCTGCTGGAAGTTCCCTCTTGGGAAGGCGCTTTGTCACTCGGAGGAGCAGATACCTCTTGTCTGCACGAAGTTAGCGGGGCCATTTCTGGCTACATCCTAGAGACCAACAGAATAAGGAAGCCATGGAATGGGCAAAACTGAAGCGCTTCAGGCATCCTCAGCTCTTCAGATGCGCTTTTTAATAACGGAAGGCTCCTTGGCCAAGGCAGCCCATCTTAGTCTCTGAGACAACAGCAGTCCTTCCATTCCTGCTCTACCCTGTTCTTCTGTGTAAGTCCCACCGCTGTCCTTGCCCACAAAGTCTGGAGATCTGTTTCCAGGGTGAAAATATCCCCCTAGGTATCAGAATTAATATCAGCCTCTGAGGCCTCCTGGAAAGCCCTGGCCCACTAACCAGACCCTCCTGATCACAGCTCGCTGAGGCCTGCTGGGTATCCAGGACTTGGAGCAGCAGGTGCCCTGTTGGCCCTTTACAGCACAAACATTTAACAAAATTCTGCCATGAATTTTGCAAGGAGGACCTTTTCTGTCTTTTTTTAACCACACTTGTAGCATCATCAAAATAGGAAATGCAGCGCGTTTGATGAGCTGTTTAATTACAGAGCTGCAGTGACCCGTACCGGGCCCTTTGGCTCCCTAGGCCGTGGCGCAGCCACATGCAGCCGAGCTCCTGCTGCCAACGGCATGACAGGGCAGAACGTGGAGGGGCTGGTGGGGAAACGCTCCCCTGTCCAGTGCTGATTCATCCAGGGTACTTAATAGGATTAAAAATGTGAAAAGGGGTAAAATTTCATTTCTCTGGAAGGAAACCTACTTCTTGTTGTCCATAACTTCTGTGGCTGGTCAGAAATCTCTTCCTTCAGGTGTGTTATTTGATAACTGTGCTCCATGAAACCTATTCCATCTTCCCCTCAAAGCAGGCTCCCCAGGCCCGTTGGCAGCTGCTTTTAGAGCAGGACTTTCCTACTTTTATGTTTTTCCTCTGATCCAGTGGCTTGTTTTGAGTCAGGTTCTTGATGGTTGCCATTTGAGGTAATGTTTGGTCAGAAAGCCGGAACCAGAGGGCAGAGCATTCGGAAAAGAAGGAAATAGCTAGAGCATGGAGTTACTAATTCAGGTTTAAAACCCTAAATAGAGACACTCAATTGGTGGGTGCTCTTACTCTGAGAGGAATTTTTGACCCTCTGTTACCGCACTCAGCTCTAGACATGGATCTAACAAAATGGCGAAGAGAGGCTGCTTTTCTAGAATAAACCTCCACATGCAGAATACTCTGGAACGGGCCTTTCACTTTAAATTCCTACCCTATCTTATTCCAGAATAATTTTCCTGTGTAAAGGAGCACTTAGCTGGGGTCTCTGCTTGCTACTGCGCTAGTGATAAAATGGATTGGCTGATCTAATAGGTCTTTTCAATCGCTGATTTTGAAAGCTGAGATTGGGAAATTAATTTCAGAAAGGTCAAAACAGAGCAAGGCTATCCTCCCGCGCTGTGATGGATCCTGCTTTTTTAAAAATCCATCTATTGAGGAAAGGGTTAGTTATTCAGCTTCCTGTTAGAAAAAGAAATAAATAAACCAAGCAGAGGGAATACAAAAAGCAGACAGATCTGCTGACCCATTCGCAATCTCCAGTTATTGAAAGCACCAGGGAATGGGGGCCGTAAGAGCGTGTGGCTGTGCCAGGAGCCACCAGCGGGAGCAGCGCTCGGAGCCGGATTCTGCTGCGAGACATGCAGGTGGCTTGGGGGCTTCGTGTCTTTATTTTGGGGGCAACTCATGTGGTGGGAAGGAAGCTTGAAGCAAAGGGTTGTCAAGGACTCTGCCTCAGTAGCGTCATGTGTTCGCTTCAAGGCCTCCTTTGGAAATCCTGTTCATGTCAGTGGAAAGTTGGTCCTATTTTCCCCATGGAGAAATGGTATTCTGCAGAAGGAAAACACAGTTAAAGGTTTTGGGAAGAATTTTCCCTGTTTACCTGCTTTTCTTCCAACAAGTAAATGAACCTAAGAGTAAAATTTGAACTAGCTTGCTTCACTTTTGTAAAAACGGAGGAAATCATGAACATGGATAAAATAATAATTTCTTCATTAAAAAAAAAAAATCCACTCAACCTGCATTATTGGGACATGAGATAACTTGCATCCGTAACTACTGCTTGATGATTCCTGAATCTTAAAAACTAAGATTCTGGTGCTGCCCTTTGTCCCAGTACTTCGCCTTAGCATGCCCTTCACTCCCATTTCTGCAGACCTTAAATTCACTTATAGATAAAGGCTATAGCAAAGCCCAGGCCTCCTCTAGGGAGATCTGTCAGTAAACACTGATTCTCACTGTTGGAGCAATAAGTGTTGTCACCGTTGACGCCCAGCAAGGAAGAACTTCGTTCAGTGAAACCAAAGACAGTTTCCAGCAGTAATACATGAATGCAAGGTATGATACACTGGTTGAGCCCAGTGTGACCATTGAGCAGTATGGAGGAGAAGAAGAGATTTGGAAAGATTTATTTATTTGTTGGGAAACCAGAGCCAAGGACAGCTCTTCCTTGCATGTAAAATGATGCCTGCCATTGGGCTACCCTGATGCATCAGCAGCTCAGGGTTATGGAGCTACTGCAGCAGCCTTGCACGCATCGTTTGCAGTTGGGCTGTGGGAGCTGCCTTCTCACTTGCTTTACTTGTTTTACTTGCTTTTCTGTTTCCTTAGTTCAGGAGCTTAGTTTCTTTAGTTTCAGGACTTTGAAATCTGTGAGTTTATTTATTTTCTTTGACTCAGATTTGCATTGCCTTTTGCATGTCCATCCTCTGTGTGTTCAGACACTAGCTATTTGCTGCCCTAGAAAACACATTTCAAAGCAGATTTGGAAATGACTTTGTGGAGCACTGTTTTCTGTATGGAAAGAAATACTCAGCCTTTGTTACAGCTCTTGTGTCACTCAGTAAATTCCGGTATTGTCCCCTCCCATCTGCACATTTTTCTTTTTATGGCTGAGTATATGATAATGCAGTTCTTGAGAGCAGGGTAAAAATAACACTTTTAAGTAACGTGATTAAAAACTTGCCCTGTGCTAAGTACACTTTGCATCTTAGGCAGTATCTTCAGGCCAAGGTGCTGGGCCTAGATGAGGCATCAGTGATGATGATATTTTAGAGGAAAACTCCAGGTTGATTTATGAACAATGTTAGAAAATACTTGTCTGCTGCCAAAGGTCACCTGGACAAGCACTGGCCACCAGAAAGAGCTCTTGCTTTGACAATTTAAAACAAACTATGTAAATTCAAATACACAGAGAAAAGTGGAGGAAGGATGATCCAGAAGTTCCCTCAGGTGAGGACATTGAAATCACCATCCCCTTGGGTACGAGTAGAATTTTTGTATGGCAGAGCCATGTCTAGCTTCTGCATCAGCCCCATTACCGTAAGTAACTGCATGTGCCCTGTGAAGTCCGGATTTTTAACACTCAGGCAGCTTGATTTCAGAGTCAGGAATTTCTGAGGAAATAGCACGGAAAGAGCCTAGCTGTCTCTCGCTTATTTAATTTTTGTTGATCCTGGTGGCTATTCTCATTAGGCAAAAGCATCTCAGCAGTTAAAAGGAAAACATACTTGTTAATAATATGCTGACCCTACTTGAAAACCTGCTGCTGTTTGTGCTGCCACCCTTAATACACGTTGATGGCCCTATTGAAACTTCCATGCAACAAGGACATTTATGGTACATCTCTGAGACCCAGATCTTGCTCAGCTCTTCGCCCTCTTTAGCTGTGGCCTAAGTATTTTAATTCATTCATTTCTGCATATGAAAAACACAACAACCTGCAATTGGAGTGTTCTTTGATATGGAATAGAACAATCTTTCCCTTATTTTGACAACCTCAACGGACTTCACCAACACCAGAGGGTGATGGTACCACAAAGCTCCTTGCTGTTATCTTAACATAGATGAAATGTGCCTTTAAGGAAAAAGCACACGTTTAAAGGGCAGAGATGGAGTCCCAGGTGAAATAGTAACCAGAGCATAAGGGAAAGGAGATAGTTCTCATGGGTTGCTCACACCTACCCTCCACGGTGGTAGTTTTGGCACTGAAGCTGCTGCTAGCCCATCCTAGCTCGGTCAAGAGACAGGGCTGAAGAGCTCCCTTGGCCTTTGCAGACAGGTCCACATCTTGCTTATTTCCCATGACTGTTGAGCAAGGAGCTTTCCTCAATGCTTAAACAGAGCAGTGTGATCTAACACACTCATTATCTCAGATTTCTGTAATTCAGCCCCAACCCATATGGGACAATCTCCTATTGAAGTTCACTCTTTACGGACAAATATTAAAAACATTTACAAGTGTACATCCAAATATATATGGTAGAGCATGTTTTATATCTCTGCCTAGAGCTCTCCATTTCTTGCTCATGCATTTTTCTCTTGCTTTCTGCAATCAGTTACATGAAAACAATTAAGCAATATATGGGAAAATAAACAAATGTCTCCAGTTGAGGGTTATCTGAACAAGTTCAGCAATAAATGACAATTATCAGTCAATATATACCAATGACTCGATTCTTTTAACATGCTAAGCAACGCTGGAGATAAAGTACAACTCGGAAAATCGGTTATATATTTCATTCGGAACAGAAGACGTGATGAAAAATGTCAGAACAAGCAAACACATCTGGCTCATTAACACAATATTTTTTTCTGGTAAAGAATATCAGGCAGATTTGAATGGACACCAGAACATCTCTATAAATCAGGTTTAGCTCCTGCAGCAAATGCTGGGGAAGCTGGCAGACATCAGTTAACCTGTCCTTTGCCACATTTCTCCTGCTAGTAATTCAGAAAACACTGGAGCAATTCATATGTAAAGATGTTTCCATAGTCCCAAATGCGTCCTGCTTCCCCAACCTCATAATGGAATTGAGCCTGAATTAATCTTCTGGCATCCAGTGAGAAAAAGGAACTTAAGTCTCTATAAGCAGAAAAACACTGAATCTGACTCTGAAGCAGATACTTCACTCATGTTGGTAAAGACGTTGGTAAGATGGAGGAGTCTTTTCCCTTGAGAAGAGTGAGGGGACGTGATCTGCTGGAGTGGCACATAGATATGTGAAAATATGTGACTTGACCTGGGGCGTGTTTGATGGACATGCAGTGTCTGGAGGTGGTTAGCAAGTCCTGCTGGAGGGCTATGGAGTGGTCCCGGAGGCCACCACTGGATACCGGGCATAGCTGGAGCTCGGCAGTCTTCCACAGAAATGCCTGTGTCTGGGAGAGGTGGAGATGGCCACGAGGAGCTGCCGGCTGGCAGGGCCCTCCCACAGGAACCTCTCTCTGTGCAGGCACTAAAACTGATGCCCAAAACGACATGAGATCACAGGATTTGTTTCCTCAGGACAAACAGCACCAACCTCAAGCCTTTTTTTCTGGACTATCTGGGCACCTGAAACCTGTGAAGAGTTGTAAAATTTGGATGAAGTGAAGCAGACATGAGAAGACAAGAGTCACAATAGCCCGAGAACAACTGCAGGGGAAGGAGGAGAATTGATGGGCTTGCTCAAGGCCTTAGTGTGACCCTGTCAGCAGCGTGTATAAACATAGCAGTTCAGTTGATGATAATGAGGTAATCGGCTGCACTCATGTCAACACCTTGGCTTAATTAGAACTTGTTCTTAAAGTGGAGCCTCCTCATAGGATTGCTCTGGATTTTGGCTGTTCAGAAAATCACAAGTTTTCTTCCAGTAAGGTTCTTTTTCCATTTAAAAAAGAAAGGCGGGGAGGGAGGTCTTTCTTGGTTTCTACTTAAAGCAACCAGAACCTGTGAAGAGTCATAAGATTTTGATTTTTTCAATTGATTTTGGTCAATTGAAGCAGCCATGGGAATGTGGCGTCGCTAAAGCATCTTTCCTGCATCGCTATCTTTACACATGAAAAAAAAAAAAAGCCCCTTTTGTGCTAGGGAAGCGCATGCAGCGGGTGGCCGTGGACTTCAAGGCAGCCCCAGTGCCACAACTTCCCTCCTGCACAGACGCCTGGGTGGCCTATCTCATAGATGCCCAGAAGAGCCGAATCCCCTCCAAAAACAGGGGCTGCTGCCGCTTGTGCCCACGCTCCGTGTCAGGAGCCCACATCCCTCAATGCCAGCGGATCCGGGATGCGCCGGGGGAACCGCACTCAGAGCAGCCAGAACAGGGAGCTGCTGGGGGAGGGAGCGGGACAGTTATTAACGTCTAATCCTGTTAAGATTTTCTACACCATATGCCTGAGCCCGGAACATGTGAAATGTGTACTAATTACCGCCGCTCGTGTCATGTGTGTATATTTTATATGCAGTCCCTGACCTTTTTGTTAATAACTTCACATTATATTCATTGACCTGAAACAAATTGAATTCAGTGGCACTCACTCAAGAATTGAATTGCATAGTCTTCCTAATTGGTCTCTTATTTAAATGTGGAAAAGTAACAGTTTACCACCTGTATTTTTTTTTCTTTTCCTTCAGGAATTCCTCTGGAGCATGTGGCTGTGCATGGGCACACGTGCAGGGCAGGCTTTGCATGAGGAGGGAATTTTGGCAGGAAACAAGGAGCTTGGTATGTCCTACGCAGAGGAAGAAGGAAGCACAGAAGTTTTGCCCCCTCTGCAGCTAAATCCCTGGCATGTGTGAGCAAAGGTGCCAGCAGCCCAGGGGCCGCCTGGCGTGTCTATGGTTATCCAGGGACGTTGCTCTTCCTCAGACGCGGCTGTGGCGCCCACGTAGGTGCTGAGCCGAGGAGAGAGAAGCAGAGGTTCCTGCTTTGCTTTTATTATGCCAGTGCAAAGTTAATTGCTGAGGCTGCAAAGGAGAGACTTACTCTTTACTTACTATATTTAACTTAAAAATGCAAATGTTATTAGCGTCCTGATCATTGATAAGAGTGCCTTTGTGCCATGCTTTAACCTCTATTAGGGAGGATTACGAGGACGTATCCACATTGGCATTTTCTAAGTGTCACGGTGACAGCACTTGCTGCACAAATGCCTGGCTGTCACAGGGAGGTTTATCACTAGGTTTTTTCCTCCGAATGCAGACTAATAAGCCCAGAAATTACAATTGCCTCCCTGCCGAATCTGTGATAGGCGGAAATAATGATATCAGTGCCCTGCTAATCTCCTTGCCTCGGCGCTTGGCACCATCCTATTGAGTCACCTGTCATACTCCGCTTTGATGAGGCGAATTCAATCTCTCAGCTATAATGACAATGGAGCCATTTTAATGTTTGGAAATGATTATGGGAAGGTTTCGCTTTGCTCTGCCTTGGCAAGCAAAGGGGGTCAGCGTTGAGCCCGTGTCTCCTGCCGCCACGAGCGCCGGGAAGGCACCGGCTGCCTCGAGTGAATGTGCCGGCTTCCCAGATCGGAGCCGCTGAGGGCGGCCTCATGGGCCGCACTGCCTTCTCGTTTCCCTGCTTTTCCTATGGCAAAACGCGCACCTGGGAAGCCGCTTGGTCCCCACGAGCATCTCGCACAGCTGCGTAGCTGCCTGCGGTGCCCTCCTGGCTCAGCCCCAGGCCTGTCCGGGCGGAACGGCTGCTCCCGGACAAGCTGCTTCAGAGGTAGCAATGGGTCTGCAGCAGGTAGCTCTGGTCATTGGCATCAGACTCGGAAGCAGGAGCGGGCGCAGTAAAAGGCAGCTCTTCTGCCCACCCCGGCCCCATACGAGCAGAGCTGGCCTTGCTCATGGCTGCTGCAAGATACACAGTGCCGAGCTCGTCTCTGAAAGCCCCGCTGGGAGACCTGGCTCTTCCCTTGGCTGCTTCGGGCTGCTCTGGGGTGTCAGTAAGTGCATTTGTTGCTTTGCCAAGAGCCCCAAGCCCCACAAGGAGTCCTCACCTCATGGCCTTGGACAGTGTGGCCTTGTTGTGATCTGTTGTGGCAGCTTTCAGGATGAAGGAAAGACTTGAGCATTGCTGTTTCTGGAAATGGAAGCAGGAGGCATTTTATTCTCTTGGAATATCTAAAATTCACACTGTGGATGTGGTCATGGCTCGAACAGAAGGTCTCTTCCACTCCGCAGGGGTCTCTTTCTGCTGCTGGGCCTTCCCCTCTGGTCTCTTGGCAGCGACATGAGCAGGGTTGGCTTTGCATTGCCCCACTGATGGCATGGGAAGAGCTGCTGTAAAGGTGGCCTAGCTGGAAACGCGCCTCCTCTGGCTGGGAATCCCGACACATGGGACTCCACCGTGGGCCTCCATATCCCGCAGGGCAGCGGCTGGTCCCTCGTGCGGCCCACAAGCACTCGTGGCTGTGGTGGGAAGGTGCCGTTGGTGCCCACAGAGCTCTTGGCAGTTCCTTGTGCCTGCCGAGACAGTCCAGGTTGGAAGCTGAGGCTCTCACACGCGTAGCCTCTAGTCCCATCACTGCCAGAGCCCTTCCCAGCTTTCCAGAGCTTCCTCGGCGAGCGGAGGCCATGTGTCGTGATGCCGCCCCTGACATTCTCCAAATGCTTCCTCGTCGCGTTTCCACCGGATTATTAGTATTTATTAATATGACATTAATTTTCTGCAATCTTGACCAACTCTTCGATAAGGGAGGAATAGAGAAGCAGGATTTCAGATGTCAAGCTTTTATTAATGAAAGTGTTCAAGGCCATCTCTGGATGGATATTACAGGCTGCTTTCACCGCACTCTTCAGCTTATGAAAAGCAATTGTTTAGCTGTATAGAGAGTACAGAGCAGAATCAAATTGACCTGCACGATACAGAAAGTAGCACTGAGCCCATTTAACTAAGAGTCTTTTGAAAGAAATCTTTTTTTATTAGAGATGAGTGCTGAAATTATTTCAAGGAAGTGATTATCCATCTAATAATTCCAGCTGCAGGACGGATTTCAGCACGGGAGGCGCAGCCAGGCCGCAGCGGCTGTAGGGAGACCCGTGACGGGCGGTGTGCTGATGTTTCGGGGTGCCCTGCGATCGCAGGCATCGCTCCGGGGAACCCTAACACCTGTGATCCATGTGGTAAAACGGGAACATGGCTGCGCCGGGAGCGCTTGCATCGCACTCAGAGGGGTGCCCCCTTCAAGCCCCCCCCATCCCTCTTAATTAAGGCGGCCAATTTAATTAGGGGGTGCCTTGCGCGTGGCGGGGGAGGGGGCTCGAGAGCCGCAATTACGGCGGCTACGGCAGCGGTGCCGTAATTAGACGAGGCGGCTCTGAGCACAAGGCCCGGGAATTAGCGGCGCGCTGTAAACAAGGTGCCACACGCGTGAGGGGCCGCCGGAGCCCCAAGGGGGCCGCCCGCCCCACAGACCTCACCACCAAGCGCCGTCCCTGCGCGCCCGCCTCGCCGCCATGAGAGGCTTTAGCCGGATTACAAATTCCCCCCTTTTTCTTGGCCCTCACGGGCAGGCCGAGTTGGGCTGCGCGAGCAGCCGGATGGGCTGCGAGGTGTGGGGGGCAGCACCGCATCCCTGCTGCCTTCGGGAATACTGGATTTTCCGCCTCTCAGGGGCTGCCAGGCCCCACGAGGTTCGCTTTAATTAGGAGCACTAGTTAAGGAACTATTTAACCCCCCTCTCCCCGATTTGGAACTATTTTAGCTGTCATTTCTTTCCTGGGCGAAGGAAAAGGGGGACTGGAGGGAGGGGGCAAAGCAGGAAATTGGACTGTAGCAGCACATAGCATTTGCATCAAAATAATACAGGCGGCAACAGAAAATCACAATCACATCACTCAGAAGGAAGGAACAGAATACAAATTAAAGGAATAATGTAAATTTTTTGCCATTAAGCTTCAATGACCATTTGAAATGGTGCAAGGCACAAAGGTTTTGATGAGCATCATCCAGTTTGATTATTCATACTTGTGCTTCTGCTTGAATTAAAGTAGGAGTGCTAGAGCCTGTTAAAGCAAAATATTTGAATTGGTAGTGAACTCTCACCTTTACTTGCATCCATTTACTTTTCAAATGAATACCAGATAAGTTAGTGCATTTTATAATCGGCCTGTTTTCCAGTGAGTGCTGTCATTACATACCAATTTCTTTCAGAAGTGCTTCCTAAGAAACATTAAATACTTACAAATAAGGGTCTGTCCATCACGCGTGGCGCCGCTGCTTGACTGGCGGCGCAAGACGCAGGCAAGTTGCCCGCCCTGCGGTGCCGCCAGCAGAGACCCCGGATCAGAGCCCGGCCGAGGCTGGAGAGGCTCCGAGGGACATCACAGGCACCGATGTGAGGAGATGGGCCCTGGCTGGTGACCCAGGCAGGAGCCAAACCAGCCAGGTGTTGGTGCAGGAGACACAGCAGCACGACAAGCGGTTTGTGAAGTCACTGGGTTTTAACTCACAGCTGCTCCCTTAAAAAAGCCATGTGCTCAGATGGGTCAGGTTGCACATTTCTGACGGGCAGCATTGGTTCCCATTTGAGAAATAAAGCATAGAAAGGCAAATCAGCCCCGTGCAGGTTGAAATGCAGCTGTGGGAAGGAGGATAGATGGAGCCTTTTTCAGAGATGCTGCAGGGCATGTGCAGGAAGCACTTCCAGAGGATGTGCAGCACATGTGGCTGCTGTTCACCTAACATAGGAGTCCGCGGGATAGTGCGGAGCATTCGGGGGGAAACACCAATACAGCCTCTTTAATTTCCTATTGTCAGGCTCAGAATAATCCCACGGAAAGCCCTTAGTTGCCTCCTATGTCCATTTTCCAGCATATTTGTAGGACTGGGCCAAGAAGCCAAAGGGATTTTAATACACGGACGTACTTTTCTACCACTGACTCTGCAGCTTTGGGGAAGTGGAGTGTTTTGTCTGAGCTTGAAACGTCAAGCAGAGAAGTCTCAGTTTTTACTTGCAGCTGCCCTGGCCTCTCATTTCAGCAGCCCGGGCAGCCTGGGCTGCACTTGGAGCGGAGATGCCTCCAGCTTCATGGAAAGGCTCCGTTCTAACAGCAGAAGCGGCGCTCACAACCCGGCGGCCACAGCAGCAGAGGGGCGGCCCGGCCCAGTAGCCTCCAGCCTCCAGCCCTCAAGCATTTTGGAAACCCGCCTTTGCTCTGTGTAAGCTGCAAGGTGTCTCACTGTGTTTCAGCTTGGTTCAGTGAAATCCCTTTTATTAAAATGAAGGCTGAAAAAAATCGATGGGAGTACACAGCAAAAACAAACAAACCTCCTTTTCAGCACTTTTAAAGCCATCCATCAGCAGCTAATGAAGGCCAGGTTATTTAAATGATAAAGAAGCCCCAGTGAATGCCTGTCTTTGTCACAGGCGCCTTCCCAAGGTGATCTGGGTTAAAACCATACTCTCAGGGTTAATTTTGAGCGGCTTCTCTTTTAAAAATGTTTTTTTTCCTGTTGACACCGGAGTTTGGGTTTATTCCATACATGTGGTAATTCCCAGGTTCCCGTGGATGGCAAGGTTGCCACTGCGAGCACTTCGGAAGGGGCAGGCGTGGAGGGGCAGCAGCGCCGGAACAGGAGGCAGAGTCCGGCCATTGCTGATCCTGCTCCGGGTGCCTCTGCGCCCGGCTCTTCCCTTCCCTCTTTAATTAAGGCTGCTCAGTGTGTAAAGCTCCCAGGTGCAATTAAAAACAAATACAGCACCATGGTGGCCTGCGGGAGCCGAGTCCGCTCTTTCCGCCCACGTTCCTCTGCTCTCTGGTTTCTGCTCCCGCTTTTGAAGGCCCCTGGGGAGCATCTGCTGGGCACTCCCAGAGGGACTCGTGGGAAGGACTGTGGGTCGCGCTCCATGTTGTCCATAGGCAGCGCTGGGGTGGAAAACGTCTCAAGCCCAAGTACTTGTTCATTCTTTTACCTTGGTTGTTTGGGGGAAAAGGGAAAGGAGAGGTTTTAGAAGGAAAGCTGCATCTTGCGCATGTTGGGAAAGGAAAGAGAAGTGAAAGAAAGGGAGGAAAGGAAAGGAAAGGAAAGGAAAGGAAAGGAAAGGAAAGGAAAGGAAAGGAAAGGAAAGGAAAGGAAAGG
>JAUBOD010000883.1:215094-228595 GCA_032353885.1 Nothura maculosa
GGAAAGGAAAGGAAAGGAAAGGAAAGGAAAGGAAAGGAAAGGAAAGGAAAGGAAAGGAAAGGAAAGGAAAGGAGAAAGGAAGAAGGAAAAGGAGAAAGGAAAGGAAAAAAAGAAAGTTAAAAAAAAGGGAAAGAGAAGAAAGGAAAAGCAAAGAGAAAAGAAGAAAGAAGCAGAAGCTGAGAAATGCTGTCTGTCATCAAGATGAGAGGGGATGATGTGTGCTGGGAAGGCGTTCTTGCGCTGAGGGATGTCAAGGGAAAAGCCTGGAAAGGCTGTATGTAAGGTTTTGTTCAGCAGAGGTTTTCCATAATACATTTTGACGGGTTTGAAATTGGCCCGGTGGCGGCCAACAATGCAGGAGAGCGGAGCTTACGCTGCACAGAATCCATCCTCTCCAGACAGGCGCTCAGCGCCCGCACCTCGCACGGTATTGACCTGCAATGCAGCCGGCGCTGCGAGCCGATGCGGCCAGATAAGGGCACCCAACCTATCACTCTTCCCAGCTGCTTCTCTGGTGATGAGCTGCCACCGGGATGGCTCCGCTCCGGCGCTGCTGCCGTCACAAAGGAGCTTCCTTGGCCTGCCAGGATTCACCTGAAGCCCGTTGCTTATGGGCCCCGCCAGAGCTCCCTGCTCCGGGCAGCGAATCCCTCCTTGCGCCGACCCTACCCACCTGCAAGGAGCCATTCCCAATTCTTTGAGCACCAACTCCCCTGACCACTAAAAAAGCAATTATTTCATAGTTTCTGCTCCGCTGTTTTCCCTCCCACCCCCCATGCGCTTTGTGCCATTGGGGTTGGTTTATGTGATAAATGGACAGGGTTCAAAAATATGACTCCTCTGAACTTTTTAACCTTACACGAAAGGAAAGGATTCTCAGAGCAACGGATAAAATTCAATTAACTGAGATGACAGAAAATAATTTGCTAAGCGAATATATCAGGCAATTGGAAGCTTTCATACCTTTCAAAAAGGAAATAACCTATTTCTTTCCTTGTTATCTAATGACACAGGAGTTTATTTCTCTAGAAGCAGTTACGAATCTACCTAATGGGGCCTAAATGCTGTTGCCAGGCAATTAGGGGCTTTATTGTGCGGCTAATTCTTTCATTTCCGGAGCTGGTGGCTGTCTGCTCGACACGCGCTGCTCGCAAGGCCCCGTGCTTGGCCCGGTGTCCGTTCCCGTTCCCCTGGGAGGATCTGCAGGTGCTTTGGGGTCTGCGTAAGCACACGGTCCAGTCCCAGCAGCCAAAGTGCAGCGAGATGGACCTGACTTGCCTTTGGGGCCGTGATCCCGGTGCCACGGGCCCATCGCAGGTGGCAGGAGCTTTGGAAGGGCTCTGAGGAGAGGCAGCTGCTTCACCTGGAATGGCCCTGGGGAATTCTTGGCAATTCGGTGACCATGGAACTCAGCTCACGGGTACCTCAGGAAGGGCGAGGGGCAGGTCCCTAGCGGGGCCTCGCTCTTCCCTGTGCCACTCAGTGCAGGGACGTTGTGTGGGCTGGAAGTTACTAATTCCCTGGAGCAAGCGTAGCTCCCAAGCAAGGAGGAGAGGGAAGCTAAGGGGAGGCCTGAGGATTTTCTCCTTTGCAGCTGCCTGGGAGGTGCTGGGGTAGCCACAGCACCGTGGCCGGGTGCTGCTGCCTCATCCTGCACCAGCCCGCACGTGGTGCTGCGCTTGGCTTCCCAGTGCAGCCTGTGCCTGGGCTTCCCTTGCAGCCAGAGCTGCAAAATGGGGCAAAAAATCCTCTTTCCCTCCCTGCTATGGCCTCAGCGGTGCCTGGCGCTTGGGAGGCGACGTTTTGCTGTGCCCATGGGGATGCCGAGGAGCGCTCAGCGCTCGGGATGGGGCTGCGGAGGACGCGGCGGCTCTGGAGCGCAGGCTGTGCGAGCTCCGCAGCGCCCGCCAGCTGGGGGCACGCTGAGACAGGCGGAGAGGCGGCGGGCGCGCGGCGCCACACGCAGTCTGCACAGCCGGCTGGCTGCATGGACAACACCTGCACGCAGGTGACACGTGGGTGGTGGAGCAGGGGCAGAGCGAATGAGAGTGCCCTGGAGTGAGCTCCGGGCAATGGAACGGGCTCTAACAGCCCTGTGCTCCCCTCTGCGCCCGAGCCCGGCAGCCGGCCGTGCTGGTGGCCACGGAGAGCGTCCTGGCACGTGTGTGTAGAAAGCAGCCATGCAGGCCGCTGCTGGGCACCAAGGCTGCGCTCGGCCCTCTTCTCCACAACAAAAGCAAGTGCTGGCACAAGGTGGTAGCCACCCCGGGAGATGCTGAGTGCCCCTTGAGAAGCGCCAGGCGCTTTTAGTGCCTGTTGACTTCGCCAACGTGGCTTTTTCCCCTTGAACTTAGCTAAGACACTGTCGCTGTGCGTGTGCCAGCTGCTTGCCAGGCCTCACGATGACCACGGTTGTGTTCTAGGGCAATGGGGCTGGCCTCAGCAGCGTGGGCTCCCCCTGTAGCCCTGGATTAGCCTTGTGTTTGAGTAAATAAGACTGTTTTGACTCAGTCGTAAACGGAGGCTCTGTTCTTCATATGCAGCTCACCAGTCAGGTAAGTAAAAGCAGATTTGAAGACTTGCTTGCTTTGGAGGTAGCAAAAGCAGGTGAGAAGCTCATCTCAGATTGTTTTTCAGATCCATATAGCCCGTGAGCATCAGTGCAGTTGCTTCTCATACATGTGCAGTGGACAGCTTCTTGCCTTGCCTTCAGTTATGGACAGGCCGCCGCTCTTGGAGATGCAGAATTGCAAAATAAGGTGCAGGTTTTGTAGGATAAGCTGGAAAGGGGAAGGAAACCTCCAGCTACAACCAGGCAAGTGCTGATATTTATTCACAAAGATCAAAAGTGCAAAGCTGAGAGTTACTTATGAGTTCCTGGCAGCCTGGGATCCAGGTCCTGCTGGGTCACGAGCAGCAGTGTGGCTAACCCTCTATATACCCTCTATATACCTCTGTATAACTTTCTATGCACTTTTTAGAGTCCCCAACACCCTGGTACCCACAGGCTCTCCCCGGAAACAAACCACCAGGAAATAAGAGAAGACAGGAGTGCAGGGTGATGTGCTGTGTGCTGGTGTTCATGGAGAGAGCACAATGCTGGAGATGGCGCCTTTGCCTTATCACCCCGGAGTGAGTTGCAGTGGGGCTGTGAGAGCCAGGCAGCCGGGAATAACTGCTGTTATCTCCCCATCTATTGACTGTCTTCTGCAGCTTACCATTCTACAAGGTAAGAGCACTGCTTGAGGAATTAATGTAGCTACACGGAGGCGTTGAGGGCGATGGTTTGTGTTGCCGGTGGGGAAGGGCTGTGTTAAGGAGATGATACTGCAGTGAGAGGAGGGCAGTGAAAGCGATACTCTCAGGGCTCGGAGCACGTGCCCGGGGAGCGAGGCCCCTCGGAGAGGCTCCGGAGACCTCGTTTTGCTGGTGCTGCTAGTGATAACGAAGCACTCGCCGTCTTGGCAGCTTTCAGGCTTTGGGAGAATTGGGTGTATGAAATCGAAAAGATTTTTTTTAAAAAAAACAAATATTTAGGTGTCTTTTGTGCTTCTTTTCTTGGTTTGCTGTGCAGCGTTGACATGCTCATGATTGGGAGAAAAAGCAAGTGTGGATTGCACGGGAGGCTGGTTCCACGGAATTACAGAATTACAGAATGGTTAAGGTTAGAAGGGACCTCTAGAAATCATTTAGTCCAACCTTCCTGCTTGAGCAGGGACACCTGGAGCATGTGGCACAAGGTGGCATCCAGGTGGATGGGGATGCCACCCCAGCATCTCCAGCCGCTGGGGATGCTCAGGGAAAGCAGCAGTGCTCCCAGTCCCCTCCTCCTGCAGAGGGAAGGCTACAAAGGTGGAGACCAGGATGGGATGGGGACGTTGGGCCCTGCAAACTTTCACGTGATCAGGATTTGCAGAGTGCAGGTCCTCTGCTGCTGGTAGAGATGATGGAAAATAACCCTCCAAGGGAGCATTGGGGGCCAATTTTCCTTGTAAATCTTGATTTAGGAGCCAACAAAGTCTCCAGTTCAATGCCACGGGCTGTAGAGGCTCCTTGGTAAAGCAGATACATGAGGGCCTCTGAAGTCCCTGCATTACAAATCTGTGTCCCTTGCATACGGAGTCTGTTTGATCTGACTCGTCCTGCAACTTTCATTAACCAAATAAATATGAATGATCAATGCAGTTGTGACCTCCCAACCCTGGGCATTTAACGTGCAACTTTCCTGAACTGCAGAGACACCACATGGTTCTGTGGCCCATTCAGCATCTGCAGAAGTCAGAATGTCCTTAGCTGTTCTCTGGCAGAAGCTGGAACAGTGCCAAAAAAGTTAACACTTCAAGGTGAGTTATTCTCAATAAAATAAATATCAGCAAATCCCAAAATATTTGCAGATTTGCAGAAAATGCTTTTTAAACAGCTCTGGATTCTAAATTTCAATTTAGAACAATCCTCCTCACCCCAAAAATCTAAACCTTTACATAGAAAACTTTGTTGTAAAGATACTTAGGGAAATGAAATAGATCATTCAGCTTTGATGAAAGCTAGTACATAAGTGTGTTGAAAAATGAATTTAGTCTGCAAAATGTATCTGGTGATGCTCTTGTAGGATCTTCAGTAAGCTTCATATCAAATGTATTCAGTTGACAAACAAAAAAAAAAAAAAAAAAAAAAAAGGGTTGGTTTTGTTTCTTTCTGCAAACTTCATCCAGCTGCTGCCTAAGTGGTTGCGCTTTGCTGACAGCTGCTCGGTTCAGTTGTCTCAGGTCATGGTTCTGGTGACATCTGAGCAGCTCCATCCATCTCTTAGGGGCCGCTGGGGCTGTGATTTGGGTTAGCTCTCAGCAATTCCCACCAGGAGCAGAGCAAGAACGCGGGTGCCTGGAGCCAGGCTGAGGAATAAGACCAGGCAGTTGGATGGGCAGAGGCACCCGTTGCGTGTCCTGCACTGACACCCACCACAAGGGCAGGGGGGGAACAGCTCCACCCTGGCTTCAGAGCTGCACTGGGTGTCTTGGGGAGGTTCGGGAGCAACGCAGAGTCTTTCAGGGGAGACCTGGAGCAGCCTCCTCCTGGAAAAGGGAGGCAGCCGCAGAGTAATGTACATGTAGAGGGACCTCTGGAGATCTCCTCCTCCGTCTTCTTTGTGATCTCCATCTGCAGCAGGGTCATTAGTTGCCTCCTTGGCCCTCCCTCCCTAGGTTGAAAGGCTGAGCTCCCTCAGCCTCCTGTGTTGTCCCGTGTTGTACGCCCATCTCCTGGCCACGTAGGAGACCCCGCTGGACTTGCCTCAGTTGTCCCTTCCTCTCTTGTAGTGGGGACCCCAAAGTGGCTGCAGTGCTCCAGATACTCCCGGTTGGGGCCCCTTCATCCAAAGTCGTGCTCAGGGCCTGGTTGGGGTCACCACCTTGCGTGTGGTGACACACAGAGGTGTGAGGGTGGCTGCAGGTGACAGCCTGGCCCTGACCCGGAGAGGCTTCCGCTGCCCTCAGCACTCGCTGTGTTTCCTCCTGCCCTTTACAGAGCAGAAGCTGCTTCTAAGAGAAGCCTGAAGAGCAGCAAGAGGAGGAGGCCCTGTGTTCCTCAAGCGCAGGCTGCACCAGGAGCAGACCAGGAGGGCGCCAGATGGGGCCATGAGGCCACTGTAAAGGTAGCCAGGTGGCCACGGGCCGCTCTCCGCTGCCGCCTCCTTCCATGTGCGTCAGCCATGCGACGTCCTTCTGATCACCCCTATGGTAAGGCTTTCAAAGAGCCCTTGCAATCTCATTATCAGCCACAACAATTTAATCTGCACAGGTAAATGAAGAGTGTGCTTAATTTCTTATCGCGCTTTTCACTTTTTTTTTTTCCTTGAGTAACTTTCTTTTGTGGGAATTTTTGTTTGGTGTTCTTTTGTTGTGTCAGGCTGCTGATAAAAGTGTGCTGTGGATTGCATTGTGCTGTTAATTTGCCTTTTGGTATGCTTGCTACAATGACTTATTTTGTGTCTGATATATTAGTTACACAATTTTTGTAAGCTGATTTTAAATATGTTAGTACGCAAAGTCTTTTTACAGCCCGGGATGCTTTTGATTATGAATGAGTGCAGAGATACGCGCAGGAGTATTTATTATTTATATAAAATATATAAGCAGGAAGAATCTTCATAAATCATAAAACGCTATTATGCTGGGAGTTCATGACAGCCATATCTTTTTTTTACGGAAAACCAGAATACATTAAACAACACAGACCGTCGAAAGGGACATTTCAAAACCTGTACAATTGCTCTGTTTATTCAATTCGTCTGGTGCGTAGCATTTAATATCCAAAGGCTGTTTTACACAAATAAATCTCAAAATTAAGATTGAAGTGAGAATTTATCGGTGGGAACTACCGTATCTGCCTGCATTAGCGCTGTATTTTATCACCCAAGGCCTATGGCAATAAACAAAGCCGGCTTCAGGCGCTGGGGATTTCATCTCGGAGGGGGAGCTTCCTAAAAGTGATTCCAGCTGCAGGGTTGCTGGGAAGCTTGGGCCTGTGTGTCCCTCTCCAGGCGCCTCGGCCTCCGCACGGGTTTTCCCTGAGGCCCTGGGAGCAGCGGCTGCCAAGCAGACCTCGGCTTCGGCCGCGCCACTGGATCCCTTACAGACACATCTTCTTGGGCCACACTCATCAATAGCTGTGCCATTTAATTAAATACATTTACCTTTTAAAAGAAAATCCGTGGCAAGCGATTTATATTCTGGTGTATTGCAACCTTTTTTGAGGTTACTAGTGCTTTTAACCACTGTCTAAAGTGCATACAGTGTTAATTAGCATATTTAGGATTAAGTAGATTTACCATGCAGTAATCATTCTCTAATTCAGTAAGAACTATCTCTGGTGAATAGTGGACATTAATGACAGTTGCAAGGGCTTAGATATTACATAATCACTAATTACATTCTGCACAATTAGCGGAGACTCCTCAATGTGAATCGCTAATGGCTGATTCGTGTCATCAGCCCGTTCTGGCTGTAAAGAAATATAAACAGTCTGCATAATTTTCTGATTGTATTAGCATAGAGAAGGACATTATTAATGAAGCTGGGAGACCGTGAAGAACGCTGATGACTGCGGTGAGTCCAAAGGCAGCGTCACCCTTGCGTAGACACCACCTTGATACACACACAAACTCTCTTGAAAGCTTGAGGGCATCTAGGGCTGGGCAAGCTGCTCTTTTCCATGGCACGAAGTCTCCACCATTTTGCTCGTTTCAGGTATAATCCTAAAGCTGCCAGGGGCTGCAAAACGGACAGGGAGTTTTGCATGGGTCCGTCACGAAACGGGGAAGGAAAGGCCTGGTAATGAAGGGGAGATATGTGGAGCCAGAGCACAGCACAAGCACAAGAGTAATTTTTTCTCTGACTTTTTCTCTTTTAATAGTTATAAAAATTGTCTAATTTTTATAGATACTCCTATCCTTATCAAGCTGACCCTGTAATGAGAGGTTCCTCCTCACTGCCTACATAAAATAAACGTTCAGGCTGAAGTGAAGCAACAGGTTTTCTTTGCTAGTGAAGAAAATCTCTTTTTGACCCATGGATATCAGCACAACTTGGATGGGGTCTGCAACCCATTAAAGGCAAAATTTATCCTCCCGTGTTTCTTCTGTGGTTGAAATAGGGACAGTAGTATTACAAAGTCAGGGGGATTGCTTTGGACAAATCCCAAACTGGAATTGGGCCCATTTTCTTTTAGGTAGTGGGGATTTTAAATGAAGATGGCATGGGGTTTTCAGAGGCATTGTGGAAGCAGCAGCAGTTCAACGCAAGGCCGTGTATCCGGCGTCTGCTCTCCTGCCTGCCAAGTGCTCTCCTCGGCGAGCGCATTGTGGGCCCTGCAGATTACATCTCCTGAATATTTTTGTCCCTCGCTCGGTTCATTTTCATAATAATAACCTGCATCCTCCTGCATCCTTTCGTGTTGAATGGTTGCAGACCCTCCTGCCAACAGCCCCGCTGCTGAGATGCGGCCGCCTGCGAGGGCGCCAAGCGAGCGGCCCGGACGGCCCCGCTGCTTGGCTGCCTCCCCAGCCTGGCAGGAAAACACCTTGCAGCCAGAACAACCCAAATGCTACTGCTTTGGGAGCAGAAGAACCAGCCTGCTGGTTATTCCCACTAGTGTGTTTCACTACTAGCGTGTCTCAAATAACCTGTCATTTGTAATGCACCTAAACCTTAAAGTGTCTGTGGGGCTGCTGGACTCAGGCTCCACCTGCCTCCGCCTGCAGCAACAAATTGTTCTGCTCAGTTTGCCCCGCTCAGGCCAGATTTTAAACGGCTTAAAATGTTTTTCATGCTATTTCCCGCCAGCTGGGACAGTGGGGCATTCATATTCAAGTCTGAAAATACTGACCTTTAAGTGTCTTGTCTTGAAACTCCAGTTTTTTATATTTTAGGGGCCTGAGGCTGGAGCTTCGCTGACATAAATTAACAGCACCCGGCAAGCAGCGGTGGCAGACAAGGCTGCCAGGCTTTCTGCTGCACGGCTGTAAAATGCACTGGAGAGGAGCAATTAAATTCTGCAAATACAGTGCAGTAAGTGCAGCTTTTAGTTAGGGAGCCTTCAAACCTGCCCCCCGTTAGCGGTGCGGGTGTTTTGGACTGTTTTGACGCGGCTAAGAGCAGCCAAATTGGGTTTCGTGTCCTGCTCCCCCTACGTGCACGCACATAATATTGGGAGATTTTTGGCTCCTCCAAGACCGGCGCCACTCGCTTGTGGATTAAATGTATATCTCGGTACTGAACCAAATTTACATAAGTGCTGTTGGGGAAAGCAGGTGCTATTCCTTACATTAGCAGCAGAACGTTTAAACCTTAATGACTGGCATTGTTGCCTAAAAGACGGTGTTTTTCCTGCTGAGAAACTGCATTAGATTCAAGAAACGGAGCTCATTTCCATTCACTCAGCAGTCTCTCTAGAAATGACATGCAGTGCTTGAAACTGTTTATTTCCAAATTCAGGCCTCCTCCGCATCAGTCATCAGCTTCAATTACCAGTTTTCCGGAGCCGAGCCATCAGGCAGTCTGACACGAGGGTCCAACCTAATTCCCACCTTCTCCAAAGTCAAGAGCATAATGTGCAGATGAAAAGGTGGAAAATAGCCTGGACTTCATTAGCATGCAGAGCCTGGTTGTTCATTTGCTTGCTGCGAATGAAAGTTCTGACACTCGGCGCTTTCTGCAATATGAGAAAAGTCCTCTTCAGAGTATACGATGTCCTTACCGGCAAGGAAAGGTCACCAAAAAGGCAGGCACTGACCTTGCTCCCTGCTCTTCATGACTAGTTTATTGATTCCAGGAACACCTCATTACATGCTGGATCAACATATTATTGCCATGTTCAGCGCCTGAATTGTTTACAAGTGTCTTTATAACCAGCAAAAGCCTTCCGGATGATGCATGACTACACTCATTTGGATGTGACCTGCCAATTATATGTTATCCGATATGTTGCTGGGTGTCTTGATCCCTGACCGGGCCTGCTGCCCTGCATCAGCACAGTCCCATTTACTACTTCTTTCTAACCGCTCTTTGGGAAAGTGTCCATTAGCCTGTCAGTGTGTACATTTTTCTTGCTCTTTTTCCTGTTCTTTTTTTTTCTCCCTCCGACGCGGGAAAGCGCAGCGTTATTGCTCCATCATTTGCTATGCATGAGGTTCATAATCAGTTGGGGAAAGAGGGTGGCTTTTTTTTTTATGGCATCGCCTGATAACCTACACAATTTGCAGTCAGCCTGCGTGGTGGCGAATGTGACTTGTTACAGAGCTGCAAACAGGCCCTACGAGAGAGACCTGTCATATTTCATTCAGGCACGAGCACTGCAAGGCCAGTGATTTATTTGCAGGAGGGAAGGCAGAAACAAACACCCCTCCTCCCCAGCCTCTCTCTTCCTTGCCTTTAAAGCTTCAATAACTTACCACCCAGTGAATGTATTTCCCTCTTCCACATATTTTTCTGTGGTTTGCATTACCGTTTGCTAAATATATTGCGATACATTATTTATCCGTGGTCTGCAGCAGGGTGACTTTGTGTAGTTTACACACACGCACACCCAAGAATCTCACCAATAAATCACAGAGCACGACTACTATTTTAATCTCTCATTACAGACTCTTCTGTGGCTCAATAAAAAAAAAAAAACAGGACGAGTGGAATAGCAGCTCGATTAAAAAGGCTGTAAAGAGAGAGCGCTCCAAAAAGTGCCACTCGGAAGGCAGCTTAAACCCGAGCTTAAACCAGGCACAGGCCTCGCCAGGACTGTTTTCTACCACTTTTCATGATGTTTATCAGCACAACTGATAGCGGTGCCGAAAGGCGATACCCAATGTGCTGTAAGGGAATGCAAGGCAGCACCTTGTGCACAGCTGAGTTGTAGCTGGGCAAGGAGCAAGGCGGCTCTTCCGGAGGCTGCTTAGGGGATGGGGCAGAGAAGCCAGAGACCCCACATGCACCCCATAGAAGACACAACAGATAGAGAAAGCCCCGGCCCACTTTCCTCACTCTTATTTCAATAAAGCGTTAAGCCTTCTAAAAACCTTTCTGTGTTGTCATTGTTGATGACATTTTCCCCAAACTCTTCTGTTTTCAAGTGCAGAGACATGGGCGGAGGAAGCAGCCCTAAGGTGTCTGAAGGCAGTTGTCACCAGTGGGGCTCGCGCTGCCCCTCATACCCGCAGCCTGCGAGCCCTGCTCGCTTCAGGACTCGAGCGCAGAAACTGGCTTTGCTTTCGGGGCAGGGCCTGAGGTTGAGAGTTGCTGTTTTTGATGCTTTTTTCATGAGGTTTTAGCTTTCACTTGGCTGCGATCCCACTGTTGCGGTAGGGCCTCTTGGGCTAGCGGAGAGTTCTGTTTCTGACGGATTTTCTCAAGCCATGCAGGTGTCCGGGTGTTGCGGTTCACGGCTGGTGCTGGTGTCCTCTCTCCGAGGCCTTGCTGGAGGAGCTGCTGGTGGTCGGCAGTACCAGCATCTCAGCAAGGCGGCTCCTCCTCGGCATCCCCAGCCCCTGCGAGACACAGAAGGAGCTTCTGGCCAGGCCTGGACAACCAGGACCACCTAGACAGGTGGTTTTGAGATAGTAGCCTCATGCTGCTCTGGCTCTGCCTGTTCAGCAGCGTGGGGATCCCCATGGGGACTCTGGCCTGGCTGGAATGAGACCAAGTTCATGCACATGCCGAGTACCCTCTGCTCAACGCTCTGCAAATATTAAGTTGCCCACCACAGCCTGGCAAGTGTTTGTGTTGAAATTGCTTCGCTGTGGTTAAACTGAGGGTTTCAGAGATCCAGGGGTGAACCAACAGTGGAGAAGCTGTGGGATACCCAGAGCCCTGGCCCTCAAGAACCAGTGTTTTACTTCATGATTTTAAAGGTGACGCTGTCACGTCCAGGGGCTTCCCTTAGAATTTTCTCCCACTATTTCAGCTGGGAAATGCACTTCATTGCCTTGAAGGATTTTGATGGTCACATTGAAGGCTACCTGCATGGTGGGGTACCATACGTGGATGAGTGACCATCCCCTGGGATACCTGAGCGGAGGCTTGGATGGTTCCAGAGCAGAGTGCAGACCAAGCACCGAGGGAGGGCACATGGAGCACAGGGGTGCTCGAGGCCTCGTCCTCCTCGAGCCCAAGGAACTGGCCACATTGGGGCGGAGGGCAAAGGGAACATGGACGCAGCGTTGGCAGGGACGTGGTGGCAGTGGGAGCTGCTGCCCAACATCTGCCCAGCTGCTGCTCCACACTGGAACGTCACCCACTAACAACAGATGCTGGCAAATAGAGAGAAACTAGGGACGTGAGTCCCTCCTTACAACCCAAAGTATTGAGATTTTCGGAGTTTAATCAGGCCTGCTTTGATACGGGGGATTTTACTTTTCCCAAAGCACCCTATCCATCTCCCAAAATCAAACAGGATATCACATGGGTTTTTTTTTTCATTTCTTTTATTAGGAATTGTGCAAATTATAATCGCAGGTCAGAACAGCCGCAGCCTCTGGAGACAGCACAGCAGCTGGATCTGAATCTGAATTTTGGAAAGGCAGAAGCAGAGTGCATTTACTAGCAAATCCCTGGGTCTGCAGAGCCGCGGCGCTGCAGCTGTTGAATATTCAAGGCGCCGATTCACCCTGGTGAGCTGCTGGGTTTATGCTGGGGCGATGCTGTGGAAGCCAGTGTTATCATCGGGTAATACCGGGCCCCAGTGTGGGTTGTCAATAGCAGGAATTGAGTCTGCAACCTCTGAATCTTAATGCAGTGTCTTGACTGCCTAAGCTGGGTTTTTTCCACTCCTAGGTGAGGTACTGGCTAATTCGTGTGCCACTGTTTGGCCCGGCCCTCACAGCCGCCAGTGTGTTGCATTGAGTTTGCTGGTATTTAGGCTAGGATAAGCCTCTAGTGGCTTATCAAGCTCCAAACATCCATCCCAGTTTGGCACTTGATCTTTGCATTTCTATTTATGTCATTATTCCTGGATTCCTATTCATCGGGAAATTTTCTCTTTAGAAGGGAGAGAAAAATCAGCCAGTCTTCCTGACGGCAAACATGAAGCTCACATAGCTGTGGAGAAGAGCATTAACCTTTCCTTTAGCCTGAAGAACTTCATAATCTTTTTAAAATCAACTTTTTATTAATTTTGGAGTGATGCTTAATGCCTCATAGAAATGAGTAGCCGGTGCTATAATTAGGGGAAGTCTGGGAAGTCTCTGCAACTTTCCACGTGGTTTTCTAGTCACTTTGATTTCTAACCTGCAACAGCTTGGAGAAACTAATTCTGATACAAGCCCTAACTGTAATTTAAGGGCATGCTTAAGCTGAACGTGCTCTGGGGTGCTACCAGAGCCAACGGGGCTACCTCATTGCTGAGGTAGGTGGGTATTTCCCCTTTGGCATTGCAAGCTGAGCCCCCCCGAAAGTCTGAACGGGTGGTTTGCAACAGCTCGCCATGCCGAGGCTCCACTTCTAGAGGCAGCTTTGCTTTGGAAAGCACAAACTGCTACGTTCTCTAGGTCCTTTTGGCCTCTTCATGATAGCAGAGCTGCTATCAAAGGCTTTAGACGTCAAAATGCTTTGCCCTCCAAAAGCCTCAATTCCCAATCCATCTTAACTCAGCCATGGCTGCTGAGTTTGCACTGTATTCCTGGAAGCCACACAAGTGATACCAACCATCTGCCTCATAAAGCACAAGTCTAAATGTAGGCCCTTGGAGATGGGGCTTCCTCGAAAAGATGGGTGGCTAGTGAGACACAAATAATGTGAGTGCCCAGTAGCTCTTCTTGGTGAGGAGGCAGGAATGCCCAACTGCTTTGCTTGGTGTATAAAGATGATTAAGGGACTGGAGCATCTCTCGTATGAGAGAGACTGTGTGAGTTGGGCCTGTTCAGCTTGGAGAAGAGAAGGCGGAGAGGGGACCTTATTAACATGTATAAATACATGAAGGGGGACTGTAGGGAAGAGGGGGCCAAGCTTTTTTCAGTGGT
>JAUBOD010000883.1:246219-277065 GCA_032353885.1 Nothura maculosa
ATGTATGTGTGTGTGTGTGTGTGTGTATATACACACACACACGCACACATTTAGCCTTAGAGTAGCTCAGGGGGCTTTAAGATGACACACATATAGCAAATACTAAAGCTCATTTCATCACAAAGCAGTTGAGTCATCTGGCGACAGCAAAAATAATTTGGCAGTACAGAACATGTTGTGAGTAAATCTGAGTTAAGTTCTTACTGCTTTGTGGGCTTCTAAATTAGATCAATGAATAAATATATACGGAAAGCCCGCAGAAGGCTGCGTACAAGCCACCCTACTCCTCAGGAAAACAGGAAAATTGGGGGGAAAAATGATGTTTCTGGCTTTTTAAGTGTAGACCAAGTAGAGGGGTGTGCTTGGCATCGCAGTAGCGAGCTTGCACAGTAATGCATTTGGATTTCAGTGTTTGTTGATTTGTGCTTGTACTTGCCTTTAATGTTATGTAATGGTGTTGTTCATGTTCAGGTACAGTATGGAAGAGAAATGAGAAACGTGCTGTGCCATCAAGGGAGTAGCTTGCCAGCACGTGGTGAAGAAGGCAGTGAGCAGGTAAGGCCAAAGAAGTGTGAGGGGAAGCTGTGTTTTGATACAGTACTTCAGAGGGAAGTACCTTAGTGTAGTAAGAGCCAAATATTGTGAAGACTTTGGGATAGGGGAGTGTTTTTCCTGTGGCTGCTCCCCAGGGGTGTTTAGACACCCGAGTGATGTAAAATAACCTGGGTAAATAGTGCAGTTCTCTTAAACAACTAGAGTTCCAAAAGGGGAGGGTGGAAAGTCTAAATGTTTATAGTTGTCTCTGCTGGGTTTGGTCCTTGTGTGCTAAATACAAAAACGGTGTAAGCCTAGGAAAAATATTCTTGGTGAATGATCTTTAAAAAAGCCTCAATTGATTTGTGTGTTGTGTTTGTAATTTTGTGTGTTTTGACCTTTTCCTCAGAAGAAGCAAAAGAGATCGCCTATCTAAGCAACAGACAAAAAGACTGACAAGGAATACTTAAATATATTCTGCTATATATCTGCAGTAATGCAGGCTTCTAATCCCTCCTCCTATCTCCATATAAATGATACAGTTCAAGACCATAGCTGTTTTCTTCACTAAAAGCAGTAAAGCCCTTTTAGATGAAATGTCTAAAAACATCTTGTAATAACTTGGAGCATGCTGGCAAGAGTAGTCACTTGTGACTATGTGTGAAACCCCCTCAGCCAGTCGATATTGGAATAAGCAGCAATGGTAGCATCACTCCATTATGCAGGGAAGCCACCAGCATGCTTGTCCCTTAGGCTACAGCATTCATTAAGAAAAGCTTACTGGGCTGAAAGCTGGAAACAGATGATAACGGGATATGATTTTCATATTTAATGCATTCCTTGGAAGAGTGTGTGTGCTGCAGATTGATAGAAGAATCAACTGCTACTTTACTAAAAGACTTTCTAGTTTGCCCTATAGCTACCGATGGAATCATTCAGCCAAGAAATTAACTTTTTCTCCTTTTACCTGCTTTATATATCTGCTAAGCAGGCTGCCTGGCTGCCAGTAAATGTTATTATGCAGTTAAATGTTTGGTATTTAAGACTCTTATCAGAAAAGAAACAGAGGCCACACTATTTTGTTTTTAGAGCAGGAGGAAGGTTTTCGTTTTCCTTTCTTTGGTGCATTAGCAGTTGTTAATCTGAGTTTATAGGAAGTTGTTCCCCCTCCTGCCATAGATTAAAAAGTTAAAAACCTTGAATTTAGAGCATTCTCTAGCTGGTAATATACAAAGCAATGAACCCTAGCAACCTTGACCTATATAAGCAGGCCTTCAGCAATCTGCGTATGTTAGAAACATGGTTCCCATATGTGAAAGGATGAGTTGGCTTTTGAATGCTGGATTCTTTAATTAAAAAACGCTTGTGTGCGGAATACAATATTTAACCTATAAAAAGCTGTTTTTCCATGAATGTTAGACCTCAAAGGCTCATGGCAACCCTTAGATTTTTGAAAAGGCTAAAATATTTTGGACAATGCAAGAGCTTGTTACATAACCAAACGAGTCCCTTGATAGTAAATTGTAATTATGGCTTGATTGGTAATCTTTTCCCTTTTTTCTCCTTCTTATTCCTCTGTGTGTGGCTGTAGGTGCCATACTTACCATCTTGATGAAGGGTGATGGTTTCTAGACGATTTGATGAAGCAGTTTTCCTAAGCACCTGAAAACAGGAGGAAATGGGTGGTGGAAATGGCCTTCTAAGCTCATGAGATTTCTTATTTTAAAACTACGGGAAGAATTGACTGCCCAGAACATGTAACTGTTGGAGGAGCTGTCAGAAGTCAGGTTGAAAGTGAAGGCCAAGATGTTCTCCTGCAGAGACTTGCTACCTTTAGCATAGTAGATAACTGGCTTAGGCCCGAGTTAGAATTATTCTTTTTTTTGCATTTTTTTTGAAATAGTGTAATCAAGGAGAAAAAAGAAGTGATGAGGTAATTACTGAGTTTTAGTTGATAAGTGATTGCACCTCTACTGGTTTCTTGGGAGGCTGAAAATAGCAAACACCTACAAAAAACAACTCTGCATTTTGCGGACGGATGTTTGCACCTTGTTTCTTTTAAAGCAAACAAAACTGTTTAAATAATATAATTTTTAGTATCCTTTTTTAATATCAGTTAATTTTTTAATATCAGGTCTTGTAATGACTGCTCTTCAGAAGATGCCTAGAAATTCCATCTGTGACTTTTATATTTTTTTTAATCCATCTTCACCATGTATTTTTTTCAGGTGCCGCTTGTTGCCAGACAGGCAGGAATTAACCCTGGGACAGCCATGTCAAGAGGACTGTATCACCCAGCAACAATCTTTATGGGCCGCCAAATGTCAGCCATCTCAAGCACTGAAGATTTCAGTACACAGCAGAAATCTTGCCAGCCCACCAAGAGCTTTTCAATTTCTGACCCATATTCATGCAGACAGGCAGCACAGAGCAGTAATGTGACAGACAGCTGTGTAGTACAAACTAATAGTGATACGCGGTGCTTAAATAAGTCTGACAAAATAGATGTGGAGACAGATCTCCAGATGGTTGAGAGAATGCCAGTCACATCCAGTGTATCATCAGAGAATGGAAGAATTCGCTGCCCAGCAATAGAAAGTAACACAAGTAACAGGCAAATTAATTTAGCAGCAAGTGAGAAGTCTGCTGAAATTGGCCTTCTGCAGCATCAAAAATTAGGTCCAGCCAACAGAACCAGTGATTTAGAAAGTGACAGTTCTAGCAGATCAGTAAAAGCAGTAGGGACATCTGAGCACTTTGGAGCAAACGACGGAAGATGTAAACAGCCAGTCCCCTTGGTATCTACTGCTGCTCCAGGCGTATCCAAGAAGGAGCATCCACAGGGAAGTTTACCAGGTACGACAGCCCATGGGTGCCTGTAATGGCCTTGCCTGCTGTAGAAGGCATCTGTGATCACTGCGATAGAACAGATAACTGTGCAGATGGTAAGAAAGAGGCTGGGATGGGTTTTGGAGGAGCAGTATTGAAAGACTTGATAGGTGTATTGAGCTGTGCAGGAGATGTTTGTGTTTCTGTGGACATAGAACTAAGTCAAGAGAGACTGATCTGGCAGCATCAACAAATCGGAGCAAGTTCCTCTGTCCTTTTCCTTCCTCTGTGTTACTACTATTTAATGTGCAGGCTGTTTGGTTTTGAGGCATTAGCTTTGGTCAATATTTTGGTAACAACAAGTAATAATTGTATGAGTTGGCATTGCTGTGGATGGCTGGAAATGCAAAGGTAGGGTCGGTGAAACTCCAGAACCTGGAGCTGTCACTGCTGACTGTGAGAGCTCCAGGCTGCTGAGCTGTGGAGAGAGGCTCCTTTATTCCTATCTCTGCATCCCTACATAAAACGTTCTCTCTCTCAACTTTATATGATTTGTGCATGTGGCTAAAGGATCTGTTTTCTGTCTTGTGTTGGGAGATCACAGAATCCCTGAGGTTGGAAGGGACCTTTGGAGATCAGCTAGGCTAATTCCCTCTTGTCAAACCAGGTAGCCTAAAGCAGGCTGCCCAGGACCTCATTTTGGGATCTCTCCAAGGATGCACCTTCCATAAGCTCTCTGAGCAATCTGTTCTGTGCCCAATCACTGTCCTAGTAAAAAACCTTCCTCTTTGGATGAGAGTCTGTTAGCTGGGCATCCTCATGGGGGCAAAAATGCACTGGCTTAGATGAAAATGTCGTCCATCACCTGGGCAAGGTGCTCGAATAGGTAGCTGGAAGTGACCTAGTCTCAATAGAAATCACTTTGTCAGTGTTGATGCTACAAAGCTGAGTTTCCCATGAAGAAGATAGGCCTCACGTGAGCACCTTCAGCCCATCCAAACCTGGGAAGCAGCCGTGTTGGTGGGAAAGCTGCTCCCTGCCATCCTGCTGTCTGAGGTCCTGGAAAAGGTTGAGGCCACGAACAGGCGCCGGCTGCTGCCATGCCTGGGGGTCACGCTTGCTCCATACTGCTAGAGAGCCCTCCCCTCTGGAGGGGATTCCTCTGGATCTCCCTCCTGCCTCAGGGACACCACTGGAATGAGGAGGGGGATGGCATCCTCCTAAACAGGCAGGCACAAACCTATGGATCTGTGTGTGTCTTTCTTCTTTTTTCCTCCTCCTTTTCCTCTGGCCCTGTGTTTGAAGCACAGGGATGTTGCCATTTTTTCCCTCTTTATTGACAGGTTTTAGAGGCTTCTTCTTTCCAATGCATCCTGCTGAGTCTGATGCCCATCTGTGGAAGGGCCAGCTGCTCAGAGCTGCTGCAGCTCCGTGGCGTTATTCTAAGCCTAGCTCGAGCTAACAGCAGCAAAGTCCTCCTTGCTTTCTGTCCACAGCACTCTTAAAATGAGGCTTCAACTAATCCAAGAGTTTAATGTTCATTTCTTCCTCTGGAAAAATATGTATTTGGGGTTCACTTCTTTCCTCTCCCAAAGTTTGTGCAGGTTAGTTCAACCATTTCTTTAAAAAAAAAAGGGGGGGGGGGGGGAAGGTAGGCCTAGGAATCAGTGTTTTTACTTGTTTTACTGCCTGAATTACTGTTGTCCAGTTTGCTCCATGCCTTGCTAAGAAATCAATGCACTTTTTAACCCAGCAGAACACTTCAACTGGGCCAATGCAGTACCTCAAAGACCAGCCTGCCATTTTTTCCCCTCCCTAACCATTTTGACAAGATGGTTTCGGTCTCGTTTTACTAGCTTGATGACTTATTTTCACAGTAAGCTGATGGACTTGTTTTTAAAGTCCTGATGTCAGATGTATCACTAAGTAACAGTTTATTCCCTTTAAACATCTTTCAGCAACATTCTCCCCTGCCTTTCCAGTAAACGTGGCAATTTTCAAGTTAAACTAGTTTTTCCAGCCACATAACGATTACTAAAATAGAGCTTTTTATAATGAAATCTGATGGCAACCCTAATGATGCACGGACTCCTGCTCTCCTGTAATGATCATGCTTTTCTTTATAGACCAAACTTGGCATCCCTATCAGATCATCTTCTATACTATTCTTTTTTAAAATTTTTTTTCCAGGCATCCTTTTTCTAGAGTTTTTTTTTCCCTTTGGGGATTTTATTTGCCTCATTTTCTTGCATCTGGTGCCTTTGCCACTTCTCCTTTGTACCTGAAGCCTGTTCTTGTTCGAGCGGGCACAAGTCTCTGGCTTGGCCTTGGTGCTCGATGCCCCCATGCGCGCTGCTGCTCCTCCCTGCTTCCCCGTTGCTGGTGTTAGGGGTCAGTTTTGTGCCTGGAGAAAGGACACTCACTAAATTCCTGCCCTACCCCATTGGGGAGCCCATGGGGGCGTTTGGCTGCGCTTGGCGCACGGAGAGGTCGGCTCCAAGGGTCCCCCTGCCCTTGTCCGCAGAGGGCAGCGTGAAACGTGGGAAGGGAGGGATCTCGTTTCTCCCAGGGAAATCCAGCAAGAAAACAGCACCTTATCCCTGCCCCTCCAAACGGTCTCCCTCCCCTTTCTCATGTCCTAGGAAATAGTGGCATTTGCAACATGGATTAATTCCGTCAGCCTGGAAACAAGATTGAGTGTAAGGTCCTGGCCTCAGCTGCTGATTGCCATAGATCTTGAGTAATTCCGCTGCAAATGGAAGGCTGAGGCTGGAGATGGGAATGGTTGGTGCTGTAGTGTTAGCTCCCATGTGAATGCAGGTTAATGTAAAGCTGTGATGAATTTGGGGGGAAATTGGGGAATTTCTGTGACAATTACGGGTTTTTTTTTTTCAGAAAACAAGTTAGAAAATGGTATTTAGGAGTTTAGAGATATAATTCAGCTTTATATCCTCTTTCTTTAGAGAAGACCATCTACATACAGAGTTTGAAGAGCTGTGGCAGGCAGCGTTCCTGCAAGGCTTGAAGAGAGGTTATAGCAGCACTTTCGGGTTCTTTCCCTCCCAACACCCTTGGCCAAGTTGCTCTGTTTCCTTGTGTGCTTGGAGACAGTTTAATAAAGCAGCTGGGCCTCCCACTGCTGATTGTTTTTGAGTGGTACGGGGAGGATGCAGTCCCCTTGGGAAGCAGCCCAGAGAGCCAAGAGGGGAATATCAGGCCTGGAGGTTCATTGAACTCCCCCTTGTGAGGAAAGTGCAGAAGGACAAGGGGACATGGCCGGGGAGTAGATACCCAGTCGTGCATTACATTACAAATAGCTGAATATGCAGAATCGATCTGTGTTTACTGGTGCAGCACACTGCATTTCTTACTAGGATACTCTTAATGTTTTGAAAATACTTGTGGCTTTTATAGAACTGGAACGTCACGCGAAAAACTCGAGCGCCGCGAGTTCCGATAGCAGCAGCGACCTCACAGTCTCGGTGACCGATGAGGATGAGGTGATAAATGCCACCAAACCACAGCAGCGTCTCGGGGCCGCCCGCAGCGAGGTGGCATTAGAAGCAGTCGGCTCGGACCAAGAGGGAGGCACCCGCCCCGCAGAAGGGTTTTCTGGGCAGTCACCAAATCTGCATCCTGCACAGGAAGAGCCTTCATCTGGCTCAGCACAGGAAGGGTAGGTCACTCTGTCTTGCCTTAGAGCTCCTGCTCATTTGCTGCTGTACAGTGTGAAGGCTGAAAGGTAGGGCAGAAACTCACACTCAGGTGGGTAAATTTGTTAGGTTTTAGAGAAATCATTTAGTATGGGCTTGTTTCCTGCCTCAGCTAAGGTGCCTGGAATAATACAGTTCATTGTTCCTCTGTGTCTTCCCCTTGTCCTCTTCATTCATGGATTTTGGTAAAAGACTAGTAAAGGTAACATTCCTACTGTTTGAGGGGGTGAGGAAGGGCAAACTCGTGCTCTCCCCAGGGAGAAAAGCTGCAGAAAGGTCCTGGGTTGTGTCCTTTGTGGAGCTCTTGGCAGGTCTCCACACATACAGCTGGAAATGCAACTTGCTCCCTTGGCTAGTGGGAGAATCAATGGGTGCAACCAGCCCTGCAGGGAAAGGGCAGGAATATATAGCCCAAGGCAATGGAGAAGTGTTTATTTACATGTGTGGGAGTGATTGAATGACTTGAAATAACTCCTTTGATTCGGAGATGCACAAGTGGAGATGCACAAGTTAAGTATGTTTGTTGTTAAGCTGTAATAAACATTCTTTATGTATAAGCAATTTTTATTTTAGTATATTTAGTTCATATTATCTGTAACTTTCTGAATAGCATATTCTGAGTGTAACTGCAAGAGGGTTAAAGTTTGAGTATTTCATTTAGAATAGCTGGGAGAGAATGAAAAAGTTTGACTCAAGTCATAGAGGAGCCTACAACGATCCTGTAGTTGCTGTTGTTATTCTGCCTGTTCTCTCTCAACAGCACATTTGTTTTCCTCTTTTCTTCTCTTACTTCCATCAGACACTTCTGAAACTTTACAGTTTCTTGTTTGCAGCTGCATATACCAGACTGCTTAATGGCAGCATCATCTCATTTGCATCTAAATGGCTTTTAGAGAGTTTTCCTTTAGCATAACACCTGTTAGTCGTCCCATGTTGGGGGACATGTAGCACTTGCCTTTGCCTGAGAAGTCAGAGCTGTGTAATGGTAACTACACCTTTTGTTCCGCTTATAGAAGTTAGTGATGTTTAGTCTTTTGTCAACAAATGAAAATGTTGTGCTGTGTTCTCCAAGCCTGGCTAAATCATAAGAAAGGCTCTCTTGTTTGTGTGGAGGGTGTTTAACACAGAATGTTTCCTCCTGCGTTACAGCAAGCTGAATACCTTTGCTTCTCAAGGCCATAAATGTGGAATCTCTGCTGTTATGTCTCTCCAGAGAATAGAGGAAGTTGAATTTGTTTCATCTGAAACTTTAAATCCGGGTAGAATATCCAAAAACGGCAGTGATGGAAGATGTGGGGTGATAAGGTGTCTTCCTCGGGTGTAGTTCATAACAAAGCTCTTGAAGCGGCTCTTTCCAGTGTGCTTGAAATTCAAATCTCTCTTTGACTCTTGTAAAATAATTCCTAAGTTAAAAATATTAGGGAAAGGTTTCCAAGGAATTAAATACATGGACTTCTGTTATATGAGTTATATACCTTGTAAAAATGCTTTTTTTGTTTGTGTACAATGTCACAGTTAGATAAAATGCCTTAACATAGCAACTCTTGTGCTGGAATCCTTCCAGACAGTCCATATGTTTCACACTATTGCAATTTTTTAGCAGGCTGAAAGAATAGGAGGAAACTGCAAAACTCTTAGTATTTGCTTTCTTCAATTGAAGTATCTGCAGCTTGGACTCTTTTCAGTGTAGCAGTTTGTCCTTAAAGCAATGTCATTGCATAAATGCTAAGTCTTATTCACTGCCTTTTTTTTCCTTGATTTTGGGTATGCATCTTTGGTCTATTACTTGAAATGAGTATGAGTTGTCAGAGTAGAAAGGAGCTCTCCCATGCAGACACCTTTGAGACTGCTTTTCCTCAAGGGACAAACCTGAATCCTTGTCACATGGGAGGAGGTCACAAGTTTACAGTTTGTGGAGCAAGTTGCCTTTCCTCCCTACCTTCAAGAATGTATTTGGGGGAGAGGGAGAAGAAGAGGACCTTATTATGAGTGAATTTGTCACTTTTTTGCAACTAAGTGATTATTTCTTCTCAGTCTAGTTTCAAACTGGCACTTCCTAATTGGCAGAAATGAGAAACTGTGGGTGCAACCTTGGTGATGCCAGCAGAGGAGTTGCAGACAGCTTGTTCAGCATGGGGCTTGGCACTGTTACAGGTAGTGGAACCGGCTCATTTGGGGACCTTAACTGAAAATGCAGACCCCTACCAAGTCCTCTTCCCATCTCTGAGCACTGCTTAGTCTATGGTGCCTTGCGCCATAGACTCACCCTGTGTGAAAGCACCAGCTAGAGGTGCTTTCTGGTGGCTTTTCTCCATCCACTCGGCTCTCAAGCTCTGCAGAAAGGACTCAGCAAGTGTATTGATGTAAGTGTAGTCTTGGGGGGGTTGCCCTCTTTGGGGAGGGAGTAGTGCCATAAGGGCACCCAATTTCCCTTTGCCTCAGGTGAAACTCCTGATAACTTTTGGTCTTTGGTTACTTGCTACGGATTTGAACTGGTGAACTCCGGGTGAAAAGCTCCATATCCTTTTACCATTCTTTAGAGTGTCCAGCCTTTCTTGAATGGCTTAAAAAGCAGAAGGGAGGGGGAAAGGGGTCGCTGAGAATTAGTACCCAGAAAGATGATGACTATTTTAAGGCCTGTGTTGAAGGGGGTGGAAAAAGGCAGAGCTTATGCCTGTGCTGCTTCAGCTGCATTGAAGAGGACTTAGCCCAGATGGATTGTGCATTACAAAATGTAACACATAATTCAAGCTGTCAGCTTAATCAGGCTGTTTCCAGGAAGCAACCTGTAAAAGAGAAGGACCTCTTGTTTGCTGACCTCTGATCCGTAGCCTGCTGCAGATTGTCATACACTTTGTTTTGCTTTATGTTGGTGTCCCTTCCTTCCCCTTCTTTTTTTTATTATTGTATCCCCCTCAAGTGGCACCCTGGAAGGACCACCCAGAGGGAGAGGGACAATAGGGAAGGAGTTAGCCGGGAAAACACAGGTTTTTGTGAGACTTTGCTAAAGGGAAAGGCACTGTTTAACTGCATATGTGATCTCTCTGGTATTGTTTTGTGAGGGGAATGTCCAAGGACCCCAACTAAATGTGCAGCAGCTCAAGCCGAACTGTTGGCTGTTGTCAAGCAGCCTCCCAGAAAGGCCAAGTGCTCAATATATCTTAACGTAATTGCAAAGCTGATGTAAATCTTGGAGTGATCAGCCTCCCGAGGGAGCGTAGCCCACATTTAAAGACCAACTGTATAAATGTGTCAGCTCCCACAACAAAAACCTCTCCTTGTCTGCGGGATGTGTTGGGAGCACCTTGCCCGGCTGTGGTGTTGCTCTGTGGAGCTCTTCCATGGAAAGGCCTCAAGAAAGCAGGCAGGCTCAAATCAAGAGCTGAATAGCTATTTACACCACTGTAAAAGGATTAGCTGTGCTTTATTGTTTCAAAGTTTAAGTCCTAATTTGCATCATTATAGAGGTGCAGCTTCATCAAAATCTGTCTTAGGTTCCAGTTATGTCTTGCTACTTGTAGGTGGTCACTAGATTAATTCCTTTACCTCCAGGATCTGAATGAGACTACTGGGTGCAGGAGCAATCCAAATACATTATTTCAGGTTCTAGTGGGTTTTTTTGGACAGTTTCAACACTGACCAAGGATTACTGTATGTAGTACCCGTAGTTGTGTGATATTCCATCAGTGGAAGAGAATGTTTGAGCTGTGGGATTTGGACATCTCACTTGGAGTGTTCAGTTTACAGACAAGGAGGGCGCAGGGCTCCCATGGGGATGTTGATCTGGCTGCTCGGTAGGTCGGTCCTGCACCTACCTGGCACTTCTGGCCAGGCCTGTTCATGTGAATCTTGTGTCCCAGCTCCTGGAACTCTGACAGCTTCTGAATGGCCACCCTGTAGTTTGTTTTTATAAACGGCTTCTCTTGTGACTGTTTTCTCACAATGAGATTGTAGACTTATATCTGCAATATTCCCTTAGAACAGGGGAGCTAGGTGAGAATTTAACAGCCAAAGACATTTGTCCAGCACAAGGATTTTATGGGCAATTATAACACTGGAGGTGCTGCTTAAAGGAAATGCTGAGTGGGAAGGAGAAAGGATTTCTCTTTTTAAGGCTGGGGTTATGACTAGTTGTGGCGGAGAGGCTGAAGAACAAAAGAGAAGCTGCCATCACAGAAGTCAAGAATGAAAGAGAAAGGGATCTTTTGATCAGATAGAGTTGACTTTGTGGGAGAGAGGCAGGAGAAGGTTAAGCTTGGGATTAGCGCTTTAGAGGGAGAATGGTTTGATTGAACATGCAGGATCTCTACCTTTTTGCTAAAGCACAGAGGCTTCTGGAGGATGTGCTCTGGAAATGTGAGATTCCCGCAGGAAATGCGAGGAAGAACTAGCTTACTTGCTTAGGAGCCTGAGAAAAATAACACTTAATGGCGTTTCAAGAAAACCCAGGAAATGTTTCCAAATGTTCCATTAGGTTTCAAAAGTTTGACTTCACTAATGACATAAGAAATCCTGATTTAAAACAGACATTCTTTGAAAGTTTGACATAGCCCTGTCCTACAGCTTATTAAATAGCAGAGAGATCAGGTTGATATTTGCAGCCCTATGTTTGCAAGCTCTTTATTTAACAGTTTTGCCATTTTGAACTCCCAGTTATTCTTTGCTGTTTTAAACAGAGCAAGTCTCTGCTCAACTGAGACACCTACAGAGCCATGAGGCAACATCCCTTGCATGGGGATGAGCTCAGAGCATCAAGGAAATGTTCATAAAAGCAAAAAGAAGTACATGTTGCCATGGGGTTTGGGGAGAGGCTTAGCTCTGATGCACAAGTGCCAGAGACCTCTGGAAGGTCTCAATGCCTGGGAGATTTGGTGTGTTGGGATCAATCCCCAAGCTGAGCATGATCCCCAGGTGGTTGGTTCCCCCATGGAGCCCTCCACTCTTCCTCCTGCTTGCGGTGCTGCCGAGGGGAAGGTGGCCAAGGAGCTGCAAGATGGGAGTCCCGCCTGCCTGGGCTTTGCTTAGGGCTGTGGACCTGCGTGGCGTGTCCTCTCCCTGCCCTGTGACAAGGTTAAATGTCTCAATTATCACTCGAGAGAAGGAACTGACCTCTGAAAATTCATTTTCTAATGTGTTTTCCCAGATTTCTTGGCATCTGTATTAGTCATGGGGTGGTTTCTTCAGCCAAGAAGAAATCATCCTGTGATGGTTCTTCCTTTAAAACCTTCTTTCTGCATCAGAAGCAGAAACACTATATTAAGTGGTGGAAAAGACTATTTAGTTGTTATCCACTTTACAGTAACTTTTCTGTGTAGTTTCCTTTGCTCTTTTTTCCTCATTTTCTTCATGGATGAGTATTCTCTGTATGAAAATTTCTCTGGGAGATTCCAGAGAACACTTTTTTTTATTAATAGGAAAATTACATTAGGCCTGCTAATATTTTTGTGTTCAGGTATCTTTCCCATCATGCATGCAGCCTTTTCAGACCTCTCTGGTCACCAGTGCAGATGACTTGCTGATACTGTGTTATTGGAGCTTAAGTTCAGAGTTGTGGTTTTTGCCTATTACCTCTTGTTGTATGTGACCAAGTTACCCAAATCAAGTCAAGCAGTGTTGCATTTGGCATTGGCAGCAGCATAGGAGGACCTGAGAGTAAGAAAGGACAGCAGCTTTCTTGAAAGGAGGCCTCCCTAGCACATACAATTTCCTTGGAAATCAGTAATCCACAATATGCAAAAAGTGAATGTGAAGAGTGAGGGGAGTTATTAGTCTGGATTTTATTTCTACAGAGCTTTAGCAGCATGATCTTGATCGTGTATGTATATGGAAGTGGCTGTATTTAAAGTTACTTAGGGGTTCTCTGCATCTCACTCTTTGTTTCTGTTGTCCCAAGTTTTCATTCCAGAATTTCCTGCTTGTGTCTTGAGCTCTTTTGTGGGAGCCCAACAGCCAAAATGAGGGGATTCATTTTTTGCAGCTTGTGTTGGGAATGTATTTAAAACACATATAATAACTTAAGCTTCAATTGCTCTTTCTGGCCTATCTACAGGGATAGTTTGACGCTTGAAGGATTCTCTCGTTTACTGCAGCTGGTAGAAGATTTGGTGGAGATGCGAAATCCCAGGTGCCTGGCGCTGTACCAGAGAGGAAGCACAAGTGCTGCAGAGATGAACCAGCTAATAAGGTTAATGTCCTTTTCATTTGAGCTGTCACTGCTGTTCTGAGTTAGCAGAAATAAGAGAAGATTATAGTGTTTCCTATCCCTTAATCCCATCTCATTTATTTTTGTTTGCTTGCTGTAGTACATGTAACTGTAATGTTTGTAGTAATTTCATTGTTGATGACTTACAAGGTTTTAATTTAATTCAGGTGAATAATGACTTAGAGGTTGTTACCTAGCAGCTGTACAGTAGCCTTTGGAGATGTGAGCTAGTCTTCACTCTTCTGGTGACAAATGACTGGTGCAGAGAGCATGTGAGCTCCTGCAAATAAACATTTGCAGTTGCTAAGAAGTCTCCCTCCCCTTCCCCTGTTTTAATGTCATCAGGGAGCTGAAATATAGCACTTAGAACTGCATACTCCAATTATTTCAACAAATACTCCTTAAATTTATCACTTCTTGCAACCTTACTCTACAGATCTCTTAAGTGAAGCAAATACTTATTTCCAAGTGCAGGTTTGTCTCCGTTAAGTGGCTAATAATGCTTGTACTGAGGTAAAGAGCAATAAACAGAAAAATAATTTCTTCTTTGAGTCACGAGCAAAAACTGTTAGAATAGTTCTAGGAGATGATGGAAAAAGAGCTTCCAATAGGCTTGACCTGTACAGCCTACCATTAGATTAGGTGTCCTGCAACATAATTGCGTTGACTGTAGTGTGTTCAGGGCTGCTTGGACAAGAAATAGTTTCATCACAACAGCTCCCTTAATGGATGCGTGCAGGTGCCTCTTGTTTTTACCCCCAGAGTTTAACAGTATGCGTATGAAAAAGCTCCTGGGTGCTAATCAGATCATTTTGATGTCCTGTTAAACATATTTTCAGGATTCTCTCCATAAAGGTGGTCTTTTTTCTTTGTGGCATATAACTATCAAATCTCATTTTCAACCAAATACATATGAATATTTTCTCTAGAAACAGGTGATAGATATTTTCAGTGCAACCCTTGTGGCAATCAGAGCTTGCAGAGCTGGTTGTGGATAAGAGGAATTAGTGACTGCTTGTAATGGGTGGAGGCAAGCCCTTGCTCTTTCCTTGAGACAGATCTGAACTCTTTAGCTGATTAACCTGCCTGTGTTAGCTTGCTTTCACCAAGAGAGATCCCTTTTCAGGAGTAACATGACTTGCAGTCGAAACACAAAAGCTTAAAATTAAATTTATTATTTTCTAAGCCTTATCTTTAACATCCCTGCTCTTCATTGTGTCTTTTCAGAAGACTTAGCTCTGTGTTTGTCTATGTTGTTCCACTTAATTCTACTAGCCAAAGAATTGTTACACAGTCTGTATCCAAACCTATCCTAGCTATGTCTTTGGGTTTTAAATAAACATTTCACTCAGCTCCTGCTTTATTTTGTAGCTTTTGTAATCAGGCTGGCAGTTTGAGAGAAGAGGACCTTGAAGCCTGTGAAGCAGTCGTCCTTCACCAGCTCCAGCGTTTATTACGGAGCACGCTGAATGGGTGCCTCTTACCTGAGACAGCACTCGATGCTCAAGGTAGACCTAGAGAAGAACAGCAAATCAGGTATTGTAAACCTAACTTATCTATTGGGATGATTAACTCTTATTTACTGTCCAAATCTGTGTGCGATGCTGTCAGGTGGAGAAAGCGTAGCCTAGGTCAGACTAATATTAAGCATAGCCTAGGTTGGATTAATATTAGAAGCAAAGATTTCTGAATAATGTTCCTCAGGTGTCACAGTACCAGCTTTGTGGTTCTAAAAAAGAAGATGAAGCACTTAGTGGTTAGGTCTTTAAAATGCAGCAAGTAAGCCCTTCTCTTAAAGTTCATGCATCAATTTATTTTTACAAGTTAATTGTTAAATCTTTTGGGATTCATCCTGTAATCTTCAGTCGCTACGTTTTGCTATCCAAGTACACCATTATTAGAAGTTTGTGTTAAACATTTGAGTGTTACACATTTACATGTTGGTTATGTGCTAAGTGTTTAACAGAATAATGCACCTCTGCATGTTCAGAGAAGTAGATAGGATGATTTTACCAGAGTGTGGAAAAACACCTTTTGAGTTGTCTAATTGGTAATAGACTTTTATTACACCAAGCTGAACTAGCCTTGGTTTCCAGTTCATCACCCTGAGCTTATTACATTACTCATCCTGGTTTCCTTTGACAGGGGTGGAAAAATAGACCTCTTACCTAGTAATATTTATTTTCAATATGAATGTTAAACATGAACATGTGAGTTCATGAGAACATGAACATTGTAGTTGAGATTACTTTTTTTGTGAAGCATATGATGCATATATGCTTCAAAACCAAACCAGTTAGTCACAATACTTTTTCTTAGGTGTATACTACAAAGACAAAGGAGAAACAGTTAAAACTTTTTAATGAAATAATAAAACAATTTCTATTCTTTTGTCCATATTTTGTCTAGAACTTGCAGAGAAAGAAACACTTGCTGAGCTGATTGAGACTCATCCTTCTACAGTTTGTGAAGTTTCACTGGAGCAATCAGAAAAACAAACATCTTTGAGAAATACAGCTGGAGCATCACACTCTTTCTCAAAGCTAATGAATTATTTTTGAGAAAATGAGTGTGAAAATGGGTCCCTAGTTGAGTGCTTAATATAAGTGAGATTTTCTAACATTAAGACTAGGAACTGCAGGAGAAGAAACAGTTTAAAACTTTCTGGCATTAAATCTCATGATTAAGTCAGCAAACCCGAAGATATTCAATTGCCAGGGGTGTCATTGCCGCTCCTGTCACTCAGCTTTTAAAAATTGTTGGAAAGAAAAATGCTTTCTTGTGGTTTTACTCAACTTCAAAAGTGCAAAATGAGAACACTATGAACAAATGAAAAGGTTACATGTTTTTTTCCTGTAAAACATTGAATTGCTTTGTCCAGCTCTGGTCAAGTGAATAGCGTGGCCTGAGTATGAATAATAGAGGATCTGGTAAGTCTTGATTCCAGGGGATATCTCCCTATTTTCTTATTTCTGTTTTTCAGGTCAGAGCAGCAATTGGACCTTGCCGTGTTGTGGGCTTGCTTGAGCAAACATGCCTTGTTCCTGAAAAAGCACCACGTTTTGCTCCCAGACGAAGTGGCAAAGATGTTTGATACCTTGCTGATTTCAGAAAAAAAAATGCAAGGTGCTCAGGTTAGCACTTGTTTAGCCATCTGTTTTGCTAGTGATGTCAGTTTTTCTTATGCAAGCCTATACTGCTGACAGGCTACTCTGAGAGTAGAAAATAAAAAATGGACCTTTTCAATGCAAGGAACTGCTAGGCTTAATAGTCTGCAGTTCCTGTTGTATCCCTTGCACTGATTCCTTTGATCATTGGCTCTATATTCTCATTTCCTCTTTCCCTTTTCCACGTTTTCAGTGGTGACAAAAATGCAGATATAAAGGTTTTCTAAGAGAAAGTTGGATGCTTGCTAAGTGTAAACCAGTGCAAAAATGGTGCTCAGGTAGGTCCCAAGAGACTTCCAACTATAAGAAACTTTCACAGAAAGACCTGGTAGTCTGAACTAAATGAGCCTTTAAAAACACTTACAGCTTTATAAAGTTGCAAGGACTCTCTGAAGTCTGTTTGGGAATATATTCCCTGCAGCAAGGTTCTAGAGCAGCAGCATTACAGTGTTCAGTGTCAAGCAAACATAGCAGGTGAGTCGCTGCAATGCATTTGCTTCAGTGTCTGAAGGTTCATGGAGGCACCTGTGCACAATGTGTGCTGTATGAGAAAGATCAAGCTGTGAAAAGTGGTATTTTGTTTGGTCCAAGATGAAAACTTAACTTTTCAAATGCAACCAAGATTAGTCTTTGGTTGTATTTGAAAACGATGTTTTTTCCCCCTTAAGTCAAGATAGTAAATTCAATCTCATCTGCACGCTTTACCAGGGTAGTTGGGGGTGTTATGCTGATGAAACAGTTGGGATTTAAAAAAAATAAAGCCCCAAACTGCTCTATCCACCGGAAAGATGGTGACTCATTGCAGGGACTCTGCTGCACCCAGATGGGGGACTAGGAGATGTTCACATGCAGGTGGGGGACATGAATGTCCCGAGTGAGGTGTTAGCTGCTGTGCAAGGCTCTTTGGAAAGAGTGATTTCTGGTACCTGTTTCTGGGCTTTTTTTAATTCTTACTATTATTAAGAGTTTATCTAGGCTTTTTAAAGATCTTAGTGTATGAAACCAGTTTTGCTTGTTTCTAGGTAGAAAAGCAAGTGTGAAGAAAATACGAAAGCCATACTACTCCTTCACAGCTTCTACTTTTGGCAGTAGTTTGTATTCTTTATATACTGAACCTGTGTGTGTAAATATAGCCTTTGGCTCCATTTCTAGCTTGTGAATATCTCAAGAAGTGTCACTTCTGAAGAGAAGTAAAATAGTTCTTCAGAATCATTCTGATGTAATGACAATTTAACTAAACTTGGTAGTCATTAAATGGCCTGGCCAGTCCTTCACACTTAAAGGCTCATTTTTTTCCAAGAAAATTCCTACAGTAATTTCTTATTACGAAAGCACATTGCATGTTTAGATCTTAGCAATAGTAAATGTTGAATTTTTTTAGCGTGCTCAACAAATCCAGTTGGTAAATGTCAACTTGTTTCCCTGCCTCTGCGGTATGGCTTTATCAACAAAGGAATCGTAAAGTGATATAATGATCGGTCAAACTTCCCTAGGCTCAACTGCTTTTACGTTTTCACGAAAAGAACTCGTCAATTTACAACCAAGGGCCTTTTCTCTTTCCTTTTTTTTCTTCTTTCCAGAATGCTTTTTGCAGTGGCATTGTATCAAAAGCCTAATGGAATCCACAGAACCTACTTAACTCTTGCTGCAGCAGATAAATGCCTCCTGACAATATGGAGTACTCGGGCAAACATTACTGTTCTGGCTTATTACAGGCAGAATAAAACAAAGAGATCGCCAAAACAAGTGTTTCTCAGGCTATTAATTAAATTGTTCACATGCTTTGCTTTTTTTCTTTTTTTCTTTCTATTTTTATTTTGGAAGAGAAACATTAATTCTGCAGAAAAAAATAAAGTACTCAAGGACCAAGTGTAGCACTGAAGAAGCAAGTGATAGTGAAGTGCATGACTAGAAATTTTTTTCACCCCTCAAGATCTTTCTCACTTAGTGTGCTGTCTGATCAGGGATACATAATCAGTGTGAATGTGTGTGTTTATATTATATTTTTCTTATCATTGATTTATACCATTTAATTGTAACTAGAGACCAAAATACAATGTTAAAATTGGTCCTGGGCTATTAATAATATCTGCTTTCATCTGGAGGACCAGTGGAAGTGGTTATCATTCTAATAACTTGAAGAGTGATTAGTGAAAGTAGATAGGGAGAGTATAGTTTTTGTTTGCCACGAAATATACATGTAGTTTACTATAGAGTAGTATCTATGTATACTATTTAGTGCACAAAGAAAATACCATCCTGAAGACTGTAAAGAGCTTGTGTTTTCCACCCTTCAGACCATTCATATATTTAAATAGGTTCACATGTTTGCTGTGGTGCAAATTTATCACAAGGCTTATATCATCTGTCTTTCGCTGTGACTTAATAGCTTTTTATAGTGAATGATCTATTTTTTTCTTCTGAAAAATAGAATCGTGTTTAATCAACTAAAGACATAGCGGATTTTACAAATGGCATGCTTCTTCTTCTAAAGGTTAATTTATAAAGGTTATAAACTAACTCTTTCTGAAAAAATATATTGAAAAAAAAAAGGCAGTTTGATAGACCAACTAGTGCCCTGACCTCTCTTGCTACAAATCCAGAGCAAGCGGCTTTGTGCGGCGGCTGGCACGACCGCGCATTGAATCGCGGCCTCCTTCCCGGCTTCCCCATGTGGCCGTTGCCTCTGGAGTCTGCCCAGTGCCTCACGGAAGCTCCCACTGGGCTCATCCCACTCAGTGGATGACGAGCTCATCCCGCAGCTCGAGCTTTCGGCGCCGCGGGGCCCGCACCGGTTGTTAAGGCAAGTCCAGGGCACGCTCGGCGCTGAACAATGCGGAAGCTGTAATTAAAGGTTTCCTTTTGGCTGGCGGTGCTAGAGCTCAAGTTTTATGTGGCCTTCTTGTCTGCGCATCACAAAGCACTTTGCAGAAGATGGTGCGGTCCCCATTATCCTCACTGTATGCGTTAGAGAACAGGAATTCAAATGACTTGTCTCTGGAATAAGCATCGTAGTTGTGGGCTCCTGTGCAGAGCTGGGGGTTTCTGCCCTCTGTCTGCAGTGCCTGGCTGCTCCCTAGATGATGGATGGGCTGAGCCCTGGGAAAAGTAACTTGTACCTAAGTTCTTCTCTGCCTCTGCATTGGGAATTAGCGAGTCTTTGAAGCAATCCACAATTAAAAAGATGGCCTGGCCCCTCATTGTGAAATGTCTTCTAGGTAATGTTGCAGAGATTAAACAGGCTCAATTTTCCTGTAGTTTCTTTTCACTCGCTGTAGCTTAAAAATATATGCTCACATATATACATTTTGTGTGCAGACATGCATGTATGTGTACATAGAAAGCATACCAGTAGAGCAAACTTTTATTAAAAATTGAGGGAAAAACTTCCAAATATAAAACAGCAGTTGAACTATTTTGATTTTTTTTCTACTAATGCTCGAGATGTGATGAAAATACAATATTTTGGTGAGCTGTATAGTTTTGATTATTGCTAAGGTAATTTTTTGTTCTTGTATGTGGTCAAATAATTTGTATTCAGGTCATAAAACACATGATCAAGGCACACATTCCTTGTTCGGATATAGCCTCGTGCTGGTTATAGATAAATACAGTGCATAGAGTTATAATTGTATGTGAAACCTTTCACCAAGTTAATGAAAGCTCAATAGCATAAGTGCTTTATGAGTCAATATATTCAGTAATAATCTGTTTATTGCTATGTATAATTGTGGTTCATGCATTAGACACTTGTTATCTGTTAAGCAGGATTCATTCACTTAAATGCATCCCGAGATGCATTATGTAGTTGGAAACCTCTTATTTCCAAGCAGGATGTGCTGGACAGTAGCAGTATAAAAGAGAGATTGTGCATGTACAGACAGTGCTTTAACATAAGGATTTACATAATATGATTGTGAATATATATGCAATCTCTGCGTTAAATATTTAAGGCCTTGAAGCTTGGAGCACAGTCCCGTGTTGTGACCTGTGTTTGGGCCTGTGTTTGGGCCCTTGTTTCTCTGAGGGCCCAAGCCTGCCCAGTGCAGTGCTGCACCGCAGTATCATGGAGCCTTGTGCACTTGTGCAAGTGCAGCCTGGGGTGCAGAGCCCACCTTTCTGTTGAGCTTTGGCCTAACGAGTCACTCGCCCTGACCCTATGGATCTGTATAGCCCCATCGTGTTCCTGCAGCTCTCCTAGCACAGCCAGCTTGGTCCCAGCAGCGTCTGTGACCTTGGGAGTGTTGGGTGCTCGCTGCCACGCTTGATTTCTTATGATTTCTGATTTCTTACTGAAGGTCTTCAGGGGCATCTAGAGGTTCTTGCTCTGCGTTGTTGTGCTGCCTTTCCCTAGGTAGCCATGCTCGTGCTTCATTTGTTTTACCTCTTCTACCAGCACAACCTGTCTCATCTACCTGCCTGTTCTGTCTTGGCTTCGTGCTGTTTCATTACATCTCCCTTGTCCCCTTCTCTTCTGTCTCTCAGTCATTTCTGATTCTCTCAAGGACCTCTCCTATGGGTTATCCATTGTGAGGAACAAAATGGCTCCTATCCTTAACGATAGGGAACAGGAATAGGAGTTGGCTGCACATACTGCACTTCCATTTTGGCATCTTTTAGCAGTGAGCGTTATGGGCTTGAGTGGCCCTCAGCTCATTTACCGCCTGTGAGGGTAAGACCAGGGTAACTTGTGCAGCTTGTTGGCCATTTTCATCCCACAGTGCAGATGTTCCAGACCATCCCCAATGGGTTTGGTTGCTGTCACGCTGACCATCAAACCTTGGCTCTCCTGACATACCTTCTGCAAAGAAGGTTCTTGCCAAGAGGCTCTTTGATCCACATTAATTATGGTATTAAAGCTGACACTGCTTATTGACAGAGATTCATGTCTAGTTAGGTGTTAAATGACGCTACAGACAGGTGAATGATTGAATTCTGGTATGGGAAACTTTGCATGGAGCTCGCCTGCTAAATGGGAATGAACTTCCATAGAGCTGAACTGTTAAATGGGAATTGATTTCTTCAATAAGAAAGACTTCCCAACCCTACCTGTAATTTAAGACATATTTTTCATTAAAAAGGACACTTTAAATGGACATTTTGGGATGAAACAGCTTGTTTTTATGATATCCCATACCTAAGGTAAACTTGGAGAGGAAGAAAAAAAAATAGGGAGAGGGAGACAACCCAATGAAAATTATTTCCGTAGGACTCAAAGGCTGCTATTCTGGGCTGCTGCATAAATATGGGGTTAACAGTTGCTGGGGGAAGTACAAGAATAATATTTTCCTCTCTGAAATGGTTTTATTTGAAGACATTCTCCTCTCCTGAGTAGATAGAAATAATATCACAAAAACTGGGATTATTTCTGAGGTACTAGTCCGCCTCAATGAAAGGGACTTATTGAACAGGTACTAAATTAGATAATCGGGTAATTCACCAAATAACAGATGCAGTAGATAATAGAAGAAATAATTAGGTAATCAGAGCATAAATTCAATTAAATTTTAAAGAATCAAATACATATTTTTATTATAAAATAACTATATATTTTTAACCATACAAGTTAAAAAGATAGAGGAAAGATGCCAAAAATCCCTTTCCTATTGATAATGGAATAATAAGAACCAGAAAAAGCTTTCTACTGTTCTCAAAAAACGAGCTTTATGAGGTAGCACGTGGCATTTTCAACACATGTAGATGATAACCTTAGAAGTGCTTGCTTGGTATTAAGCCTGCTTTTAACTCAACCATATTTAAGCTGTGCTCAGCTCCCTATAAAAATAGTGGCTTTTTTAAAACTTAAAAATATGTTTAATTATAGAGGTCTGAAGAATGCTGCTGCTGGCATCAGTATGCATAGATGGGAGAGGATAAACTTTATGAATGTGCAATAATAATACAGATTAAAGTCTGAACTGACTCTAGCAGGAGCTAGCTTTGGATCATGCTCTTTGACTTCACATGTGTTGACCCTGGTATTGTTTTAAATCCAAACTATTGCAAACAGTGTGATTAACTTGCCTTATGCCTGTGTGCCTGAAATGCAGAGGAGGAGAAAGAGGTTTTCTGCTGTGTTCCTGTTGCAGCGCTTATTTTTGTCTACTGTGAATGTCTGAGGCACAGAATATGGAGGATTTCTGGAAAATAGAGCGATTAAAGCAATTAAAGTTTGTATAACTTCAAGGCACAGTGTAATTCCTAAGGCAGCACTGCTCTAACTCACATGGAATTTAACATGCAACAAAAACACCCTGGAAACAGATTACACTCTAAAATATAGATTAGCTTTAATATATGTTAGAAAATATTGCTGCTTGAGACTTGAGATAATAAAGCTGCTGGTTTTATTTGATTATTTTTTTTCCCCAATGCTGTAGGCTCTACTGTTAACAAGAGAGGTCCTTCCAGAAGAGTGTGAAGACGGGTCATCTGTTCAGAGCATGGAATCATCTTACAGCTTGCCCTCAATTCTGCAAGACCACGGTGAAGCAGAGCTGGCAGAACACGCTCCGCGCGGGCCCAATGGCCTCGGTGCAAGGAAACAAGGTGGGAACTGCTGAGATATAAATGTGTCCCTGTCAAAACCAATAAGAAGCTGTGCTTATAGCTACTGTTAAATTAATATATATGTGTTTTAATGCGTTTTTGGGTGATGCACTTAAGTATGTCTGCAGTTCTCGTTCTTTTTACTCCGTTAAAATGGTGGCTCTTCTTCACCAGAAAAAGCAAGTATTGGGGTGGTTACTAAAGATGGAGCTGTGTGTGTGCACGTATTCCTAAAAGCATCCACCATTTAGAAAACACTGCATCATATGATAAATTTTATTATAAAGCCAGGCTGTAGAATATTTTGAAAAACAGAATAGGATTTATACAAAGGAAGATGGAATTTTTGCTTTCCCTAAGTTAAAAAGGGAATGTTTGCAAATGCAGCTAATTCCTTTCAAGGAGGAAGTTGCTGATGAGTCTACGTTAATAACCGGGTGAGGGTGACTTACTCAGGGTGCTCTCAGTGCATTCCTCACATCAAAGACTGCAGGAGACAGGCAATTAGGTTGCAATGCCCTTTACCTAGTGCATGTAAACAAACTGATTTAGGCCTCCTAAATTCCTGCCACTTTTATCCGCGGAGGAGATGGAGACTTTGATTTAAACTAATTTTCTGGGGTTGGTATGATATATGCTATTGCTGTCAGGCTCCTGGACAAGATTGCAGAGTTACTGTTGGTTGTTTCTTAAATCCCATTGGGTCTTAAATAATCTAAGACATTTGGGTAGCTTATCCTTTTCTGTAGAAGCTACAGAGAGACACAGTAGCATCATCTATGAGTAAAGTTCACAGTAGGCTCCTCTTCTAAGAACAGTAATGGATAGTTTAGATCAATAAACAAGTGATAAAAAAAGTGAAAAATTAAAGGGAGTAGAGCTTAAAAGAAAACAAACCAGTCTGATCGTTGTGACTTTGAAATGTGTTTCATTATTGTGTGTTCACATACAGAAGTCACAAGCTGGTGTGAAGATGAGAGCAAGGAAGAAAGGGTGGTAGAAGCAATTCCTATTACAGGTAAAAGTAATGGCTGCATATTAACCTCAAATACAGCATTCAACTTTATTATATAATAAAAACATTGCATTTTAGTGGTTTGGATCCACTAATAGTGAGTAAATTCAGCTATTACACACTGAGCACAAAGATTAAACACAAGATCATAAAGTACACGCTTATGTTAACATAAACCGGGTTGGAAAATAACAGTGCCTATTTAATTCCTTGTAATCATGTTATACATTTAAACCATGTGAATATCCTGTCATTTAGCCTTTCAGGTCTTAGTAGCAGTGTTACAAAGGTCAGTCTCCATGGGGAAGATCCAGTAATTATACGGCAAACTACAGATGTTTCTGATTTGATTCTTTTCTTTTCTGTCATAATTGAATGTGTATCATTAGAATAAGCGCAGAAAAAAAAGTGTGAGCCAGGAAGCTGTGCTTTTGCCTCTGCTACAAAAGCAGTCTGATAATACAGCATTTTTAGCAATAAGGCTTTATCAAGACTTGTTCAGATCTTCCTGTAGCAGATGCATTATGCTTGTTTAGAGTCCTGAAATATTGCTGCTTTTTGGTCCTAAAGTATCAATAACACATTAGTATTCAGGACGGAACTCTTAGCAAGAAGTCTCAATTTACTATTGCTTTATTTTGTAAAGTGGTGGGCTGCTTCATTATAAATTTTGTTAGGCTAAATGTTTATGCAGGTGTATAGTCTGGCAAAGAAAAAGGTACTAGGGCATCTGTGTAGCATTCGCTGTTTGTTTTCTGCCTTTTTATGGCTTAAAAATAACATGTCTTTCCCAGTGTCGTGCTTATGCAGAGGTTACTCTGCTTTTTGAGCCTGATTGCAGCTGAAATATAAATATATGTTGCTTGTATATCTGAATTTCATTACAACAATAATATTTCTATTAGTCCAAACTTAAGGTTTGTAGTTTTTAGGCTTTCTAATGTTGTCTTTTAGATGTCTTTCAGTGCAACTTTTAAGGTGAATTGCAATGACTTTAAGATCAATTAATTGCACAAACCACAAGTCATTCAAATCTTTCAAATTAGACAAAACATACTTGTTTGGAAAATTAATCAAAATATTTATGGAACTTGATTGCTTTGCTAGCTTGTAGTTCAAGATAATTCAAACACAGCATTGCAGTTCAAGTTCTATAAACTGAAGGCAGTAGCAGATGGGCCAAATGTTAAGAAGGGCTGGTTTTCAGCTAGCAGTGACGTTGCTATTCGAATGGATGGGATTTGGGCTTCTCACTCGCCTCCTGTGACAGCACGACCTGCCTTGCACTGCTTTTGCTAGGAGAACATGCCATTTTGTGCAGGCTTGCCAGGGAAACATAATATTTTGCACAGACTTGCCAGGGAACTCTGCTGCCTTTTCTTCCTGCTGAGACCCCGCATTGGGTATGTGGTGGTTCCTGGTAGAGGAAGAGCTGGGGTTCAAGTGGTAGGACACAAGCTCAGCCACCATCAGAGTCTCCTTTATTTCCAGCATCCCTTAAACCTTGAATGGCAACACAGAACAATGCTTCCTGTTTTGTGAAAATGCTGATAAACTCTGCTAGCTTTAATACTGGAGAAAATACTGGGATAAGGGGAAGAACTTAAAACAGATTCTTTCTGAATTCTGCTCTATTTACTACCGTTGCAGCATGTTTTCAGGAGCTAGCATGTTCTTCATCTCCAAGAGCGAGACTTCTCACATCTCCCTTGACAACTAAGTTACTGCTTTCAGTTGCTGTTCATCTTCAATCCATGATCTTCTCCAGACAGCCCATTCTCTTCTGGCTTCCCTATCTTCCATCTGGTCGCTGCTTTTCTTTTTGCTCATGATGGAGCAAAAAGAAAGACCTTGTAGACCTCAGCCCTGCAACCTGACTGAAATTGTTCAGTGCCTAAGATAGAGGCAGTGTTTGTGTGTTGCATTTTGGGCTCAAATACTTTGTTTGAGTCTTGCTGTGTGTTGTGATTTTTCTCGTCTGTTTTATACATGACTCTCTTCCTATCCATTTTTTTGCTAAGGTTAATGATGAAACTTTACAAATGCTTCTGTAGTGTTGGTTTATTTGCTTTGTGTTTCCATTGCAGGAAAAAAAGATATTTCTGGTATCTTCAGTATGCTGTAAGTGTTCTAGAGATATTTGTGTTTCCTGTAGAGAGACGGAGATTTTTTTTTTTACCATATCCACATTTCCAGAGCTGTGGACAGAGCTGTGTTCACTGCTTTGGAGTGATAGCTGGTGTTGGATGTCACTGAGCCCTGAGGTGGGAGAGATTGTTCCTGCAGCCCTTGTTCCTGCCTGTCAGTGGACTGCTAGGTAGGATTAGGAAGCCTCTGTAAGCAAAAGCACCGTGACCTTCTGTCTTGGACTCTGGAATATTGGACTTGGAGAAGATCTTATATTTCCTGATTGTTCTTACCCCTAACATGAACAGTAGTCTCCCCAGCACCACCATAGAGGGGGACATTCTAAACTTTATATGTGTATTTTTTTTTATCCAAAGAACGTGGCCAGAGCAACAGTAGTAACAGCCATGTTACTTCCTGGTGCTGGGATTTGTGGTGTGTTACTCTGCTGTAGTTGCTGCTACACCTATCTGAGTGAAGGCACTGCAGTTACTGAAGAGACCCTTGACCTGTCCTGATATTTGATACAAGTATCTCTTGATCTGTGTATTAGTCCCAAGAGCTACTTCTCTTATCCTCAAGTGGCCTGGAAGGTAGCAAAAAGATTTGGAGAAACCCATTAAAACTTCTGTCTCTTTAGGGAAACTAGAAGTTGCTTGTGAAGACTTGTGTTGTTTGTTTATTGTTACAGGCCTGCCTCCTCTTCCCCAAAGGACAGGGAATACCCATCCTGCAAGGCTTATACCACGCTGCAAGTGGGATGGAAGTGAAGGCACTCCTTTAGCAAAGCAAATACAGTCAGTCTTTCCTTCTGAAGCCGTAGGCCAAATCCTTCCTCATTTTCAATGCTGTAAGGTCTCGTTACACCATTGTCACTCTTCCAAAGCTGCCCTTTCAGAAGAAGACTTCAAGCTTTTATGGTGATGGCCCCAGCCATGCCAAGCAATGCGCCCTTGGTGTTTTGTGGGGAATCTCTTGCCACCTTCTTATCCAAACTCCAAGTTGGAGCCTAATCCTTTTGGTGTGTGGCAGGGGCTCTATCTCCAGCGTTGGCTGCAATGTGAGCTATGGCCTTTGCTATCCATGGCTGTGGTGGATGTGAGTTTTCCAAGGCTCTCCATGTGGAGGTGGAAGGAAGCCCGCAGCATGAAGGGGATTTCTGCTGAGACTTGTCCTCAGCTTGTAGAAGGCCAGATTGTTTGAACTGACGTCAGACAGGTTATATTTTGTGTACAGGACCACTTTTTGGTGAAGTAAAAATATTGGAGAAGACATTTTATTAACAAATTTTATTAATAACAGTCTCATAGCAGGGTTGTGAAAGGGTAGGAGAGAATATTTTGACTTTCTGGTGTATTTCTGCATACTTTTATCTTGGGCTGACATTTAAAAGAATGTTTGACTTTTTTGTGCTGTTCATAAGGTAACTGAGTAATAGGACACAAAAATGATCAGATCTGGTATATTTGTTTTTACTGAGTGATTCTTTCATTTTCCTGGATTTTGCAGTGTCCTTAGAAGGAAACTGTTGGCTTTACTGAAGGAGCAGATTTGTTAAAGATTGAACAAAATAGCATTTCCCCTTACCCTCTATTTATGTCTTTGCCTTAAATATCTTTACCTTAAATAGTTATTAAAGTGTGTTAATAATGGCATCCTTCTCTACTCATCAAGCATCACTTTTGCAGCATCCAGAGCACCATATTCCATCTACTTTCTAGGTATAAAATCTCTAATGTAGAAATAAACAGGGGAAAAAATCTGGAGAAAAATTCTTTATATATCATAAAGAAACATGAAAGGGCACAAATCCAATTCTCTTTTCCTTTTTAGGTCACCTCTAATGAGCCAATAATCCCGGCAACACTTTTCCCATGCCCACACATCCTTCTTGGCCAGGTCCTTCTTTGAACTTGAAGTTAAAAGGTTCTTGAGGTTCCACTTGGAGTGGACTAATAAAGGCATTAATAAGTCTTCCCAACTTTCTTCCTCATTTGATATCAGTCCATTAGAAGCCACTGTTAGGGAAAAGTTCATCTGTAAATGGCCAATAGCTGTTGTGATCTGACAGAACTGCCACGGGGAAGTTTAATACAGCCTAGGCTGCGTACCTAGGAGGTGATGCTCTGTTGCTCCACTTGCATAAATTTAGGGAAGACGTCAGTATTTCATGGTTATGACTCATGGCTGAGAAATCGTATCCAATCTGCTGAGAAATCTTATCCAGTCTTTAAACTGAGGCAGCAGCTTTTGAAAGTATTGTCACTAGAAAGGTTCTCACTAGGTTACTTTCAAATACTACTGCATTGGAGATTCCTCAGTTGGCTGATGATCAAAAAATTTCCATCCTTGAGAGGATAGCATTGCACATTGATCCCGTGCAAGTATTTTATCTTTTCCCCCTGCCCCCTTTACAAAGTGAGTATTTGGGTATTGGCCAACTTATTTCTTCTTTGCTAGTTTGCCCTTCCTGCTTCAGGAGGCTGCTCAGGATCCACAGCTCCAGTGGTGGGAAATGTCTTCTGGTTTTCAGTCTGTGTTTTTTTCCCTATTCCTTTGTTTGTCAGCGTTGTCTTTATCAGTGTTTATCAGTGTTGTCCTTCAGTATAGTTCTTTCTGACATTTAGCTCATGGAGCTAAGCTTATCCAGAACAGTTCTGCTCTTTTGGAAATAGAATTAAGGCAAAAGTGTTTTGCTCAAGTTAAATTTTGTTCAGTATTAAATATTACAGGTGTTTTCTTTGAAGTGCTCTAGTCTCCTGCAGCAGCAATTTTAACATGAACTTCTGTTTATCTAGTCTGTATTTTTTAAATTGTCAACTTTTAAAATATTGGTACTTTTTCCATTGGCAGGCATGTTGTTGAATCAATACATGGAGAATGTTTGTAGAAGCACAGTTGAGTGTCTGGCTATTTATTCCTTTTGACTTTAATTGCAATCAGAGTTTTGTGTAATAGATGTAGATAATTCTGTTTATTTTGTGTGAGCTTTTTTATTATGAGAAAGATAATGTAATTAGTGACTTAAATGTTATAAGCATGAGGCCAAGAGCTTGCTTATTTCCTGCAAATGAGGAGATGCTGCCTCACATTTTGTCTCAAAGTTGTCTAAATTAATGGATGCTGGAACCTAGGCCATGGAGAACATACGGATGCTGTGTCATCTTTCCAGTTTTGTGTTGATGACTGTGTAATATGGGTCAAAAATCATTTAAACTGCTCTCCAGGATGAAATAATAGTGGTTCATTCTGTAATGGCCATTTTTTTCTGGCATTGGTGGTTAAGAAGAAAACTCCATCCATTTTGTCCAGAACAAAATTTTAAGCCTGATGTGAAAGCTGTCTTGACCCATGCAGACTTCACAATTAAAGCTGGAAGATGTGCAGAGTTTTTAACTAATACTGATACACCAGATCCCTGCTCCCTGCGCTTAGAATCGGTAAATCCATTGGGAACAAGGTGAGAGAAGAGCTGTGTTGCTTGTGACAAAGTTTCCATCCTGCCCTAGCATTGCTTGAACAATCAGATTGAACTGTTCATTTTTAACCACTTACCTCAAATTAAAAGGCTGAGCTTCATCCATCTTGCAGGTGCATCTGTGCAGGGACTGTTGGCTGTTGAAACTTAAGTTAGTGCTCATGTGGAATACGGTTTTTAAATGTGGAGCTAGGCAGTTCCAAAAGGTTTTTGAAATTGCCTGAAAGGAATTGTTTCTTTCTCCCCAACTCATGGGGAAAAAAAAAGGCAATAAGCTGGTTTTTCTAAAGAACCACCTAGTTGCATGATATTTTTTGAACCTTCAGATAAAGGGTGGGTAAATGACTTGAGATAAAATGTGGTCACCAGGAGCTTCCAAGCGGAGAGTAGAGCAACATCAGAATAGCTTCAAAATGATGAGTCTAAATTGCATGTAGAGTGTCCAATGCAAACATAAAACCAGGGCATGATGTTGTTGTAAGGACCAGAGGTGTCTGCTGTCATGTTGCTGGGATTAGGGTCAAACTTTTCACACATTTCTCCTGCGTTTCTCCTCAGACTTCATGATTGATATATCATTGGAGTACTGCCATTCACTTTAAAAATAAAATTGTCAAAATGAACTTCTCATCTCTAGTTCATTGCACCTCCTAACTAGTCCCCAAAAGGGAACCATTCAGCAGTGAGCTTAGCTGCAATCCAGGGAACCTTGCTGATATCCTCGGCATTGGTGTTCGGCTGTGTGTAGACTCTAGCAAAGCCTTAGAAGATAAATTGCAGTGTCAGCAGAGAAAACTCACAGCAGCAGCTTCCCAAGCTGTGAAAACGTTTTGGAACAGTGTGATTTACTCTCCCAGGACCAGCCAAGTAGGTAGGCACCCCACTGTCTGAGCACAGCAATAGTTGACCAGGCAGTTCTGTGGCACAATGCGTTTCTTGCAGCAATGATGAACGTTGTACTTGAGAATTTTCTTCTCCTTCTGTATCATTTCATCTTCTAATTTTTGCCGTGGGTGTTGTGCTGATTGTGCATGGTTTGCAGCAGTGGGATGTATTCCTGCACAGCAAAATCAAGTTATTCTTGTTGTAAGTAGTATATAGATGTACTTAAGACTCTCCTTGTCCCCTAACTGGTAGTGGGGGCACTACCACTAAAGGCATGTGGGGCAGAAGAAGGTAAGAGCAAGGCAATTGTTGAGCGTACAAAGCAGCAAGTCGCTTCATGGAAGACA
>JAUBOD010000883.1:278864-294904 GCA_032353885.1 Nothura maculosa
AGGGAGGTCTCCATTTCTCTGCATGTGCTTCTCCCAGCAAAGTTTTTTGCTGTTTTTTGGGGGGCCTTTTGTCACTCAGCCTGTTCCACAAAGCGGAACCCACCACCCTGGGAGGATCTGTGGTTTAGCTCATCTGCATAAGAACTTTTTGAACTGGTTTTTGGAAGTTGTGCTTGTTCCGACAACCCATCAAGCAGCGCTTAGGATGTGAGAACCCAAGGTGTATAAAAATACTGAATTGCCTGGAGTTAGAATTAAGTTGGTAGAAATTTAGGGCTTGCTCATAACTTCAGTCATATCCAGAGCTTTTCTTATGTCCTGATCCTAATCTGCAGTGCAAACTGACCTTTAAATTGGTGCATTTGTACTTGAAAAACACGTTTTTATTGGAAATGAGTAAAAGGTGGCTAGCTACAAAAATCTTACAAGTCTATTTAATGTTTGTTTTTAATCAATCTCTACAGAAGTGAGATGCACAGAAGGCAGGGGAGGAGTGAAGTCCAGATAAAATTGAACTATTTGGATGTTTGGCTGTTAAGTTGAAAAACACTAATACGTGTGTTACTAATGCAGCTTAATCTGGAAGGGAATGATTGAAAGTGATATTGATGTATCAAAAAGTATTGAAGAATAAATGTCTGAAAAAAATATAAATGTAAAAGGAAGGAGAACATCTTCGTTGTCCCATTAGCAAAAAGAAAATGAGAATGACGGGATCAAAAAGGAAACAAAAACCAATCAAGTTTTAGTGAAAATTGATATATGATGTAATGCAACTCTTGACAGAACCTCAGTGTTTGATCTTTTTGCTAATGAGGTAAAACATAATTTTTTACAGTCCAGAAAACATCAGGTTACGTTAACTGATTTCAAGAAGGCCTCATATCCTGCGTTTTTTAACTCCTTTTCACCTAATTATGCACAAAAATCTCGAGACATGTACTGTAGCTGCCTAGTGTTTGTTCCTAGACTTTGTCATTAGAGCCAAAAGGGAGGATTTCTCTTGTCTGTCTGATCCTGCCAAAATCTGCTCCCTTCTGGGAAGAGAGCCTGGCCAACCAATATATGCCCAGTGGCCTTTTTTTCTTTTCTTTTTTTTTTTAATACCCATAAGTACTTCTAAGAAGAAAATGCAGTTTAAAATGAAAAAATAAAACACTGTGCTTTCCTAAAATCACCTTTTGCAAGCATGTTCTTGACAGGGTATTTCTAATATTTTGCAGTCGCTAAAGGACTCTCCAAATAGCCACAGTTGCTTTGTAATGTCTTTCCCTCTGCTTTTGCAGGGTAGGAGATGTCTGTTTGTTTAGCTTTACCTAAGCATTTCCACTGGCTTCTGTAAGGCCAGATCTGCAAAATGACTTTGTGTTCAGTATTTCCGTTTTTTTACCCATTTTCACATTTCGATTGAAAGGTGCCAAGACTTTGGAAACAAAGAAAAAGCCAGACGTGAGCTCTGAAGCCAGTTCCTCATCTAACGAAGGAAGAAGTCCTTCCCTGAGGTAAGTCTGTAAAAAATAAAATAACATTTGAATTGTTCCCCAAGCCAAATGGTCCCTGGAAAATGCCTGCACCGTGATGGTTGAGGTGGGCGGATAGGGTTAAGGCTCCTGTTGGTGTCGGTTTAAGGGAGCTCCCGGGATGTCTGCGTGCGGTGTCCTGCCCTCCGTGTCCTGCTCTGTGTCCCGCAGCTGCCCCTCGTGGGCAGCCCCCCTTGGCAGGGCAGTGACCCACACACGGGCACGTCCAGCTGCTCCCGGTGGGGCGGCCGCACAAAGGCAGGCGCAGAGCCCGGGGCTGCAGGGAAGGCAGCGATTCCGTCTCGCTGTGCCCGGCACCGCAACGAGCCCTCGCTGCAGACCCCTCCTGCGTGTTTGGGCTAAGACATTCACGGTGGTTTATTCAAACTGAGGGGTATTTAACAGCCGGGCATTTCCCCAGCAGGGGCTGCTTGGCCTTTAAAACAACCAACCTCTTTTTTTTAAGCTGCAGAATTTCCTTTTGGGGCTCTGAGAAATGATCTCTTCCCTGGTCCTTGTGTTTCTCATCAAACGGCAGTCGCGTTAGCGGTCAAGAAGCAGTGGAAAATAGGTTGTAACAGAGTCATCTCAGGAAATATTAGCCTGGCTTTAGATTCTTATCTGCGTGCGTATTAGAGCATCGCAGTAAATGGGCTCTGCTGCTCTGTCTCTGCCTGCCCCAAAAGCTGTTGTTAATGACATGCAGGAAAATAAAGTGTTTGGACAAAAATTTAATTCACCCTGCTTATAGGGCACCAATATCTTTGTGGAGCTTGATATTTCTGTTGACAAAGCTAGCTTTGATACGTTGGACAATTCTGGTTTTATAAGAGCTATATCCGAATGATTTCATTCTGTATCTTGTCTTAATCAAATATCTCTTGCTCACTTTGAGTGCAGCGCATAAAATCAAGCCCAAAACGTTGCATGGTGATGATTTGCACTTAAATTTTCTGGAATTTCGTTTCAGAGAACACGTGCACAATTGTTCATGTTAACAAATGCAGGAGTGCTCTTTTACATGATTTTTCAAGTGCATTTTAGTCTGTATCTGTTGTCCCGGACTGTGCCGAGAGATGGATCGGGGCCCTTGGTAGTGTTTCTATAAGTGATTCTTGAGTGTCTGATTGAAATACATATAATTAAACATGGAATATTTCCAAAATTAAAAAAAAGAGACCATGAATTTTATTGCTTGAATGTTATCCTACTTGCTGGTGGTGTTGGGCAGCTTAGGTGGTGCTCATATGCTGTTTTTACTACATGCTTTTTGGGGTTTCGCTTTCTTTTCCAATTCATATTCTCACTGTCTTTTAAAATGACTCTTTCTGCCATGTAATTTTATGCCTCGCAGCTCTGGGAAGCGAGCGCGCTTCCCGCTCCGACGCCTGGGAGGGCTCCTCGTGCAGCTTCCACTTATTTTCCTAAATGAATCAAAAATAATGCAGCCCGTTTAATTAAAAAAAAAAAAAAAGGAAAAAAGGAAAAAAAAGTTTATTGATAACACCTGCTTTGAGGTATTTGGCATCAGCTGTGCAAAGAAAAAAAGTAGCAGGAAAGATTGAACAATGGAAAACTCGGGCGGCTGCTTATTTGTGATCAGGACACAGGGAAATTTCTCAGACGCTCCCGTCTAAGGGTGCCACTTAGTGCAGTCACTTCTTGTGCTTTATTGCTTTTACAAGTGGTCTCGAAACCCACTACTTGAGAATAAACATAACCGTGTAGTACTGCTGTGGTACTTTTTATAAATTCTTCTTTGCTCTGTTTTGTCACCGAGCTGATGAGTGACCTCGAAAAAGACCCTGCTGGACCTAAATAAGGGAAAAAAAAATGGCTTCCTCTGATGTCCTAGAGACAATAATTATGATGTGCCAGTTAAGCCCAAACTACAGCTGAGGGATTTTACTTTAAAGCAGAGGCTTGGGCGCAAAAATGCATTTATAGCTCTTTGTCCGGCACCTCATTATGTGTGGGCCTGATTCATTAAGTAATTGGTTTGCAGTTGTTTACATGAGTATTAAGGCTTTCTATTCAGCAGCCTTTGAGAGATACATTGTGCAAATGTTGCATGTTATGAATGCAGAATGAGGGGCAGGGGACCAGCGCTATTGGCTAAACACTGCACTCTGTTGAAAAGCAAGAGAAAGAGATTGGGTGCTGCTTTGCATAGCAATGACTTTCTTAATAAGCTTTACAGATTAATACACACAAGCTATAAAAGATGCAAAGAGATACTCTTAGCACATTTATACATGCTCATTTCACTATTATGGCACTGGAGATGGGAAGAATTGAGTTCTTTCATATTCGGTTTTTCAGTGCATGTCTTCAGTGCATGAGACTTAATAGAATCCGATGTTTATTGTATTATAAATCACGGGGAAGTAGGCAGATCTGCAACAGTTTATTATTAAAGATTCTTTCAATGTAAATCTTTTTCTGCCATTGTATTTCCTACAGCAAAATCATTTTGTGGTTGAGTGGGGATGAAAGGCATAATGTACGAAGGAGTGAGCCTTAATAGGAAGCTGCTCTCCGAGTAAAGACCACTTGTTCCCTTTTGTTCAGAGGTGCATGCCAGAGCTTCCTCCTCGCCAGCAAGCATGGGCCCGCTCTACCTTGCAAATAAAACCACTTTTTTGCCTCGTTTTGCTCTGCCGAGAGCACATTTAAGCACGCCGAGGTGCAACTTGAGCTTGAAGCGTAAACACGTTGCAGAGGACGAGAGCGAGCGGCGCTGAGACGGCGCCGTGTGTGGCACCCCCGGGGCTGCAGCGGCCACTGCCGCCAGAGGAGGTCACCAGCTTTCTGGATAACCCTCTATTTTGATGCACGCAATTGATTTATATCTTTGTTTTGACTTGTTTGCTCTGTCTCGTTTCAAAATAAGAAGATTAAAGATGTAGAATAGAGAGCCACATGGGAAACTTAATTTGTCAGGGCATAAGCGTTGTTCGGGAAGTAGGATACTTTTTAGGTACAGATTAATCAAAGTGGGATCCATTCTGGTCTCTGAAGGCTGTTTTTTTTTTTTTGCTCAAAAGCTGCCTTTAACAAACACAGACTTTAACAATGTATAAATAAAAGTTTGCGGATTGTAATTCAGCCCCTTAATTATTCTCCAGGGGAACTGACAATAGTAATCTAGCTGCACCTAACATGGCCCTGTGGTTGCTGTGTCATGATGTAAAGAAGCAACTAAACCATCAGGGGGCACTCGGACTTTGCTAAACTAAAAGCTCTCGAATTTATCCTTGCAGCTTCCACCTCGTAACATTCAGTGCCATTCTTTTAAATGTCTTGTCTGTTTACTTGACTTGTGAGAAGTGCCTGTTTTGTTTGGAGATGCTAAATGCTGCCGTGTGTGGGTAGTCAGGCTGTGAGTTTATTAGGAACTTAGGAAAACAAATGGGAGCACCGAATGCAATGGGAATTGGGCGCAACGGGTCTGCAGATGGTCCTGATCCCTAAGGGATGCGCATGGATGGGCCTGTAGCACTTCTGCAGCACTTGTATCAGATCACAACTTCCATATAATAGGAAATAGAGGCTTCATTTTCTCTTTGCAGCTGTTCCCTGTACTCCTCATACCTAGTTCAGTATCGAGGTCGGTAGTACAGCAGGAATTGCTGGCTGCTGGCTTCTCTAGTCAGGAATATTTTTATTTCCAGGCGTTTTTCTTTTTTAAATGGTCTTAAACATAACTTTGCGTTACAGATCTTAGGATCGCTTTATTTTAGGATACGATTAGCAGCATAATGGGAAACACCCTGGCTTGAGCTTGGCCTTCACTAGGCGGGAGCTCAACAGGTCCTTCAGCAGAGGAATCCATGCTGAAGTCAGCGCCTTGTTTCGTCTTGAGCCCCCGCTCCCCACTTGGCTCTCTTGTCTCGTGTTTATGTCTTGATATAGATTTTCTTTATGGAGGGAACACATCCAGGAACCTTCTTCATTTCTTATTGTTGGGTATCTTCAGCACAAAAAGCCTGTTTCATCAGGAAAGGAGAGATTAAAAGGCCCTTTGAAGTTAAACTGAGTTGGATTTTTCCTTTGTTAGAGCTCGGGTTCAGCTTGTAATTCTTTGGAGGAAGAAGGCAACGTGTACATGGATATGGAAGGGTCAATAAGGGGGATTAGTCAAGGCAGGGAAACTTGGGTTCCTTCATGTGCGCTCCCGAAGCACCTCGAGGGCTTTTTGTGCCCATGGTAGCAGCCAGTGGCTGCGCGTGCTGGCTGGGCTCTCACTGGCTTTGCTGTCAATGGGTCTTCAGCAGCCTGGAGCAGTTTCAGCCCAGGCCATCACTCCGTATGGAGCTCCAGTTGCTTCCTCTGTCACAGAGACACTTTGCTGTGGTTTCCAGGCTTGCCTTGGGGGAGTTGTTTGTCCCAACTGATTTCCTACTTCCCTTTTTCCCCTACCTCCCAAGGATTTCCCTATGTAGCCAAGCTTTCTGGCCAAGCCTCTTCCGATGCCCTTTGCAGTGTCCCTGGCCACGGGGTCACCTCAGTGCTCATGGCTGGGTTTGCAGCTACAGCTCCACGCTGCTTGGCTAATGAGTTCAGCCTTCATGGGCCAGAATAGCCCCGGGAGCAGGAGCCCAGCAAATGGATGTTATTTGGGGGAATAGAAACTTTATTTATTTATTTTTAAACCACCCCTCCTCCTGTTACCATTGAGCATTATCTTCATGGAGGGTAGAGGAGAGACAGGCCTGGGAACCTCATCTCCTGCTCTGCCAGCCCCTCGGCTTCCGCTTGGATCTGCTTGAGTTGGGCCAAGTGCCCGTGGAGCTGGGCAGGCTACCGCTGTCCCCCTGGCTCCAGGTGACCAGCACGCTCGGGCTTGAAATGAGGAGAAAAACAGAGCCAAAAGTGCTTTGGAGGGACCCTCTGTGAGGGCTACATGAGGATGCCCTACCCCTCTGCCTGCTAAGGGAGGCTAAAAGCAGCGGCTTAAGCAGGGCCGTTCCGCTGGGATTCCCGGGATGAGACAGACAGTCCTTGTGCAGCGCATCACAGGCACCCAACGTGCAGCTCAAGGGGCTCCCCAGGGGTATTGCTGCACCCTAAACACCTTCCATGGGGTGCACCAACACCTGCGCGTGCAGCAGGCACTGGGAGTGCTCCGTGTCACTTGGGCACTCACGTGGCCTTCACCCCTGAGCACAACTCGGGGCTGTGAACGGCTTGTGACAGTGTCAGCCCAATAGGCAGAGTTGTCTTAGGAACATCCCATGACCCATGTCCCTTTTTTTTTTTTTTTTTTTTTTTTTTAAGAGCTAGCTAGCCCTGGTGGCTGTTATTAGTGCTCAAAGCTGAGCTTAATGTCTTTGCGCTTGGGCAGTGACTCTCATCTCTGGGGACTTTGCGCTGAGGATAGTGGCAGCTTGGGCGAAAGGGAACGTGATGGCAGCAGAGTGAAGCTTTCAAAAGGGAAAGTTGCAGCAGCTTTGGGTAGCTGTGACATTCCCCCAGCTGCAGGCTGAGCTTTCTCGCTGTAAAGGGCAAGTTTGCACTGAACACGGTGCTCTCACACAAGCTGTGAGTGATCCCCGTTCTTTTCCCTTCTCTTCCACAAACGTGTCTGTGATAGCAGGAAAATGCGTGTAATTCCCGGCTTCCCACTATCACGAATTAGCTGCCAGGTCTTTACATGAAACGCAGCCCTTAATCGCTGGGGGTTTCTGACAGCCGCATGGGCTCCGTTTTGACGCCGGCGCAGATCTCAAACGGCAGGTTGACATTTGCTTGCGTTCTGCCAGCTCGCACGGCCGTATCGCAAATGCCTCCTATTTGATCTTCCTTGTTAGCATCAGCTGAGGCTTTTCTTTCTGGAGCCCGTTGCAGGGCTGCTAATATAATGGTTAATTCTCCTGCACCGTTGCCCCTCTGATTGCTGCACTGCCCCGGCACAATGTGTGCGCTGCGCACAAAGGATCTGAATGATTTCAGCTTGTTCGAGTGACTCCAAAGGGTCCGTGATGCTCTAGGCACAAGAGCTGTCATTTAGCAGGCCAGAATTGTCACTGTACAGACATCAAGGTAGATCAAAGGCAGTGAGGAGGCTGCACGTTTCCATCTAGACACGGATGATGCTCTGGGAACCCGGGAGCCAAGCTGGGGAGTTGGGAAGCTCAGGGAGAGCTCCTGGAGGGATGAGTTGTTTCTGTTTCTCCTTTCTTGGAAGATCTGAAAGGGAAGGAAGTTCTAGTCCTTTGTACCCTGGCTTGGCTACCTGTACAAGTGGACACAACTCACAAAATGATTGTGGTTTATTCTGCCTCAACACTTGGACTAACATCCCTGCAGAGTGATAACTTCCCCCACTGTTTAGAAAACACATTTAAAGGTGAAAAAAAAAAGACCCTTGAAGAGAGCAGACATTAAAAAAAAATCTATTGGTTTAAAAAAAAAATCCTGCCATGTGACATTCTGCTGATTCTTTCTCATTTTTCCCATTTTGCAGGACGGAGAGCAGGAAAGGAGCGGTAGCTGCTATAAGATCCAAAGGTAAGAAATAAATGTCAGGCTACTGAGAGCTGATGTCCAAGTGTAGCCTCTGTTGTAGAACACCCCCAAGAACAGTGTGAAATTGAATTAAAATATCACTGTGAAGAGATGGGAGAGCCTGGACCTCCTGTCGCCGAGCACAGGGGCAGGCTCTGGCTCCCCGTGTGGGAAGCAGCGTTTGGGCACGTGATGCTGTTTCCGGCTCTGCTGCTGCTTCCTGAGCCCTGCACATGGAGATTCAATCCAAATGTGGCCTTAATGCCGAGCCCACCGTTGTCGCCTTCGGCAGCTCTCCCAGCCTTGCTGCAGCGATGAAGCAGTGTCTTTTGTGGGATGGGGAAGGGTCCCGTTAAATCCAGGGAAAAAGAGAAAGCAGCTGAGTGGCTGAGCTGGTAGCCTTGAACTCGCATGCTGAGCTCATCAGCTCTTCCCCTCTAAGAGCGGGGTCTGTGGGCTCGTTCCTCCCAGGCCCTTTTTTGTATTTTATATTTGGGATGAATCTCTCAAGCCTTTGAAGCTGCAATGCAGTTTTCTTGAATTCTGCAAAAACGATGCTAATACCCGGGGCTCTTTCTTGAACAGATTCCGAATCCGTTCAAATCTGCTCTGCCCAGATTTGAGCCAATCACAAAGTGGTGATTATTTTTTTTCTTTCCTGGTGATGTCACGGTCTGCCTGTGACATCACGTCGGGCTCCAGCGGAGGAAGCAGAAGATAATAGCAGACAAAGCTGCCATTCAGGCAGCAGATGGGTCAGCGGGCTGCTCGGAGCGGCAGTGCTCCGCCAGGCTACCTTGGAAGACAATGGAGCCGTGTTCCCTGCGCGCGGAAGAGCGGGATACGTGCGCCCACCTCGGGATTCACATCCCATGGGGGCCTTAACTTGAATCCAGGGCACCAAAGAACCCTGGGAGAGATGCCCAACGATCCCTTGTGTCGCTGCGCCCATGTTAAAGTCATTTTCTTTTCCCACCCTCAGCTTTCTGGGGAGAATCCGATGACAGCAACTCCGATATTGAGGCTGCCCTGCGTCCACAACCTCACCCTCCGGAAGATGATTTCGATGACTTCTATGATTAAGATGCCCCTCCTTGTTCTGGGGGGAGGAAATAAATAATTTTGCACAAGGTTGGAGTGCTAGTGTCTGCCCTGCAGCTCAGTGTTGCCTTTTTCATTTTGGTTTCCTTTAACTCTTCCTCAGTACCCTACTGAGCCCCCTTGTACTTCTAACCTGGTAAGTTTTCATCTGAAGGAAATGCTGCCCAGAAAACTGAGCCCCTTTGTGCCTTTTTTGTTCTTGGAGGAATCAAGGAAGCTGCATCCTTATGTGTCCTCTGCTTCAACGCCAAGTGGGTGAGCGCTGTCACCTCAGAGGGTGTCCTGGCTCCAGCCCCCTCCGTGCACGGAGCTTGTTGCTCTGCCAGCATTGGGTGTCCTGAACATACTCCCTGCTCCGCTCCTGGCTTCTCCTTTGGGCAAAGATGCCTTATATGGGGTCCACGTGTTTTGGTGAATGTTTCTTGGGGTGCTCTAAGAAATTTTGAACACAGAGCCACGAGAGATGTTGACAAACACTCGGCTGAAAAGAGTCGCACAGCAAAATCCTCATTCTAAGGCTAATGGAGACATGGTTTGCAAAGGCTTTGTGTTTCATGGTCGTGTATTGTAGCACGTAAGTGCACAAAATAGGCCCAAAGCTGAGCTTAGACAAATGAATGCAAAAAGAGAAGTGTCAGGAGCTGTCTAATAGCATGATCTAGGTGCCTGTCCTTCAGCGGGTGCCCTGCAGAGCGGGAGCTGCTGGGAGGCTCTGTCCTTCCCAAAATGTCCCTTAGTGGTGGCCAGGGGGAAGAGGGCCCTGGCAGCCCTCTGAGCAGCTGCTTTCAGTGCTTCATTACACCCCTCTGGCTCCATTTGGTTCTAGGCCTGCACCAGGATTCACCCTCTCCACGAGCCATCGCTGCTGTGACAGTAGGCATAGAGAGGGGCTGAAGGGGAGTAAAGAGCTTCACTCTTCCCTGATGGAGCCCAAGGGGTGGTTGAACATCGAGCTCAACCTCCCAGGGGAGAAACTCTTCCCCTTCAGCAGCCCCCAACGCCATCTTCTGGAGAGACCCCTGGCCTGGAAGCTTCACAACTACCTGGTCTCATCTCTGTATAAATTGCTTGAGTAGTTACACTCCGATGTTTATATATATTCTCCTATCTTTAGTACTAAATACATTTCTAGGAAAATAAAAAAGGAAGCAGGGTACCCATACATGGGCTGCTCAGGGTAATGTTTGATCTTTATCGTATTCTGTAGCACATCAAGAAGAAGAAATGCATATTATGTGTATTTCTAATTCAGCACATTTTGGAGCAGAGCACTGTTTCCATGTGGTTATCCACAAGGATTTTCAGCTCTTGCTCTTGCTTTGTCAGATCTATGCTGGCGTTGCTCTACGGACATCACAGGCGCTGGATGCATGAGGCTAGGAGCCTCATGCATTTTTAATTTTCTTCTTTTAATTCCTTTTATCTAAAATTAAGTTTGTTAAACACAAGATTTTCTTTCAAAGGGAGAAACAAGGGGACATACATTAAAAAAAAAGTTCATAATTACAATAAATTCAAAAGCAAAACTGGCACCCCAATTAAACTCTCCTGCAAAGCAGTGCCACATATTCGAATTTAGGACACCAATCTTTGCACTCAGCCTGTCCAAAACAATTTAAGAACACTAATAACATCCTATGTAATAAAATGAGTTTGTAGGCCCAGGCAAGCTTAGGGATTGAAATAAAGGCTCTTGGCTTGAAAATGGGCAGGGAAGAAGCCCTGTCTGCTGGCGTGAGGATGTAATAGATGAGGGTGAGGGACAGCGGGACAGTCATGCACGGATTTAAGGTGTTGTCATGTCCCACTAAGGCAAACGTGGTAGCAAAAGCGTCTTAATTATGTTTCTGTTGCTACCCTGCAATGGCTCGGAGCTTCATTCTTTGTTGCATGGGTGATCTACAGACTTTTGGGGTGAAATTAGCCCATGAATGGTTGATTTTCATTGTGTGGTGCCTGCCAGTGTGGAAGGAATTTGAGGAAAGTATCCAATTTGGGAGAAGTATCCCATTTAGGAAGGTAGGGAGCATGTGTGTGTGTGTGTGTGTGTGTGTTTGTGTGCACTCATATACATATAGGTTGAAGCAGAAGCTTTAACAACTGTTGGTCACAACAATTTTTCACTGTGGAAAAAAAAAATCTGTGCCAAAAGAACATTTCCTGGAGAAGCAGCAAAGTTCTGCATCTGTGAAAACATCTATTTCCCTATATTTTCTGTGGCATTTCCTGCAGAAGCAGGGTTCTGCGGCTGCTCCACACGGAGGCAGGCCCCAGGGTGTCGGCAGCCCTGGGGCAGCCCCACTGCCCCACCCCGACCTCCTTTTTTTTCCCGAAATTCGGGTTTCCACCAGCGGCCCCGCGCGCGCCCGGCCCCAAGATGGCGCCCGCGCCCTTCGCGCGCCCGGCCCCGAGATGGCGGTGCCGCCTGGCGCCCCCCCACACGCCCACGTGACCGCGCCGGCCCAGCCTGCCCCGCGCCGGCCCCTGTCCCCGGAAGCGTTCGGGGCCGCCGCTCGCTGCGCCCGCGGCCTCCACCAGAGCCATGGGAGTCCCGGCCTTCTTCCGCTGGCTCAGCCGCAAGTACCCGTCCATCATCGTCAACTGCGTGGAGGAGCGGGTGAGGAGCGTCCTAACGGCCGCCGGGGCCGGGGGGTGGCGGGCGGCGGGCGGCGCTCCCCTAACGGCCGCTGGGGGTGGGGGAGGAGGGGGCGACGCTCCCCTAACGGCCGCCGTGTGGGGGAGGGGCGACGCTCCCCTAACGGCCGCGGCGGCCGTTAGGGAAGGGAAAACGAGGGGTTTGTAACCCGAGGAGGCGGCTGGGGGCAGCGCCGCGTCTCCCTGCGCGGGATCGCCCTCCTTTTAGCCCAAGTTCCTGCGCTTGGAGTTAAAACGGTCTGCTGAGGACAAGTTATGGGTGTGTGTGCGCTCCTAAGCGTGTTTGTGTATGTGCGTGTACACGCAGCGCTGAGAAAATAAGCGTGGGAAACGTCCCAGGTGGGCCTTTGGTCCAGAGAATCAAAAAGTGATACTGGAAAGAGGATTGAGCGCAGGGAGAGAGGAGTTTTTAGTCCTTGCTTTGTATGTGTATTTCAAGAGAAAAACAAAAGGTTTTATTTGAGGTGAGATCCCCACCAAAGTGCAGGAAGGTGATTCTACCTTTTTAGCAAGGTCTCAGCCTTTTCCTGGTTTTGCTTTCTAGATGAGGAAGGAAGGGAGGGAGAAATCCTGTGGTTTTGACTTAAAAACCAGAGCGTGGGAGAACTTGTGATCCGTTAAGAGACCTTTTCCCCTTCTCCGGTGGTGCTAGTTTGGCAGAGCCCCCTGTGCCCCATGAGCTGCTGTAGGTTTTACTGCCCTCACAGCAGCCCCTTGGCCCCAGAACTGGGCTGCTCCAAGCACCTTCCCTGCTGTGGGCAGGTGGAAGTGCCCGGAGCTCGAGGGCAGGAGTGAGGCGCTCGTGAGGACGGGACAGTCCCCATGCAGAGGTTACAGAGAAGCCAGGTATTAGCTGGTCTCAGGAGCTTCCTTGTATTCTTGGTAGCTCTTGGTAGCTTCAGATTTGCAGATCTTTGTGGTTCTTTTTGTCATTCTTTTCTCTCACAGGTTAGTCCTGCTGCAGCTTTCTGTCCGACTTTTGTTTTTTTCTTCTTGTGCGGATATAAGACAACACAGACTGTCACAACAGCACCCAGGATTGACTGTGCTAAAACAAGCCTGTAATTGTGTTCTTAAACTTTAAGCAGCTTTGGATTTGCTCTCTCATTTCTGGCATTTTTTAATACATAGTTTGTATTAAATATGTCCTGCCCAAAGAGGGAGTTAGTTTTCCAAAGGCAATCCCTACAGCCCAGCTCTTTGGAGGAAAAGAAGCTGTTTTTTGGGAAGAATTGTCCCTGTCTAGGTGTTAGATTCTGGAGATGGGCTCCATTAATCCTTACCTTGAAGCACATACAGTTTATTGATGATGTAAAGTTGGCCCATGTGTAATAGGGCACTTAAAGCAGCTTAATAGGAGTAGACAAACTCTTGGATCAGTGTTTCCCAAACTGTTTTTCCTGTATGCTTTTCCAAGTGGTTTCTGTCACTATCTTCTGTCCGTCAGTTTGAGCTGGGTGCAGCACTTGTTTGTAGTCCTGGTTTTGAAACTTTACGTCCGTGCTGAATGTTTGCTGTGGCCTGTGCCTCTTTCCAATGTCTCGTGCCTCCTTGGGAGAGTCTTGTCCCTCATCTGGGAAATACTCTGAATTTCTGGAAGCCAAATATGCAGAGAAGGTTGAGAGGAGGAGGGGACAGAGGAGATAGCAACTGAGCTGAGCATGGAAGGGTTTTGCCTGGTCCTTTTCTCTAGGTAAACTTTTGTTCATGTGCCTGCTAGGCCTTCTCATCAGAGTTACTTTGCATATAGTTATTGTTACGGGCCATGCAATTTCAGGATATTCTTCCCCTTTGGATTCAGGGGATAAAACAGAACGACAGATTGGGAGCAGTCAGTTACAACCATGATGTTACTCTTTTGTTTAATGACTTCATGGTTCCTCAGAAGACCCGTTAGGCTGCCCTGCCCCACGGTTTGTTCACACTGCTGACAACCACTGTCCCCCTCAGCTGGGCTCTGATCTTGGGGCACTCCATGGAGTATATCCTACCTGCTGTACCCCTGCCTCTCCTTACAGGGACAATGTTGTTGGACTGTATCCCTTCCCAAAAATACTTCCATCACATATGTGGGCAATGGATACTAGGCAGAAGGGAGACACGGGCAGTTTGTTCTTTCACTTACAGTCTGTATTGGACTTAGCTGTGTACTTGAAGCCTTTCATTCATCAAGTCCCCCTTCTTTAAGTTTAGCTGTGATGTTTTGAGGCTGACAAAGCAGATGCAAATGTAGTTTTGACAAAGTAGGCTGGCGGAGAGGTTTGTCACTGTTGTACTGTAAATGGATTTCTGTGCAACAAGGTTATCTGGCCACTTTTGGATAGCACCCTAGAGCTGTATGTGTGTGTGTAAAAAGAATCACAACTTAAATGGCAAATACACTTGCAGTCTGTAACGATGAAGGGGAATTTTCTCTGCAAGCAGAAGACTTGCCTTTTCCATTGCATTTGTAAGCATTAAAGTTGAACTGTGCTTCATCGAAGCTATTCTGACGTTTGGGTAAATGTATGTGTAGTTCTTGTTTTACTGAGTTGGTATTTGTACAACTTGTTTGTTTTGCAGTTAAGATTGCCTGAGTTTCTCTTTTCTTTTAAGAGAGAACCCTTGTTGCTAGTAATTCCATTAAACCAAAGTAGATTTGCCTTCACTGAAGTGTCAGACCCGGATACTCTTATCCATGTAGTTTTGTCCTGACTTTGAGCACACTGTTTGGATAAATCGTATTCATTATGATTTTTGATATTAAGATCTGCTCATGAATTTGAGAGCTGACAATGATAGCGGTGAGAAGCTGAGGTTTGCCTTATTGTAGAGGGATTCAGACTTCACTTACAATATAATCAGTTCTGTGTATATTTTAGGATTGCTTATAAATCTTTCTAATCAGAAATTTTATATCTCTTGGTAGCTTGTCTCTTTGAAATATTAACAAGTTGATCCTTGTTCTCTTACCTTGCCAGATTATTTCTTTTTCTTAAATCTGATTAATCTTCTTCTTAAGCTGAGCAGGAAGAATAAGAGGAAGATCTTGAAGATAACATGAAATCCAGGAGAGTATTCTTAATCAAATTCATATGAATTAATAAAGCTGCAAGTAAAAAAGTATCATATTTGAAGATCTCTTTTCAATGGTTTCAAAAGAGGCTGTAGATTAAAAGTGAACAGTTTAGTTATATCACAAGAGATATCACTCCAAGATACTTAAACCTTTTACAAGACAGTTACATTGAAAATTTGGTAGGTTTATGAGCCCGTAAGGGTAAAGCTGCTGACATAGCAGTATGTAGATGAAAACTGAATGGCTTTTGAGTCATCTAAAAGAGATCATACTTATTTTGCTTTACCTTCAAGGCTGAAAATAAGATCTGTGAAGAGGGCAATTTTATTTTCCATATCACATAGTTGTAAGCCTTTGATATCTTCTGAGTCACAGTTAGCTTTGGCAAGAGGTTTGATGAAAGATCAAGCGGAACACAAGGCAAATTTCTCGTCCCGTTATCTGATATAAGCCAGAATGAATGCTCTGCTTTGAAAATTGAAGGTCTCAGCTGCCCAGAGTAATTCTGTAAAATATTAAGCTATAGTCCAGGGTTTGTGCTTGAGAAGTGATTTCTGCTAAAATCAAATGATTTTTGTCTTGTAGAACCTCTGAATCTTGTGATAGATCAAGATTTCATCTGTCAGTGTTTGACTAGATTGGGTGAAGAGCAGAGTAGATATCTGTGTGTATTAGCAGGTTTTTCATGTATAACATGAAAATGAAATAAAATTGAGGACTTTAAAAATAATTTCACAAAGTTGTGCTGAAAGAATTCCGTACACCTCTATCTGTGGGGGAAAAAAAAATATTGACTAAAGATTCGTTTTGGTCATTTTTTTAAACCTTCTAAGACTGGAATAAGCTCATCCAGTTCTGCTACTCCAAACAGAAAGTTTGTAAAGCAGTTGTGGATGTGTGTTGGGGGCTTGGGAAATTATCTGGGGTTATTTTCATTAGAAAGGTAGCTCAGAGTGACTCTGCAAGGGTGACTTCAGAGATGGTGCTTCACGTGTGCTCAGCAGCTACTGATAAATTCCATGAATGAGAACCAGAGCTGCGCCATCTTTCCATACTGTATCACTTAATCGTGTGATTGTAGTCTTAACAGAATACCCTCATGGGAAAGAAGGGAAGTGTTAATCACAGAATCTTCAAGGTTGGAAGGGACCTCTAGAGATCATCTAGTCCAACCTTCCCGCTCCAGCAGGCACCTA
>JAUBOD010000883.1:295004-340396 GCA_032353885.1 Nothura maculosa
CCAGCTCTCGCAGCCTTTGCTCATAGGGCAGATGTTCCAGGCCCCTGATCATCCTGGTAGCCCTGCGCTGGACTCTCCCCAGCAGCTCCACATCCATTTTGTATTGGGAAGCCGAGAACTCCACACAGGGCTCCCCTTGACAAACAAAAAGTCAGCAGCTGAAGAGTTCAGGGGTCTGAGCATCCCAGTAGTTGCCAGGAAAAGTAACATCTGTACCCAAAGAGGGGTTGGTTTGGTGGAATCTGGGAAAAACATAGCCCTTTTTGAATCGAGCACACCGGAGAAAATAATCATCCTTTTAGTTCAGTCTTACCTTCCTTTGCTCAGCGTGATCTACTGATTGATTTTGGCTTTTGGCAGCTTGTCAGGTTATTGCTTTAATCAGCTATTGATGCATCATTTTTACTTCCTAACCTCTGTTTTGTGTATGTCACTGGGAGTTAAATATTAAATATTCATGAGAAAAGACTGTGGTGCAAATTTCTTTATATATATCAGTCTGGAGAATTGTTTAACAGAGAAAGATTTTTAAAATCTTTTCGTTTAATATTCTCAATATTTTCTATATCTCATTATTTTAGTTAATATTCCAGTTTTTACAATCTTTTGTTAAATTTTAATTCCATGTAGTCCTGGCAGTGAAAATGACTTTTCTTGACTGGTATGAAGTTTGGAAACTTCTTGAAACAGGATTTATAATACCTGATGGTCAACAGTAATCAATCAGCTCTTCTGTAACTCACTGTAATACCTTGCAGTTTTTTAGGCACTCATCTTAAAATGAAGCTCTCTTAGTAGTGTGTGAATCTATAGGTAATTGTATTGTGAGTAGATTGTTGCTTCTTCCTCTTCTCCTTGGAAAATATCTACTCTTTTGGCTCTATGTGTTAATATCTCTGCTGCTTATTCATATTACCTCTGTGATCATGTACTGAGACATTTGTTTACAACTGTTTTCACAGGCTAAAGAGTGCAATGGTGTCAAGGCTCCAATTGATACCAGCAAACCCAATCCTAATGAGGTGGAGTTTGACAATCTGTACTTGGATATGAATGGTATAATCCACCCTTGTACACATCCTGAAGACAAGTAAGGCAGATTTCGTCCCTTTACAAATAGGATTTGTTCACGACATTTCAGATGCTTAATTGAATGCTCTGCATTTTAGGCCAGCACCCAAAAATGAAGATGAAATGATGGTTGCCATTTTTGAGTATATTGACAGGATCTTCAACATTGTAAGACCAAGGCGACTTCTTTACATGGCAATAGATGGAGTAGTAAGTACTTATCCATTTAGTTTCTAGTAAGGGCTGTTTGTGGAATTAGAGGGTTGTGAAATTAGCAGGTGGTTGATAACCATCTGCTCCCATAAGATCATTTGGAAAATAGTTTCCTGAAATAAAAATTTGCAGGTAAAAGACATTGTTAGTTAAATTTTGATGACAGTAGTTAAAACCACCTGTGGATGTTGTTGGTTATGTGAGCTGACTAATGTCAGACTCTTGAAGCTTGAACTTTGGTACTGGAAAGCAGAAGACTTCTGCAGGATAGTAACTCCCTGGACTGCTCCTCGGGTTATTTTGGTCTATGGCTTTACTAATAGTTTATGCAGCAGGTTAGGAAAGACCAAAAAACTATTTATGCAGATGCACTTAAAATGGCCAGTGATTTATTTGTGCTATGAAATATTTCACAGAGTAGCCTTAAGAGGATATTTAAGCCTGAAAGCTTGGCTTTCTCCTTAGCTTTTTCCTCTCTCCCGCAGGTACATGACTTGCCCTAATGAAAAGGTGGTAAGGCTTCACCTTTTCTTAAAAGCATTGCTCTAGTGAAACTTCTCTCTGTTCTGATTATGTAGTCTCATGAGAAATATTAAAATGGCCCATAAAAACTCCTGTCTGTTAAGGACTGTTAAAGTTCAGTTGTTTTTTAAGCTTTTTCAATTTTAAAACTTAAAATGAGAATCTACTAAGTATAAAGATTTTGAGCTTAATGTAAGTGCAGGAATTTCGAAGACATTGGTATGTGTAGAATTCCCCAGCTACGTTGCCCTGTTGCTTTGAAGATCTCAAAATACATTCCCTAAGCAGTAGCTACCCACCGTTTGCTCTAGAGGTTTTTTATTTGCAAACAGCATGTGGGTACAGTGTGGATACAACTGGGGGAGGTTGTTATTGAAGAAAGTGTGTGTGGTAAATAACTTCTCATATCGATTGCACTTGCAAGTTTCATTTATCTTGCAAGAGAAACCTTGAGCCTTGTGCATCTCTGAGAGGTGAGGGAACAAACTGTTTCAAAAGACTTGGCTCAATAACCAAAACCAATCCCGTTTAATAATTATTTTTTATCAGCTATAACTGAATCAGAATCACAGAATGGTTGAGGTTGGAAGGGACCTCTAGAGATCATCTAGTGCAACCCCCTGCTCCAGCAGGGACACCCAGAGCACGGGGCACAGGGTGGCATCTAGGTGGATTTGGAAGAACCAACAGTTATAATATGTGTTGTTTTAGGCTCCACGTGCCAAAATGAATCAGCAACGGTCACGAAGATTCAGAGCATCAAAGGAGGGAATGGAAGCTGCAGAAGAGAAGCAAAAAATAAGACAAGAAATTCTGGCAAAAGGTAGAGCTGTGACTGTATTTGGCCTTCTTTCTTTTTTTTTCCCCTCAAGTGAGAGAGTTACCTTCTTTGTTTTGAAGCTTTTAAGAAAGCATGGAAAAGGATATTTGCAGAGTGCTCACTCTTTATGCAGCAGTAGAGGGAAGGGGGATATATTAAGCCTAGAGAAGGATGGATCTGTTTTATTCCAAAATAAGGATCCAAAATGAAACAAAATGACCCCTTTTAGTCCTCCTTTGGTCTCTGTTTCTGAAGTGGGTTTGTGCTGGAATAAATGCCATAAAAAGGATAAATGTAGCAGTGGGAAGCTAATCAGAACTCCATGGAAGAAAATACAAATATGTAATATTGGAGGAAAAAAATGATGAGGGTTGGGGCTTGGATGTGAGTTTGAGATAAAAATACTACTAGGTGGAAGTAAGCAGCTGCAAGCAAGAGTAGCTGCTTGATAGTGGAGGCTCTTTAAACTCAGAGAATAACAAAGCTGATGCAGCTTTCTAAAGGGACAATGAGAAGACTTCAGTGAAAGAAGAACGTGCACCTGAAACCTGCTGGTTGGAGTGGAGAAGTAATTTCGGGTGACTGACTAGGAGGCACCATCCCAGCAAGGGGGACATTGTGTAACCTAGACATGAAAAAGAGAGATTAAAAAGGCAGGGCTAATTTTTGTGGGTTTTTTAAATGTCTCCTCCTTAGCATTTCTAGACTATGGAGGCCCTTTATGCAGCTGAGAGGGGAGAGAATTGGTGTAATCCTATTAGTGAGGGCAGGTGATAGGTAGTGGAAACAGAGGAAAACACACAGGAAAATAATCATTTCCTAATGTATGATCTGATTTAGCAAGGTTGATGATTTCTTCCTTACATCTCCCTTCATGATCTTTTAGCACAGTAAATAGTGAAATTCCTTCTCTGAAGCATCAGATGACTTGTGTACAAATGCTAATTCCCTCATTTTAAGATGGAGATAGGAGCTGTTTTATATATGTATATTATATTTATATAATACATATAATGAAGTAATTGCCAATAAAAGGATTACTTGTCATGCAAAAGCCTTCTTAATGTTTTGCATTGGCTGACTGTGTTAAATGTGTTCATTGCTCTAGGTGGCATTCTTCCTCCAGAAGAAGTGAAAGAGAGATTTGACAGCAACTGTATTACCCCAGTAAGTAATCTTGAACTTTAACCAGCAATTGCCAATGTCTGAATGATGGTTTAATTTACTTTTTTTTCCCTGACACTTTTTAGGGAACTGAGTTTATGGACAATCTTGCTAAATGTCTCCGCTATTACATTGCTGACCGTTTAAACAGTGACCCGGGCTGGAGAAATTTGACGGTGAGTTTCACATTTTCACACTTGAAGAAAATTAAGGTGATCTATTAGGCTGGATTGGGATGTGATTGAAGAGTATAAATTCAACAGATTTGCCTTATCTTCAGGCACTATGTTGTTATTATTAATGGCAACTTGCACGTTCTGCTAGGCCTTTCAGAGATGCATTTCATCCTAATAACACCATCTAACAGAGCCATTTGTTTTGATTTCATATAAAAAGGTTTCTTTCAAGAACAATAATGAGATTTGATATCAGAAACCACAGTTTGATATAATGGGAGACAGAGTTTTAAGAACCCCTTTTGTTCCTTGGGGAAAGAGCATCAAGATACATTGTGTATGCATTCTTTTCTCTACATTTTTACCCTTTTTTGCTAGCCCAGGCAGACTCTGTTTCCGCCTCTATTTCTGGTGATGGAGTACACAAATAACAGGCAACAAAAATGATTCTTACTGACTTTCCAACTATTTTGCCTTTCTGTACTTCTAGATTCTTTTCTCGTGTTCCTCAGTCACTCCCCCACTGTCAAGTTTTGTTTGAGATGACCCTCTTTGCTCTGTACACAACAACAAAATTATTTAACATTTCCTAGTGTAGCTGTCCGTATATTTTTCCATAAGTTGACATTGAAGTGCTCTAATTAGAGGACAGTTGACTCTGCTTAATTCCATCCATCTCATAGGAGTTTTGTAAACCCTGATGCAGATTTAGGAATCACTGTGAGAAAGGATGTAAAGTTGTAGTATATCAGCATGTCTGAGTTCAGCAGATACAGGAGGAAAGCATTTGTCTGCTTTATCTGTCAGTTCTCTCCTGCATATTGATAGTTAATTAGGAAAGTTAGCATTCATTACTGAGGTCTCTATTTTTTTGTGTTACTTGAGTCAATGTGTCAGCTAGGGTCTGAAATTAGGGGAAAAGATCTGTGAAACAATTAATTCAGTGCTTAAAAAAAGGAGGTAATCAATGGATCCAAACTCTTGAATTGTTCTTTTTTATTTTTAATCATAATGTTTATTTGCAATTAGAAATTCTTAGTTGAGTGTTCGTAAGTTAAAATTAATATTCACTGTATAAAGTACATATCTTCTGCTGAGTCAGCATAACTTGTGATTTTTAAATGCTTCACAGGTTATTTTGTCTGATGCTAGTGCTCCTGGTGAAGGTGAACATAAAATCATGGATTATATTAGAAGACAAAGAGGTACCATTTGCATTTTGTACTTAAATACAAACATTATATATAAAAATTATTTTACATGACCTTTAATATGAACAATGTAATTTTCTTTTGTATAGCTCAGCCAAACCATGACCCCAACACTCATCACTGTCTCTGTGGAGCTGACGGTGAGTTCTCTGGTAGAGATACAGCTTGTGTTAAATTTTCTGGGCTGAATTTAGTGATTCAGTTTTACTGGCATGTGTAAAATTTCATTTGCATTTGTGGAAATATCTGCTTTTTTTTTTTTTTTTGAATCTTTGTCTAATATTTGGGAAAGATCCAGCATTGTCTAAAGTGAAGGGCTAATTTTTGCTAAGTTGTATCCTAGGTCCTATCTGGGTACAAATGATTTGTTAGAAAGGAGATTCAGAATATGCCTGTGGGAAAGCACCTCTATATAAGAATGCTTAATAATGTTCATGCTTCATTATTTTTATTTTTCTCTTTCAATTGATAGCTGATCTAATCATGCTTGGATTAGCAACACATGAACCAAATTTCACTATAATTAGGGAAGAGTTTAAACCAAATAAACCCAAACCATGTAGTCTTTGTAACCAGATGGGTCACGAAGTTAAGGATTGCCAAGGCTTGCCCAGAGAAAAACAAGGCAAGGTAAGAGTTATCACCGTTTGGAGAAAATCTTTTCATTTATGAAGCAATTTATTTCTGAACGAGATCCACAAATGATTCTTGCTGCAGTCTTTGGCCAAAGTACAGTATGAGTTATAGTGTTGCAACTACCTGACCTTTCTGTTTTATGAATAAGTAAAAATTGTACTTTTGTAGTATAAAAATAATATGGCAGACCTAAAATCCTTGCTTTTTTTTGTTGTTGTTGTTGCTGATGAGAGAAAACTGTTAATAACTTCACGTATGCAAAATAGTGGATTATATGCTTGGCATAAGTACTTGAGAAACTCTATTTGTTTGTCTTTTAACTCCTTTCAAATCAAGCCTTTAAAATTGACCTGGTGAAACTTTACGATCAACCTGGATGTAATGCAAGACTTCTGTTTTATTTTATAGCACGATCAGTTTGCAGACAGTCTTCCTGTCTCTGAACAAGAATTTATCTTCATTCGCCTGTGTGTTTTGCGAGAGGTATGCAAAAGCAGCTCCTGCATCTGCTTTGTGCAAGCAGTGCCTCTACCTGCATGCACAAACCTGCCCAATGTCCTTTTTCTCTTGTCTGTATGTGCTGCAGTATTTGGAAAGGGAACTCACCATGGCCAGTCTACCTTTTACCTTTGATTTTGAAAGAAGCATTGATGACTGGGTCTTTATGTGCTTCTTTGTGGGAAATGACTTTCTTCCTCATCTGCCATCTTTAGAGATCAGGTAAGTGAGAAAATAATTTCCTTTTTTGCAAGCATATGTGCAATGGTTTTAATTGAAAAGAATCTAATGCTTTCTAATGCTTTTTCTTTGATGCTTTGTAGGGAGGGAGCAATTGATCGCTTGGTTAACATATATAAAAATGTGGTGCACAAAACTGGGGTAAGTGTGGGTTTTTAAAAAAAATGTTTTTATTTTTTTAAATACTACGGCATTTACAACTGAAGAGTTTTGTTTTTCAACTGTCTGTCTTTGTAATTTGCAGGGATACCTCACAGAAAGTGGTTTTGTCAACCTGCAGCGAGTCCAGATGATCATGTTAGCCGTTGGGGAAGTCGAAGATAGTATTTTCAAAAAGAGAAAAGATGATGATGTAATTTTCTTTGCTGCATTCTTGGAGTTTTGCTTTTGACCCCTTCTATTACTATTAGACTGCCACGCTGCCGTAATAGAATAATAACTTCGTATTTCATTGCTATACTCTCCATTGAGTTCCTAGGTGTTTCGAAATGAATCAAGTGTTCCCATTTCATTTTCTTTCCCTGGATTGCAGGACCTATTTTTCCTGTTGTAATTCCAAGTAACAGCAGGACAAATGCTGTATATCAGTCTTGTTGCTGCCTGCAGCTTTTTGTATAACTGCTATGAAAACTAAGCAGGAATAGTTTTGTACCTTGCTGCAACCTGTGGAAGTATTGGCAGTGAGTGGTGGCACAGTACTAAGATTTTTAACTTAAATTCTAGTACATCTGTCTTTGAAACTTTATTTCTTTTCATCCAGTGCTTATTTTATCAGATGTAGAAAATCTTTATGTGCTACAGCTTTTTTTCTTCTGGCTGAGGAGTGTTTTGTCTGTCTCAAGTCTTTGCATATGCAGCTTTCTCATTTAGTGCAGGGCATAAAAACACCTCGTGCACAAAGGAAAAGAAGTTTTATCTAATACCCTGTAGAAAATGCTGTACCAGTGTTGGCAAAATATTTTGTGGGTAAGAACTCAAGCCTACATGTCACTTGAGAAAGTGCTAATTTGATGTTCAAGTTGTCAGTATCCTTGGCCAAGAGTAGTAAGTAGCTTTTAGAGCCTCTTCTTGCCCATTGCTGGGATTTTAACATTTCTGCTGTTTTTTGTTTGCTCGTGTTTGTTTATTTTTGAGCAATTCCAGTCCAGACAAAGAGCTTGTCTGTGTGTTATCACTTGAAGCCCTTTGATACTGATGTCACCTTCAACTCTAATTGATAGTGAGCTGCTACTGCTAAAACTCTGATTTTCCATCCTTACATTTTAAGGACTTGGTAATTGAAGCAAAACTTAGTGGAGAATATAAGCTGTAACCTGCACTGTGAGGCTTTGAATACAGAGTTGCTTTATTTTTTCCAACATTTTTTCCATGTAGAGTGGAAATTTCTATCTTATTTGTGTTGGATTTTCAGGTATAAGAATTAAGCTGCATTGTATTCAGAGCCGTCCTTGAAAACCTTTTAGTTTTAGCTGGTAGAGGATTGCAGTGAAATATTTTTCCAAGAGACCTGTATGCTAATCTGACTTTATTTCTCTCTAACCTCTATATAGGACAACTTCAAAAGACGGCAAAAAGAAAAAAAAAAAAGAATGAAGGTAAATTAAATCCTTTCACCATGCAAAAAGAACACTAGCAGCAATTAAATATACAGTATTGCTCTCAGTAAGGTGCAGTTTTTTAATCAGGAATTTTGGGGATGGACCTCCCTTTTTCATATTTTTGCTTTTCTCCATACGTTTTTGAATGAAGCAGTCGCTAAAGACTTCTTAAATTGGAGAGGAGGGAAGAGTATTGAAGGTGCCCCATGAAAACTCCACGTTATATTCTTGGAATGGAGACGCATCTGCACTTTTAGAATTATTTTATGCCTTGCTGCACTGTATGTACAAAGCAGCTTTTCCATATATTGATGCAAGTCAGCAACTGTGGTGTGTTCAGGTCCATGTGCTTCAACAGAATATTAGGTGAAGGTGTTAAGTTTCAATATGTACACGGGTTTGCATTGATCTGCTTGTTTAAAGGCATGCATTCTAAGTTATTCACTTTGCTTACATAAAGTCCTTTTACAAACTAAGCTAAATAGTCTCATTTTCCCCTTCCCATCCCGAAAATACCTTTCAACCCATGAAGAACTTCAGCACAAAATACTGGGTGATGTGTTTGGTCTTCTTTGGGGGGAAAAAAAAAGTTAAATTGTAGAAATGTAAGGAATATAATACTTACTGGATATAGTTATCTGGACTTTATGTCCAGATAAGACCTTGCTAGTCACACCTAATTTAAGATGAACTGACAGAATTAATTGGTTAAATTACACTTGTTTTGTATGAGGTATGTTGATTCAAAGATGGTGGTTAAGCATCCTTGCGTACACCGTGGAGAATAAGCACCCCTCTGAATATACATGTGCGTTTTGATTTTTGTAGAGGGATCATCCTGCTTTTATTCCTGGGGGACAGTTTTCCCCTCAAGCCCTGGGAAATCGATCGAGTCCTCAGGCAATCAGCAGCCCTCGACAGGCTGCCTACGAGATGAGGATGCACGACCGGCAGAACCCCGTAAGTACCTGGTGAAGGGTGTTTGCAAATGGAAGGAGAAATAATCACCTCCTCCGTAGCTCTGCGGGTCTTATTCTCTGCCCTGTCAAGTTTCCTGTGGAAAAGAGATATTTTTTTTCCAAGGAAATAGCTTTTAATGACTTTTTTTTTTTTGAGCCTACTTGAAAAAAATTGTATTCTGCATTTTTTATGTTTGAAACAACATTGCTTGTTAAATATTTCTGGAAAGACAAATGGGAGGCAAATGTATCCCAATCAAGTATAATGCATATCAGTTATAATCAAACCTGTTTGATGACATTTGTGAAGACGAACCTGCTCGTTAATATATGCTGAGGAACTTCCTCTGTAGATTTGTGAGAAACATGAGCAAATTCTGCCTTGCAGATACCCCAGTTTCTAAAGCTAATAAAAGTAAATAAATAAAAGAACATAGATCCATTCTGCAGACCACTCTGATTTATGATTTTCTGAGAACACTTCCTGTCCATTCATAGTGTTAGGAATTGGTAAAATACCCCAAAGAGTTGTTGATGTTTAGCTTGATTATGCTGAAACTGTTACTTACACGTCTAATTTTCAGTACCTTAAAGGGTGAATGACGTGCATAGAGCGTGTGCATTTTGATCATTTGGCCACTGTATAAACTTATAGAGGATTTTTTGAAGCAGCAATGTGAAGGGCTTCTGAAAAAACACTACAAGTGTGGTGTATAAAACCTTCAATGTAGGTTATTTCTTTTCCCTGCAGTTGATGGATTCTTAGCATATTTTTAATACATATTTAAACACATATTCTTTTTTTTCCTCCTGTGCCCCTACATTAGCTGAAGTTTGGTCCCTGCTGGTTTTTAAGCTTGGTGGGTGAACAGAGATGAGGAGTTTTTATTCTTTATATGTTTGGTCCAAAAGCTTCTTGGTTCTTCTTTCCCCTCATGTTCTCTGGCAATAAATTAGATGAATTAAGATTAAAGAGCTCTGGGAATGGCCAACTTCCAGAAAGCCAACCTCCACTATAATGACTAATCAAGAGAAGAACAGTAATTTCTAAAATGCCAGTTTTACGAAGATACAAAATATACCCCAACTCCAAGCTAAGACTTGAGTAGTATCATGCAACTTACAGTCCTCACAATTTCTAGTTTCTCTTTTGATTCTCAATATTTTAGCCATATTTTTATTAATGACTTTTATCTGATCATCTCTGTTATGGGTAACTTGTCTGTGCATTATATCTTGGAAAATTATGAATTGAATATTTATGAGTTTGGAGAGCTGATTTTACTTTCCAAAATGTTGCCTGTGGACAGAGAGAGGGAAACTTAAAATTTTGAAGGGTATCCATAAGAGATAGAAAATTGGAAATACATGCAATACTTTGTTAGCTGTCTTGATTGTTAGGTTTTGATAACAGTCATGATGAATGTTCTTTTTTTGCTTGTTGTATTTCATCTGAACAGTGATAGGATTTTGAGTAAGGGTTCTTCTCATCATGAAGATATATTTTGTATTTTGTGTTGTTCTGATTTTTAAGTCTGGGTAAATACAATTTGCTTTCCTAAAGCTAATGCTACTTTTTCTCTTTTAATCCAACAGCTTTTGTGTATGGGTTGAGCAAGGTAGTTCTTTGAAGGAGGCTACTACTTGTTTATCTTGAGTTTGGTTTGAAATACAATGTTTTATTTTGTTGCAGTGATTTGCAATGTTGCAAAAAAAATGAGCTGGGACAAAACCTAGAGTGTTTCTGCTAGTTCTGAATTACAAGGAGCTTTTGCACTGTAGCTTGTACCTGCAACACATTTTTATTGTCACTGTAAAAACTTGTAACGTAGTCCCTGGGACTAGAGAAAAGAGTTGTACTCTAAAGGCTTCTTTTAGGATATGTAAAATTTTCTATGTTTTGTCCAGTGATACCATCTTGTCCACTTTATCTTTCCTGTCATAATTGTAAAGACTTACTTGACTGTACCTCTATTCCTTAATGCAAATGCTTTTCTTGCCTCTAATATTTTTAGACTTTTGTACAATTTATGTGGAGCTTTGGGGGAACCAAAACTGATGCTCATGGCTTTTCTTTCTTACCAAGCTATTAATTTTAACTTGAATTTAAAATGCCTCATAACCCCTTTCTCTCCCTCCCATTTATGTGCAATAATTATGTCCACAGATAAGTTCCCCGTCTCCAAACACCAGTCTCAATTCTGATGGCAGCCCGTCCCCGGCAGGAGGAATTAAGCGAAAAGCTGAAGACAGTGACAGTGAACCTGAGCCAGAGGATAATATCAGGTGAAGCCATTTTTGGTAGCACTTTGTTAACAAATTGCTGAGATAGATGCAGTCTAATTAATGTCATTTAGCTTAGAGCAGCAGCGCCTTCAGATGCTTTTCTAGGATCTTTTTATCCGCCGGTAATTAACGTGGAGGGTTAGAATATTCAGTAAATTCCAGTGAGATGTGTCAGCTATAGCTGTTAAATCTAAGTATGGAGATTAGTATGCGTGTGGGTTTACATCCTCTAACCACTGCTCCCTTTGAGACCAAGCACTAGATTGGCCAGACATTCACTTGCTCGGCCCTGATTATGTGAGCTGAATGCAGCTGGTTTGCAGTTGCATTTTTAAGCTGCTTAACCCATGAAAGTCAGTGATGTTGCTTACCTTGACTGCTGCACCGTATTTCCTCAGGATTTGGTCTCTAAGAGGCCTGTTTTGGCTGCAAGGAAATCTTGACGTTTCTTAAGACAGCTGCTGCGCAGATGATTATGCAGTGGAAATTTGAGACTTAATTGAATAGCCTGCCAATTAACAGTGGGTGTGAGTTTGCTTAAGCTTTTAATCAAGATATAAGGGTGATGGCCTTACAATTCTTTTTGGCAAATAACTTGTATAAATTTCTGTCAAGATAACAGAAAGGTTATGTATTGTGGAGGATTCATCACTAGTGTCCTGCAGTGTTGTCATGGTATGTTTGTTATGTCTAGGCCATTAGAGCTTGTGCTAGTAAATACTCTAGTTGTCATATTTTTTTCCTGTGTATGTTGATCCAGATGACTTGTGTGGAGTTTTTTGATCCAACGGGGAAGAAATCTCTGTCTAGAATCAGAATCTAGAATTACGATGACTAGTAGGAATGAATCGTGTGGATTTACAAGTCGCTAGAATTTTGACAAGTTTGGTACCGTCAGCCAAAAAGTTATGCAGTTCCTCATTTAAGCTCTTCTGTAGATCAGAATATTTGCATGGAATTTTATTTTGTTTGATTGAAACCCATCCTGTGGGAAAGGATGAACAGACGTCTTTTCTAGCACTGTGTTTACTAAATGTCACTTGTATCAAGTTAAATTTGGATCTGAAAGGAATTTAAGTAAACAATAATCTGAAAGTAATTCTTCCTAAATAAAAAACAACTGCATAAATGGGCTGGATGCAGAGAAGTTGTTTACCAAAATATATATGTTTTATTTTGCTTTTGCAAAATGAAAGGATTTGGTGTTGTGAAACAGAAGCATAAACCCATTTGTAGTCTGTCTTGTCTATCGCAGTCTGAGTGTCATGTGTAAGACTGACTTGGCCTCCCAGTTCTGCTCTGCTTCTGCATGTAATTTTAAAAGGCTGCATCCTTGCTGCAAAGGGGCCTTGTGTTGGGCTTTCTGGATGTGAGAATCTGTGCCAAGATTTGGGCTTTTAGAATAAAATTAGTTTTCGAACAACTTCTTAGTAGCGATTTTATGTGTCTTAACAAGTTTCTAAACCAGATGAATCTGGTGGGGATTAGAGCATACCCAAACAGCAGTAGAATACAGCAAGCAAGCTTTTAAAAATCATTCTGTGCTTGCCTTTCCCTTTGGCTAGCACAGAAACCATCAGTGCTTGGCTTGAGTAGAGCACGAGGACCGGAGGTTTGAGCTCACTGTGAGAAGGGGCTAGCATTAGGTGAAATGTTGCCAAGGGCAAATTGGGTGAAATTGGTCAAGCAAGAAGTGGAGAGCTTGCTTTCTTCCTGATGCCTGGAAAAATTAGGAAATAAAGTTGAAACTTTAGTTTTGGTAGTAGATTTCTCATGAGAAGGGAGAAGTCTTGGACTTGGGAACGGTAAGTTGTTCTAGAAAATCCTTACATCACCAGCCACAGATTTGAAAAATCTACCTTGTTTCTGAAAAGTATTTAGATGGGCATGATAGCAGCTTGTGTTTGTGTTTTCTCTCGTCTTGACCATCAGATTTTACTCTCTTGCTGAGTGTCAGCTTTTGTGCTTTCATTTAAATCAGTAAAAAAAATGATGTCCAAATGGGAACTTAAGCAGTAACTGACAGATTGCCAGGAGCGTGTTGCTTGTGCTGCACAAGCTTTTCCACGGGATTTTATTTCAAAAATGCAAATGTGCATATAATTAAGTGTATCATCTAATGTATTTATTATGCAGGTTATGGGAAGCCGGTTGGAAGCAACGCTATTATAAAAACAAATTTGACGTTGATGCATCCGATGAGAAATTCCGACGCAAAGTTGTGCAGTCCTACGTTGAAGGGCTTTGCTGGGTTCTCAGATACTATTATCAGGTACTTGGAAGTTCTTCTCTGAAACTTCAATTTTCTTTTGTCTGCTGCCTATCTCTGCTGTAAATAATCATGTTTCATGACTTCTTTTTGAGAAGCAGTGGGGATTTTGAGGATGCAGAATCCTCAAAGTGGGTGCCTGTTCTCAAGATTTGAATGAAATTTTTATTACTCCTGCACAGTAGCCGTGTTTTGTTTTTTTTTTTAGTTTATTAAGAACCAGCACATATTTTTTCCTTTGCAATACATAGCTGTGCAAGGGCTGTTGCAATTAATTGCAAATGACTAAATGAGTGAACAAAAGGCAGTGCCTGTGAAATGCTCATAAGAATTGAAAGGAGCAGAGTTGTCAGTCTCCTCCCTAGATTATAATGATGTTCTATGAAGTACACTGTAATTTAAGTAATCTGTGTCTCATTTACATCTTTTGATAATTGAGATGTCAGATTGGCAAGAGATTAGTTAGACATTGGAGTTTGTTGCAGTGTCAGTTAATAACTATTTTCGTGCTCTGAGAACAAAGCAAGTTACATTTTGTGTGACCTGGGAATTGAGTCTGCTTAACTGCCTCCAGAGGACTTTTAGCTTGAACTAAATGCAGATAAAACCAGACCTTTCCAGGCTGCAGTGGGTGCTGCCTTGGACCAGGGGCACTGCAAGTATCTCACAAGCCTGCAAAAAGCTAGACGCCCTTGGAATCTGCAAGATTGTTTCAGCTTTTTCCTCTTTTAAAGTCTCCAGAAAGAAATGCGATCCCTTCATTACTGCAGCCGAGTTAGGGCTTGGAGTTGTGGATTATCACCCATGAAGATGCTGGAGTTTGAGGCACTCACAGGGATGAGGTGTCCAGGCTGGCTAGCTGCAGGAGAGCTGCCCTGAGCTCGGCACCTCCTTGAGCAGCTGCCCTTGCAGAGCAGAAACCTCTCCCAGCCCAGGTGGCCACCTCTGCATGTGCAGCTTCCTGTGAGTTGCACACAGCTTGGGCCCGTGGCCAGCACGCTGCTTTCCTGCTCATTGTGGCACACGTGTCTCTAAAGGACATAGATACTCAACTGAGGTGTAGGGATCTCTGTGACGGAGAGCTCTCCGTGCAGCCTTCAGCATCGCAAAACCCTGCAAAAGGCAGCCTGGTTTGGAACAGAAGCTGCAGGGTTTAAAGGAAGGAGCCCATGGCAAAACTGAGATGAATATTCTTGAGAGAGTCTAAGAGGTGACCGAATATACTCATTTGAAGAGTAAAAGATTAAGATGGTTTTATTCTGGGAAGTTTGTGTGTTGGAATGGGGTATGTTCCATTTCAGCTAAAGCGAGTGGTGCATAGATAAGCGACAGATGATTACAGCTCCAAAGCAAGCAAGTCAGGGACAGTGGGAATAGCTGCAGCCTCCAGGCAGCACCACAGTGCTCTCGAGAAAATGAAGCAGCAGAATAGTCTCAAAGAGAAGCAGCATGAGTTTCTGCTTCAGTCGTGAGGCGAAGGAAAACCTCATAAAAACACCCAAACATCTAGGGTTGTGTTTCCGTGCTATTTGGATTCCTCTGCAGATTACTCCCTAAGCCAAATATCCCTAGGGCTTCTGAAGCTGAAAACACAGACTTAAAGCAGTGCAAGTGATGGGAGCCCTGTGAGCACTCACGGTGCCTGTGCCCTGTAGCATGGCTGCACAGGGGCGAGAGATGGGCAGTTGTGCCAGCTTTCTATCCCTATGAAACATGGGCTAGGAAGCTGGGAGAGTTAAAGGAAAATTCAAAATAAGTTGGTTTTTGCCTTCTCTTTTGCTTCTTTAGCAAGAATTGATTGTTATGCACAAGCACTTTAATTCTTCTCCAAGTCCTTTCTACTCATTCACAAAGCTAGTAATGTAGGACATGTTCCACTAATGGGAACATCTGTTTTAAAAATATATATACTTAGTTAAAAAAAATCTAAAGAATTGCTTCTGGTGCTTCTAGTAATTATAACATTCATAGTTTTACACCAAGAATGGCACCAGAGGGGCCTCATTGACATTTACTTGCTTGCAATTGGAAGTCAAAATAGTAGAATTCTATTTCAAGTGGTGCTGCTAAGAAAACTGAGGGGAAGAAAACTTAACTTTAGGCTTTTTAGAGACACGTCTCCTGTATCAAGTATGTTGTGTTCCAGTGCGTATGAGCTGAGTTTCACATCTTCCTTTTGAGAATAATTTTGCCCCTTTCAAGTGAATGTGCTTAATATTTCCCAATATTAAGTGCAGAAAAATAAGAAGGGAAATGCGGAAGATTACTGGAAGTACAGGTAGTACAGAAGATTACTGGAAGTACAGGTAGTACAGTACTGGAAGGTACTACAGGTACTACAGGTAGTACGGAAGATTACTGGAAGTACAGGTAGTACAGTACTGGAAGTACAGGTAGTATCAGACAGAAAACTAATTTAAACCAGGATATTTTTCAGCCTGTTTGTAGGCCGCGTGCCGTGCATCATTCCAGGTTCTCTAGTCCCTCAACCTCACAAGTTAATAATGGGATTGGGATTTGAAAATCAAGAGTGCAGATTGGGTGCTGCCAGAACCGGGGCTGTTCTGTTGCTGATGAGACTTCTGAAACCCCTTTGCCTTGCACAGTCTGCCCTGTTATATAACAGTGGAGAAGCTCTGTGTGCCCATGGTCTTGGATGTGCAGCAGCTCCACACAGACTGAACATGGGGCCCGTTGCTATGAGCTCCTCAAATTAACTCCAGGGCCTGGATAACATTGTGGAGAGCCTGTGGTTCTGCTGCTTGGCTGGTGCATGTGGTCCATGTTGTTATTTATTTTCCAAGGGAGAGGAACAAAGCAAGAGGTGCATTAGTGCTGAAGTTCAGGCTGTGGTTGTGCTCCAAGGTCTTTGTGTTGTTACGGTGCCAGGTCCCATCTCTGTGGCCTTCTCCCTTAGTGACTTGGGCCTGGTCCCTAGTGAGGGAGCTCTGGTGCAGGGCTCTGTCTGCTGGGTGGGTGCTGCCCAGGAAGGCCCAAGCTCTGTTCCCTGCCCAAAAATCTCCTGCCCTCAGCCTGCCCATGAGCAGCCAAGTCCCAACCTGAAGCCCAGAGTACCTGTAGAGGCAAGAGCTCTTTCTTTTCCTCATTCTCCTCCTGATCCTGGGCACAATTTTGGCATCTTTAGTTACTAGACTACTTGAATTTCTTTGAGTTGTTTTGTTTTCCTCTCACTAATCCAGTTTGTCTGACTTGGTTCTCTTCTTTTGTTCTCCTAGGGCTGTGCATCGTGGAACTGGTATTATCCTTTTCATTATGCCCCCTTCGCTTCGGACTTCGAGGGCATCGCAGACATGCCCTCGGATTTTGAAAAGGGCTCCAAACCGGTACGGTGCCTTTATTTGGGTTGTAACAACTTATTAGACCTATTCCACATCTGATTGTCTATTAGACCTATTCCACATCTGATTGTCTATTAGACCTATTCCACATGTGCTTGTCTGCTTTTCACAGTTCAAGCCTCTTGAACAACTTATGGGAGTGTTTCCAGCTGCAAGTGGAAATTTCCTGCCACCAACCTGGAGGAAGCTCATGACAGATCCTGTGAGAATCCTTGTTTCTTTCCTCTCCGTGAGGTTTTGCTGTGTTGCAGTTGTGTGTGAATGTGACCTGATGGTGCTGTCTTTGGATGAAAAAAATAATGGAAAAGAGGAAGGAATGTTTGGAGTAAATTAAAAGAGATTCTTTAAAGATCCTTAAAGTGTATTTTTCACTTAAAGCACTTGGATGAGGAAAATTTTTTCCTGACTTTTCTTTTTTCCTCCTAACACTTGGTAAAGCTTTTTACTTTCTTCTAGAAACCCTACAACACTTATTTGGGGATCAGAGACATTAGCCAAGCCTGAATTCTGTTCCCTAATTTTCTTGTTTTGATACTTTGAATAGTGGATGTGCCTTAGCATGCTTCCCAGTTAAATGATATTTAATGAAAGATGATTTTATTAGTCAAAATTCTTTGCCTCCTTATTAATAGAGTGGGTTTTTTTAGAAAAAAATGCTACATAGCCTTTTGAATCAATTTCATAATTGGCTTTAATGATATTTTCTTGTTGTTTTTCTCAAATGCAGGAATCAAGCATAATTGATTTCTACCCTGAAGACTTCGCTATTGATTTAAATGGGAAGAAATATGCTTGGCAAGGTGAAATTTCAACTTTCTTCTTTTGAATTGCAGTATATGGCCTAGTCTTAAGGTTCTATGTGAAAACAGGAAGAAAATGGAAAATGATTTATGGCAGTATTTGCTTCTGGTATTTAGGGGAGAGGGAGAGCACTTTGTCATGGGTATATTTTTTAAAATCAATTTGCATGAAGGAACAAATTATGATTCAGTAACTGAGTTAAGATCAGCAGTGATTAGTAGTAATTTCAGGAGTCGTTTTAGATTTGTTAATTTGTCCTGAATTAATCATTTTTTCTATATTTATCAGCCTTACCGTGTAATTGTCTTTTGTCTCCTTTGCATTTAATTAATGGATCTTATTCTGTTCAATCAGTGGCTCATTATTACCTTGTGAAAAATGTTGTGGAAAATACATGGATATTTAGACACATACAAAGAATGAGAAAATAGAATGGTCAGTGTAGTCTCAGAGAGTATTAGTTTTAATGACCTGTCAAATTTTAAATCTCATACTAAATCAGTAGAGAGTGTAGCACTCCAATATATATAATTATTCCTCTTCTTAGCCTGTGTAACTAACTTACAATAACTGTTTTGTTCTACCATTATTATTGACTCTGAAAGCTATTGACAATGTTTTCCTAGTGGCAATTCCTAGTAAGATTGGAGAAGGCTTCTGTAGAACTGCCAAAGAATGAGAGGAGCAAAATGGAAAAGTCCAAGTGGTAGCTCCAAACCTGTGTGCAGAGATGGGGATACGTGACCCCAGCTCAGCGCTGGGAGAGGCTTTTGTGGTGCTTCCTGTGGACCTCACAGTGAGGAGCAGGGGCACGTTGCGTTCTGGAGCTGCAGACTGTTCACAGAGAGAAGGACAGTTGTAGTGTGGAAGACTAATGTTCAGCTCCATAGTTAGTTCTGTGGATGTGGAGGAGTTCATCAGTAGGAACATGGGCTAAAATATCAAAGTTCAGGCTGGCTAAAAGATAAAGTTAAACATGGCTAATCTGAAGAAAAGTGGATGCCTGAAAAGGAGGGGGAGATGAAATCAATTTTTTTTTGTATTGCCAGTGTAATAAATCTAGAGAGTAGATGAATTTGTTGCTGCAAGAGAGAAGACCAAGATGTGGAGAGTTGTACTTAACACAGATGGATACTGGAGATGTGCAGAGGCAAACACTAGAAGGGAGCTGTTGCCCTCAAATCACTGATCTCAGGAAGGCAGCTCATAGATCAGAGAAGACATAGTCCAAACTCCGGGTGTTAGCTGTGTTGGAAAAGCTCCCTTTAAGGAATGGGACCTGTCTGAAGAGGCTTCAAAAAGGAACTAGTGATTAGTTTGAAAGCCCTGAGAATATTTCCTACTAGGGGAAAAGTTCTATTACAGACTGTGGAGCAGGGAGGCAGGGCCATGCACGTTCCCATGGAAGAACACATTCATGTCTACTTGCCTAATATTAGAAAATTATTCTATTTGGTTGTGTTCTGTATATATAAATTCTGAATGTCCTATGCTGAGGGATTCTCAGATGTACTTGTATGTGGTTGAGTCTGAACCCAGGTATCGTGCTCCTTCATCTCCCCCTTCTTCATTCTTTAGGGCTGGTGTTAACAGAGGGTTAGGGGCAATTGCTGAAGCAGCATTTGCTGTAAAATGAAATGTTTGCTCTGAATTTTTGCCAGACAGGTACCAACTAAAGGTTGCATACGTGCTCTTTGTTTTTTTTTTTTTCTTTTTAAAAAAAAAATCTTGAAGAGAATGGGTCTAAATATTATGGAACACGTTGTATAACACATTTCACTTCAAGGTTTTCTTTTTTCTTAAGCCATTTTATCTATCTGCGGTACCTTCTGCCATGCTTCCCAGTCCTACCCCTTTTGCCTGAACGTTGAGTTCACAGTCTAAAGCAGTAATGTTTGAAGTGGCTTCCAGATCACTTCAGCCTTCTGTAACCTAACTTTTGGAGTCTTTACTTTGCAATTTAGCAGTAAAAGAATTGCCTTAAACTAGTTGATGTTTAAGAGGCAATTGCAAGACAAAAAATGTATTTCAGTGTGGGATAGTGACTATCTTCATTTAGAAAGACCTGATGCACCTGTATATCTTTTACACAGACCAAATGGTTTTTTGATTCAACTGAACTTTTGAAATATTTAGTGTTTTATTCGTTGTTTGTTCTTCACTGTCTTTATTAAGAGACAGTTACATGGAAAGATAAAGTTTTGGGTTGTTCCCTTTGCCCTTTTCTCCGGCTCAAGACAAGAAGAGATTTGTTTTAATAAAGCCAAGTGAAGTTTTAGTTCAGGAAACAACCATGTTTGATGAAGACCAAGTTGTAGACAGGGAATATGTCTGCAGAAGGTCAAAGTCTCTGTGAATGCTCTAGCTTAGAATTTAATGACACTAGTGGCTGAGATCTGCCTGCTGATCACACTGGTACAAGTGCAGCTCTGAATACCAGCTGGGTAAAAGCTTTTATTGCTCCAGGATTCATGGTAAGAGAAATCAAACAAAACTAATCCAGTAACTGCAGATTTTGACACATAATTGACATGGTATTTTATCTTAGGGAAAAAAAGAATCATAATTAATTTTTTGGTGCCCTGGAGATGTTGATAATAAAAGAAGCAAGTACTAGAGTGCACTGGGGAAGGTATTGTGCATTTTTATCCAGTACAACAAGGAATGAGCGCACACACAAATGCCATTAAGTGCTCAGCAAGGGATTTTGATACTGAGAACCTCCTCCATAGAGTAAAATTAATAGCTAATATGAATAGCTCATGGATAGTGTCCGTATCACCTTGTCACTGAATCCAGGTGTAGTGATTTCTTCCATGGTTATCTTTTAACTTATTAATTTGAATGAAGTAGCATTGAGTTCTACCGAAATGATGCCTTTAGCAAATGGGATGAATAATGAGCATCTTCCTGAGCTCTCCTTGTTCGTAAAGGCAACTGTGAGTGGTGGTTCCTGTGACTGAGTGTCTATCCAGAACTGTGGGGAGGGAGAAAGTAGATGAGGGAGGAGGAAGAGGGATGGGAGATCCAAGGACAAACTCCGCTTTCAACCTACACTGCTGTGGAACTCACTCCCCCGGTCTGTGAGCTGACATCTTTTCTGTGACTAGTTCCAAGGTTGTTTCTTGGAAAATGAGCTTATTAGAGGTTTTTCTGGCCCACGTGGACCTGAGCTATACGATACCTGTTATTAAATTGAGATGTTTGAGCAATTTCAAGGGTCTAATTTTTGCAGGTCTAGGTTGCTTTTGAGAACTTCTCTCATGGTATTTAGCTTTTGGCTGCCAGTATTTGAGGACGTTGTGGCTGCTTATATGGTGTAATACTGTTTGCACCCCCTATTTTACCAACTGTTACATGTTATAAATCATCCAAAAAAACATCTCTCTCGGCTCTCACGCCAGTGTTCCCTTGCCCTTCTCCTCTCTCCTCCCAGTGAGAGTAAGGATGCTGTAGCTCACTTAATCCCTTCTTAATTGCTGTGTATTTTGACTTGGGAGTGATTTTTTGGAGTATTTATGTGTGTGGGAGGAATTTGTGCTGTGAGATGATTACACCTCAGACAGCCTATAATGTCAAGTGTGCGAAGTAACCGTTTGGTTTTGATAGGTGTTGCTTTGCTGCCATTTGTTGATGAGCGACGTCTTCGAGCTGCCCTAGAAGAAGTCTATCCTGACCTCACTCCTGAAGAAAGTAAGAACTATGATATGTCTGAGTGACAGCACATCCACTGCTTTCACTGCTCTGCTTCATGTCCTGTTGCACCCTCCATGAGCAGGTGCCTGCTCCCTGACAGCAGAGAGTGACGACCACTGCACATGGTGCAGGGAGTTTTCTACTAAGCTTCCATAGACAAATTCACATGTTCCTTTCCGTTTTGTACAAAGTGATGGGCTGGTTCCTGTAGCTCAGCTGTCCTGGGAGATTTTTTCAACCTGAGTGGGCCTTCAGCATGTTAGAGGGGTTGGGGAGAAGAAGAGGAGCCAGTCAAAAATTGCAGCTATTGGTCTAGTTTTGATGCAACTCGAGTTTCCATATGGGACCATCTAATAGCAGGCTATAGCCCCGTTGGGAGGAGGAGAAATGAGGTGAAAGCAGGTTTTAAGGGACATGGGACAATGCCACAGAACAGGAGGAGCAAATGCAGAGTTACTTAAAGTTGTTGTGATGGAAATGAGGGTTTTTTTTTGTTTGTTTTTGAATCTATTCTCAAATCTTTATTTGCTTGGTCATGCCATGATTTGAAATGTTGGGATTTTATCCCGACTTGACCACGTTTTAAGTAAATTTTCCCAAGAAGGGCTGGCCTTTATCTGTCATCTGAAAGCCCTCGTTTGTGAGCCATCTCGTTCACCTTGCTTACCTTGGCTTGTATTCACATCTTGTGCATCTTTCTACCACTGTAACACTCAAATGCACCTCAAGTCCTATCCCATTCTCTTCATCTTTTCTAGACAGAAGAAATAGCCTTGGTGGTGATGTTCTCTTCGTTGGGAAGCATCATCCACTTTCTGATTTTATTGTGGAACAGTACACATCCAAAAATGAAGAGGTAGGTTATACTTTTTCTTAAGGGGTTGTGACTGATAAAGGTGGTCTGGTAATGCCCTTGGATGCTGAAAAATTCCTTTTTCCATAGCCAGTGGATATACCACCAGAACTGTGCCATGGAATCCAGGGAAAACTGACACTCAATGAAAATGCAGTTCTTCCAAATCAGTGAGTATGGCCTTCAGTTTGGGTCCTTTGATTCTAAGGAAAAAAATATTCATTCATGTCCGTGTCTGAGCAAAGATGCTTTGCTAAACATGTTTTTTTCATTGGGATTCAAAGTAAGTGGTGCTAATAAGTGCACTTAATTGCTGATGAGTCAGGTTCTTTTGGAATTTATCATTTTTATCAGTGAAAGGCTGTTTGTGTTTGGTAATACTTGATAAAGAGACTCTATACAAAAAGCAGTAGTAACAATGACCTTTTTTAGCTAATGTCTTGTGGTTTTGATCTCTGCATTTGTATGAACGTTGATTTAACCCAGTTTGATGCAATTTCCAATAGTGTGTGCTGTTAAAATTTACTGCCTGCTTAGTATAAGCTAATGTTAGTTTCATTTAAGATAAATCCAGGTTAGATTCTTCATTACTTTCCATTTAGGCTGTAGGCCTAAATTCAGAAATATCTTTCCAAAAATGTGTACAAAAATGTTAATTTTTTGAGGAGGAGGTAAGGGAGGGGATAGTATTCAGTAATTCTTTTATTCATTCATCAATTTGTATGTGTTACTCACTCAGACACACATGTGTGTTTATCTACCTGAGCTGTTGACAAGGCATGAGAAATGGGATTATATTTTCATATAGAGAAGAATCACTTGCTAAGAATTCTCCGGAGATGAACAAGCATTTACATTGCTCCCTGCAAGTGTGACTCATTTTGCCAGACCAATTTGGATCTGATTCAGCCAGCAAATGCAGAGTTATTGATCTCTGCACATGGGTTTGTGAGTTGTGGCATGATCCAAGGCCTGTCATTCCTCGTGAGTGAGGATAATTCTGCAGCGTGTTGTTAGTCTACTAGAGCTGAAGGGATGCAGTTTCTTGCAGAGGAGAGAGGAAAGGCACAAGAAAATTGCATATCAGCCTGTTAAGTTTCATTCAGAAAGGAAGCTCTTAAGCACTATAGAAACACCTCTGCTAAATATGTGGGCTTTTTATTTGTTTTTGATTTAAGCAAAAAAAGTTTGAGCTAGAAAATAGTTGCAGTTTTTGTAGACAGGCAGGTGGGTGGTGCGAAGCATGTGAGCTACTCTTAGGTTCCACAAAAGGCACAAAGAGATCACATGGGAAGGTACAATCAATAACAAATTAGTTGGTAACATCACTCCTTGTAAAACTATTTCATTTGAGGAAAAGAGGAGATCATTTTAAAACTCCTTTACTTAGGCTTAGCTGATATGGGAACATGAGTAACAGCGACAGAACAAGTGGATCCAATGATGAGAAATGTGTTACACTTTGACAGAGTTTCTCCTCTTTTCTAGGGTGGTGGAGTCTCCCGTTCCAATGTTACGTGATCTCACACAAAATTCTGCGGTCAGGTGAGCAAACTCTGCCTTTAGAATGCAATGGCAAAATATCCCAATCCCAATCAAATCCCACTTAATCTGATGTCTTGAAGTACTGATTTTGCTGCAGAATACAGCTCTATCTATTATTAAAACTCAAGGTTTTCTTCATATGTTTCTGTTACTCTGTGAAAACTAAAGCCAAAATGTTAGGTTGTGCACAGTTGGCTTGGGTTCATACAGTTAAGCAGAATATGTAGTTGTGTGTCTTACAGGAGGGATGTTTGAAATGGTTATTTTTGAGTGTATTAAACTCTGATTAATGCCGTCAGGAAAAATGCACATTTCCTGCTGTTTCTTTTTCACTTACTCCCTGTTGTTAACCCTGGGCCTTTGGCAAACAAAGAATAATACCTGTAGAATTTCATATTCTGCATTACACCTTTCAAATTTAAAATAAATTAAACTTCTGAGACAGAACTGGCTATTAATTGAAAGCCCTCTGGCCCTTGGGTTTTTGCTCCTTAGATCTTCATGCTTTCCACTTGCTTGCATCTCCTGGAGGATACCTGGCAATATAAGCTTCACTTCTTTAACAAGATACAAGGATGAAGGGGATTAACCTTGTAGGTTCTCTGCCTTGTAAGTGTCACCTGGCAAAGACGCTGCAGCCAAAGAGCTTCCTCTTAAGCCGTAAAAGACCTTTCCTACTAGATGGCAAAGATACCTTATGGAAATAGTCACCTACATTCTGCAAGCAATCTCTCTGGGTTTAGTAATGATAGGAGATGCCTCCTTGGCCATTACTTTCTTTAATCGTTGCTCTATTCCCTGTCTTAGAGCTGCAACTTAACAGAAGATTTGTCCCAGCAAAATGAGATTATTTTCTGTCTGCACATTGGTCTCCTCGTTATGAATCCTCCTGGCTCAGCTCTTTTGAGTGTTAGTTGTTTTCCCTCATTTCTGGTACAGGGAAGTGGTGTGAGCTGGGGGTATCTGATGATCCCTTCAAGAATCTGGTCAGATCTACTAGGGTGTGTGACTTCTATGCAAAAAGGTGGCTTGAAGGAGGAGAAAACACCTAATCAAAGTTTCATCACCAAGAACGAAGTTTCTTCTTTTTTTTTTCCTTGTCTTCCTTTTTATTGCAGCATATGTAGGAGTAATACTGACTTAGCCTAAATATGCTGTTTGGGAGAGGGATATGAAACCACATAATAAAGAACAATGATGAGTTTCCAAGGATAAAGGCTATGGTCACAAAAGAATTGAATTAGTCATACACTTGACAGCAAATTTCTGTAGATCTTGTATGTTGTGTCACTCTCACCAAGTTTAACACAGTGCAATGGGTATATAATGCATGTCCCTGTAACCTTTCATTTTTTGAGTCATTTAAAATACTTGAAACACTGGCTGTCACTTGTGATCTGTCTGCATATATATATATTTTTTTTTTTTTTTTTCAAGGAAGGCATAACTTGGGTCAACTAGTATAACTAGTTTATAGGCAATAGGAAATGCCAACTTGTGTCTTGTCAGGGTTTTATTGAAAAGATATTCTGAAATGGGTGCTAACTTACCTTGGCAAAAATAATTTTGGGTTGTCGTCTGCTTCTGTCAGGAAGTTTGAATTGGTTCTGCCCATTTTTACAGCAAAGACTTTTATTGCTGTCTCTTGAGAATGGTAGTATCAATCGTGGTTCTGCTCTTCAGTTCTTGGTTTCTTGGAAAATTTACCCCAAATCTCATTATTCTCTTCTAGTCTAATTCATCTCTGAAAAACAGATGTATTTCATCTAGAAGAGGATTCTGATAAGTTGCTTTTATCTTGCTTGGCATCCCAATTATTCTATAGCAAAGAGTAGATGGTCAGTGAGGGGAGGACGGCTGACGCTGGTACTTCTGAGCTGTCCATGGTGGCTGCTTCTGAGATGTGCAAACGTACCAGGAGGTCAAAAGTGCTGAGTATGTAGATGAATTTGCCCAAAGCAAGGTGTATAATTAGCTGTACCTACAAAAAATGAAGCTTTCCTCCTCTTTTTGCTCTAATACCAGTTCTGGTGACGTTTATCCTGGGCCAGGTTTGCCAGAACGGTGTGTTCGGTTGCTTTGGACCACTCAGAATGCAGAGTTTTTCCGATGGCACTGGAAAGAGGTGGATGTCCCTTCACTGGAGTTGAGTTTTCAGCTTGCTGCATGTTCTCTCCTCATCACTCTGTTGAGAGAGCAACAGTTGGCTATATGTTGGGCTCTTCTTAATTATGAAATCAACCTAATCCATGGGTATTTTCTTCTAGTATCTCTTTCAAAGACCCACAATTTGATGAAAACTTTGTTTTCAAGGCGACAGTGCTACCTGGTGCCAAGTAAGTATCACCTGTCAATTTTCACACAATTAATTTGGCTTTTATTAGGCTGACTGTCTTCTCGGGTGGGTGTTTATGCAACTTCTTTTCATATTTAGGAAACCTCCCCCAGTCCTTAAGCCAGGAGACTGGGAAAAAACTAACAATGATGGTCGGCCGTGGAGACCCCAGCTTGGGTTTAATCGTGACAGGAAGCCAGTACATCTGGACCAGTCGGCGTTTAGAACATTAGGGTGAGTAAAACTGGCAGCAGTGCCAGTGGCTGCGCTGAGATGTCCCTATTTCCTTCATGGCTTAAGAAATAAGGGAGGAGAGGGAGAAATGCTGCCAGAGATGAGATCCTGGTGTCATATGTTGGAAATTTTGGCACATCATAGTTAAATTCAATTCTGATTCAAATCATGTATGATAATATCCTGAAATAAGAGAATGTTAGTCATACCTTGCTTTATTTTTTTTCCTGAATATTTCTTGTTGATTTTTCTGTTGTCTTTTTGACTTGTCTGATGCATCCTTGCTTGAAGTACAGAAGATATAATGAGGATATTATACACAAGTGATACTTAAGACAGCTAGGAAGACAGGAAAGTCTTCCATGCTTTTAAAAAGTGCTCTGTCTTATTACCTTTGTTCAAAGCTCATGTGCTGCTTCATAATAATCCAGTTGATGGTCTTTGTTCAAGGTATTGTTCAAGCCAGTTTCTTACTTATTCTCCAACTACAAATAACTTTCTCAAGTGCTCTAGTGCCGTACAAGAATGCTTCAGGGTGCAAGATTAGAGTATGAGCTTGGGTTATGTATTAGGAAAATTATGGATAAATGGAGTTTTCCTTACTGGGAATAGCTTGGAGCCATATGTCTGTCAGTGCCAAACTAGAGGCTGTTTCAAAGGAGATAGTAAAACTGTTGAATAAAAGTAAATGTATAAACAACTGAAGGTGATTCTCTTTAGGAAGAGAAATTTTCTTTAAAAAAACAAGATTTAAAGGTTTCTTCTTAATGCTGCAGCTCTAGAGAATCCCCTTCTTCCATCTCACAGCAGCAAAGTAGAATTGCAGCGTTAGTGATGCCATGATGTCCCATTAAATGCATTGTTTCAGGATAAGAAAGTCTGGAGTGGCAACCACTGTGAGCATTGAAGTCTTAATGTAAATATGGTTTAGTGCAGGACTAGTAAGGAAGGCCTGATGAACAAGAAGGCACAAATGTCATAAAATAAAGGCACAGATTCACCTCACTGGGAAATGTGGCAGCAATTCAGTTTTCTCAAATTCTTAGGCTGTTCATAGGAGATGTGTTTTTCTGCTGGCTCACTACAGAAATCTTCTATAAAGAACATATAAAAGAAGAAAAAATAGATTTTTCCCTGGAGCAGCTCACAGAGCACGTGCCTCCTTTGCCATGTGCAGAGGACTCTTGTCAGTGTTTGAGTCCCAGCCTTGTGTTCATGCCCCTCTCCACGGATGCTCTGGGAGAGCTGCAGCATCCCATGGCCGGGGTAGCAGCTGGTTTCAAAGATGACATTTCTGAAAACATCCTCTTTTCTTCTTCTTTCCGTTTCTTACACCTAACAGCCATTCAATACCAAGGGAAAGAGGGATGCCAGGAATGTATGCCAACGCGGTACCGCTTGGAGCTTACGGGAACCCCTACGCCAGGCCGCTTATGAGCGGGCAGCAGCAGATTCCTAAATTGTTGTCAAGTAAGTGGGTCTTTCTTTTCTTCTATGTGACCAAGTTTTACAATTTGATTTTAGTCTGTTTTCACGTTTGCTATGTGCATATGCTGAAACAGTAGACGATTTTGGGGTGCAAATGCATCCTTTGTGCTGTTGGTCTAACAGGATTTTGGTTACTTTTCTGTCATGGGTTACCACTTATGAGACTTGTGTTAGAGTAAATGCTGCACCTGCCTTCCCTAAACTCCAGCCTGAATCCTGCTGCTGCCGGAGCATAAGGTTCATTTTAGAAAGGGCACTTGGAAATGCTCAGGCTTCTGTGCTCTGTGTTGAGTGGCAACTGCTGCTGTTGGAGGGAGGTTTGATGGGCTGTGATGCAGATGGGGCCAAGGACACAGTGCTGCCCGACCTGCAGCATTTGCCTTTTTCAAGAGACATCCGAGTTCCTCGCTGTACAGCAGGGTCTAGTAGCTGTGCTTAAGCCTGGAAAATACTGCAAGCAGAGCTAACTGCCAAGGCCCTATGAAACAAGAGAGAAGGAAGACTGGTGTTATTGCAGATCAAGCAAGATATTGCACTCCCTCTCCATTGGAGGAACCTGGTGTTGTAGTCTCAAACAATTTTAAAGCCTACTTGTGAGGTTTCTTTGCCACTAGCAAGGGGATTCAGGAGTCCGTCAGCATCCCACAGCAGAAGCGTTTTGCCCAATTTGATTCTCTTCTGTCAATGATGGAAGTTCAGGCTGTAGCTTTTTTTGTATACTTCATACATTTCAGATGATTCTGTTCAGATATTTTAAGTCATTTTGAACCCTTGTGCCTTAAGGCTCTGAATTTTAAACTCACTTTTAATTCATCATATGTGCCATGGGGGGCTTCTACTGTGTTGGTATTTGTCACTGTTGATGCTGTCAAGTAATCCTCATCTCATACCTTCACCCTGACCATGTATGCACAACCCTGATACTTTTTGAAGAGGAAAATCTTGTTTTTCTTCCCCTCTAGCACTAGCATTAACACTGGCTTTTTTAGAATTGCTGGAATGAAACGCAACTCATGGCCACCTCTCAGGCTCTAAGGACCAGCCTCTCTGTAAAAGACATTAATGACAATTTGGCTTTGTTATTGAGTTGCTTGACTGGCCATGCTCTTCAGAGCTCAGCTGGTTCATGTTACGACAAAGGAGAAATTGTCCAAAATTTGAGAAGTTTATGGAAATTAAGGCAAAGGTGCCACTTGAGTTAATTCACAGAATTATTTTGCTTAGAGAAATAATGTCACAATTGGAAGTGAATAGGGTAGTCTTCTCCAAATGGCTCATTCCCATCAGTTGTTGTGGTCTTCAGAGAGCCAAGAATTGCTTATGAACTTCAGGGCTCTTCCATCTCTTTGGAAGCTTGGAAGCAAATTATTTTGAGGTTGGTTTTTCCTCTTTTTTTTTCTTTTTTTTTTTTTTTTATTTTTACTGTAATGTAATAATAATAATAAAAAATCCTGCCCCAAAATGCAGTTGTATGCCTGTAAGTAGGGCCCTGTTTTGACTGTTTAACCCAGCATTTAAATGTGATAGGCAAAATATCACCTTGCCCATAAAGGGTTCCTACTGTACATAATCCTGTGAAGAGCATCCAAAAATGACCTCTGTTAATGAGTCCTGTCTTTCTGCCTGTGATCGAGTGCTGCTTTTTTTGGATGGGACAGAAGCAGGGGAGAACTTGGCTGGGTTGTCTGAAAGCTGCAGCCTAAGGGATGCTTTAAAGGAAGTGAGTTTCATTTTCCAGCTGAAATCCTGCAGCGTTATGTTATGCTTGTGTTTGAGGTTTAAACAGCTGAGAGAAGGCAAGTTTTATAAACTCAACAGTTCATTGTATGTAGGAGTGCAGATTGCTGCATAGTGAAGCTGTCAGACTTCTTCTACTTGACTTGCATTTCTTGCCTGCGTGTGGGTCAGTAACTAAATAATTAAGATCAACGGCCAGTCTAAATTAAACTTGTTATCCAGTTCCAAACTAAATGAAGTGTACTTGAGCAGGGGGTGAAGAAGCTTCCTGTGTAAGAAACCAGACGGTTTAAGTGGAGAGACCGTTTGGATATAAGAGTTTGGAGCTATTAACTTTGATTAAAAGAAGTGGGTTTTTTGAAGCAAACAGAATTATGATCTAAAAGGAAGTGTGTGAGGAAGGCAGAACTACTAGACAAGCTTCGTTTTCATATTTATCTCCAAGGAGAAAAAGCACAGGTGGGTTTGCAGGGAGAGAAGGTGTTCGTGAACCCAGTTGGCCCTATGCTGTTGTTTATGACTTCTAAACTTGAGTCTTGACACTTTGTGGGAATACTTATTTCAAAGCAGTTTTCTGAGCCTTGCCTACGAGGAGCTGATGTTGCCAATTAGGTACTTAAAAAGCTCTCATCCTCATGGCATCTGAGCACCTTGTGCTGTATAGGAAACACTCCAAATGCAAATATGCCCCTATGTCATCATTCTTTCAAATTGAGGAGGCTTGAATCCACTGATCGATACGAAGCCCAGTCCATCTGGTGGCCTCAGAAGTTGTCTCGGCGCTTTCTTCCAAGCATCCCTCTCTCCCCTCGGCTCCTGGCCCTCCTCACCCTGTGGGTTTCTCGAGCCCTGCCGGTTGCTGCTCTGCAGGTGTGCCTGGCAGATCTAAAAGCAGGGCTGCTCAGGAGAGCAAGGGCATTTTTCTCCTCCTCCTTAACGATGCTTTTTTCCCCCCACTTGGCAATGACTGATTTCTTGCTCTCCTGTTTATGCCATAAGAAAGAGATGCCACGTCAGCCTGATGGTGCTTCCAGCTCCTTCTGTGGCCCATTGCGCTGCCCACAGTCCTTGCCCAAAGATCCTTCCCGCACAGCGGAGCTTCCAGGGATGCTCTTGCTCCCTGATGCTCATCATTGGGACCTGGGTTGAGAAGCTGGTTCCTGGTTCCTCCTTGCTTTAATGAGAGAACTTGGAATCAGGACCCTGAAAATGGAGATTTTGTCACCTAATTCTGTTTTTCCCCTTCAGCTCTGCTGGGGGTACCAAGATGTCCTGAGAGATCAGGCTCAAACTGCAATTAACTCCCAATTTAAACTGCTTGCATATGAAGTCTTTGCAGATGACTAGTTGCAGTGGTGGTTGACTGCATAGTTGGGTGTCATCTGTCTCTCATTGCCATTTTTAGGTGATGTTTTCTCTAACGGCGTGCGAGATCAGTGAGTGGGATGAGCAAAGCGTGAATGGTATCGGAGACCTGTTTCCTGTCAGGAAGGGGTTCCAGAAATGCCTCGTGCTGTCCACGTGGGAGGCTGGTACCCAACTCAGGCCTCTCGGGACTCTTGATGTCGACAGACAATGTTAAATCTTAAATCTTGTTTTGCCACCTATGTAAAACCTGTTTAACCCAGAAGTGATGGAGAGGCCTAGTTAGACTGCTTTGAACTGACACAGCCTAAAACTTCTCCCAAGATCAATCTTCCTGGCAGCTGCGCCAAAGGATTTCTTTGCAGATGGAGCCACCTCCAGGCACCTGAGCACATGGTGCACACTGGGTTGTGTGGAGATGTTCTGGGCTCCCCAGTATAAGAGGAACATGGAGCTTCTAGAGAGGGTCCAGCGGAGAGCGACAAAGATAATTAAGGGACTGGAGCATCTCTCGTATGAGGAGAGACTGCATGAGCTGGGCCTGTTCAGCTTGGAGAAGAGAAGGCTGAGAGGGGACCTGATTAACATGTATAAATACGTGAAGGGGGAATGTAGGGAGGAAGGGGACAAGCTCTTCTCGGTGGTGGCCAGCGGTAGGGCAAGGGACAGTGGGTGTAAGTTGAAACTCAGGCTGTTCCATCTGCATGTGAGGAAGAACTTCTTCACTGTGAGGGTAACAGAGCAGTGGCACAGGCTGCCCAGGGAGGTTGTGGAGTCTCCTTATCTGGAGATCTTTCAAACCTGCCTGGATGCCGCCCCTGTGCCTCGTGCTCTGGGTGTCCCTGCTGGAGCAGGGGATTGCACTAGATGATCTCTAGAGGTCCCTTCCAACCTCAACTGTTCTATGATTCTGTGATGGGATCAAGCAAAGCTGCTGAGGTGAGGTGCTTTGGCTACTCTCTCTGAGCCTTCCTCCTGAGGTGGAGGAGGGCAGCTCGTAGGGATTGCCCTTCTGCTCTGATGGAAATGTCAGTTTAGCACTTGCCTGTTATTTCTCCTTAGCACCAATTTTGCCCACAGAACATCTTCACAGAATGGTTAAGAATGCTTAAGGTAGGAAGGAACCTCTAGAGATCATCCAGTCCAACTCCCTGCTCCAGCAGGGACACCCAGAGCACGGAGCACAGGGCAGCATCCAGGTGGTTTTGGAAGATCTCCAGAGAAGGAGACTCTACAACCTCCCTGGGCAGCCTGTTCCTGTTATTCCTGGATCTGACAGCACTGTTACCTTTGTGTCTTTCGCAACTCCCTCTCTGTTTTTCAAGTACAAACATCTCCGCCAAAGCTCGAGTGTCAACTAGAAAATATCAACTAAAAAGTCAAATGGGAAGAAATGTGATAACACAGGCAGATTTTAACGGGGCTCTGTCTTGTATCAACGTCACGTTCAAGCAGCTATGTAGTGATGTGGGAGTAGAAGGTAGGACATGTAGAGAACAGCTTATTAGGGAATAACGGGATCAGGAGCTTCCTGAAAACACACATTCACTCCATGTTGTGTAACATGAGATCTGGAAGAAAGTGGGACAATAAGATTGAAGATTTTCATGTTGTATGGAGTTGTTAAAGGCAACTTGGTATGCATTATGTTTTTATATATATGATGAAGTAAAATTTGCCTCTAGAAGGGCAATGCGGGCAGCCAAAGTGCTGTCTCCCATTCGAGAGGCTGCCGGGGGTGTCGCTTGCTGCTCTTCCCTGATTTGACTTGGATGTGCCAATTTTCAGCTGATGAATGATTGTCTGCGCTGATAACTTGTGGAGTCAAGTGCAGGGTGGCCGCACTCCCTGAATGGCACCTTTGGTGCCTGCAATCCAGGCTATCTGATTTATGACTTTCAGTCAGTAAACTTGTCAATTAGCTGCATTTGAAAAGTGATTTTGATTAGTGCAATCAGTAAACACAAAATCTCCTCTTTGATTGCCCTGCTGATTAGATAAATTGTTACTTGAGGAGCTGCTAGAGAAGGCAGTTTATTTAGTCTTATAGCTCTAGGAAATGCCTAAGTTTTAAAGACTAAGGGAAATATTAATTGCCTTTTTTTTCCCCTTCTAATTCTGTGCCTTTTTGAAGTACAATTCACTGCTCTGAGTTTTTTCCCCCTCCAAAACTGTTGTCTACCAGAGAGCCATAAAAATATGCAGTAACAAGATAGCTTTTAAATACGTGGGTGGTGGTTGTTTAAATTGTTTCATTCATATTTTTCTTAAGCTACTCCCTAGAAGCAGCCACAAGATGCAGAAACAACGGGAGTTAGTTGGCCTCTTAGGGCATCAGGTGGAAAGAAAGGGCTCAGTATGATTTTTGGCTAGCCCTTATTTAGGGATCCATGTGCTCTATGAACAGGAGCCTTGCTGGGCAGAGGTTTCTCGTGCAGTCCTCAGTTGACCCTAGCTTGGGAGCAGAAAAAAATAATGCTAAAAAAAATGATTAAAGTTTGGAGCTGCAGCTGAAAGGCAGGAGGGAGAGGTGCAAACTAGGGGGTGGCTTTTGCAAGTGGAAGGAAAACTGAGGGCTCTTGTGGGGGGGTCTCATCAGTGCTTTTCCTGCTGATGAGACACGGGAACAGGCACAAAAGATGCTCTAGCTTTAACACAGTCCATCTCATATCTGTGAAAACTGTTGCAGAATTAACAATAAATCGTTATTTTCAGCAGCTTTGTCTTCCTGGTCCCTTTGAAGGCATGAGTTTAAGACTCTCAGTATTTTGTTGCTCCCAAGGAGTTGAAGCTGGGGTTACACACCTGGGCTTTCCTATATTGCCTTAGCTCTATATTCCAGTCTGGCATCACAAGATTCATTTCAGCAGCAGCCATTCATGTTTTTCAAAATCCTTGCTCTTCTGACAGGCTGCTCAGTATAAAAGAGCTGTGTATCTCGGTCCTCAGTGCATTTGGAGCAAACATCTGCTCTGCCACCTTCTCCATGATGCTTTAGGGCAGTTGCGTGTCCAGCATAGACGAAATAACCCATTGCAGTCGATGGCGAGGAGCAGTCACAGCAGCAGGCTTGAGGGATCCTGCTGCAAGACGAGTAGAGAGGCTTGTCCACTTATTCCTTTCAAATGGAGGGAGCTTTAGCCTGGTGAATATCCCCGGTTTCCCGGGTCTTCCCGTCACGCGGTGCCCATTAGGCAACTGCTGGAACCAGCTGTTAAAATGAGGTCCCACTTCAGCACCATTGAAGCTAATCAAAGGTGCTGCTGAGGCTGCAGCTTTTGAGGGACGCACAATCCGCACCGAGAGCCGCCTGGGAGCTATTGATAAGCTTTTCTTTTCATCTTGTTTACCCACCAGTTTATTTAGGAGGACAACAAGCATTTAATTGCAGCTCCCCCTTAAAGCAACCTTGTTACTGCTCTGGCTTTGTACAGGGTTAGTTTGGGTAGAGGAAACAATTGAGAAGTGGGTGGTCCTTTCCTGGGCCGCTTGCTGTAAAGCAGGGCTGTCTTTGCCAAGTTTCTACTAAAAAAAAAACCCAAAGTTTGTAGGGTAAGTATGAAATTAATGAAGTCTTCAGTTCTTACAGCTGCCGTAATCTCTTTGCATTGCTAAGAATTGCAGAAAACACTTGATACCTGTGAAGTGTTGAAACATTGACTGGGAGGGTAGCTCCAGCAATTAAAACGTTCTCTTTATAGCTTGAAATTTGTGGTATATACACTAAAAGAAAAGGAGAAGGGAAAAAAAGCTGCAAGCAAATGTTGCCTTTCATCAGTATTGAACTTGGCAGTGTCTGATGCAAAAAGACTGCCAAAATCAGCTCACCAATATTGACCAAATAAGATTTGATGAAGTGTATTTGGTAGCGTATCCAATTTGGGCTTTTCTGTTCTGCCTGCCTTTTTAAAACAGGCTTTGTGACATGTTGAAAAATAAATGATGAGATGCAAAAAGTAGAAGCCATGTCTATAATTCTCTTTCTTTTGCTACTGAACTTTTTTGCTTTACCCCCTAGATCTTAGACCCCAAGACGCGTGGCGAGGTCCGACGCCGCTGTTTCCACAGTCGCCCCAAAGGTAAGGCCGTGGGATTCAGATCTTGCAAAACATGGGGCAGATGTGCCTGGTTCTGGGGAGGTTCCTGGGGCTTTTTAATCCTTGCTTTGGATTTTGCTGTTTGTATTTATCAAAGTCGCGCTGTACAGCATTTTTTTTGAAGGTAAGGCACATACTTTATTTCTGTTTTATGTGTGCACTGTGCAGCATTTGTCTCTTAAAAGTTCCTCTTACTCCGTATTAAAAAAAGCAGCAGTGAAAACACTCCCCATTAAAACTCAGACTTCAAAATTAACTTTACTGTTGGCGCTTTGGTACCGTTCTTGGTTCTTTGGCCCTCATCTTATTGAAGCTTTTGAGATACCGTGAAATTGGACACAGAGAGCTTAAAACTGCATTAGATGTTGGACAGGCTAAACAAATTTCTTTTTAGGAGGGTTGTGGAGCTTAATGAGGCATAACTAATGGTGTTCCACTTTTATCATTTCTGCACCGCGACCGCAGCATTAGCACAGACCGGCCATTGATTCTTGCTACAAACCTCTTGAAGTCCTAATCAGCTTCTTTGGTGCAACTTTTTCAGGCCTGACAAGCCTATTGTAGGGCAGTGTCGCTGTAGGTCAGTAGTTATTAGTTGCCACTGAAAACAGTTTCTTTAACTACTTAAGGCTCGACTGAATTAAATGCAGAAGGGGCTCGGGGAAGGATTATGGAATCTGCGGCCCAATAAGTGCCATCAAATAGAAAGAATGTGACATGGTTCCATAATAAGGGATGTTTTACGTGCACACCTCCATGATAGGTTGTATATCCTTAAGTCAGGAGGACTTCATTAATTCCTGTATGCCTGAGAAAGCTATGAATAATTACTTTATGTTTAGGGAGGAAAAGGAGTGTATAGGAGATATAATTTCTATACTTTTTCCCCCTTTTTTTCTCCTTTTTGCATGTTTTTCATGTGCAAATGGAAAATATCAGCTCTGGGGGAATTTATTGAGCCCTTTATAATCACACTTCCCATGGCAACCGGTCTGGCCCCTCTTGAAGTTGCTGTAGCTCCCTCATCCCACGCTGGAAACTTGGAGTTTGCCCACGTCGGCTGCTCCTCTCAAACATGAATTAGGAGCAACCTTAATTTTATGGTTAGTGTGGTTTAATTTTATGAAATATTGCTGCACCTCAGTAGCCCATGGTGGGGTTTACAGCACTCTGCTTTGGTGGCTTTTCCCAGGCTGTTCATTTTTGTAAAGTGAAAGAGTTTCTCAGTTCCCATATAAATCAGTCCTTTGCACCTAAACTGTTAGTTTCTCAGTCAAAACTTTTGTTTTTTGATTTTCCATCATTGTAATATTTGACAGGGTATCCAGTCACAATGTTGCTGCATTTGATTTATGTTAGTATTTTAGGAAGTGTTTGTTAACATTTAACCAACAGCTCTTTGGGAATCCTTATGCAGATACATAGGTCTGTATGATTCGATCTTGTCCAGGGTGCTTTTTGAGTTGCAGTATTGAGCCTTCAATATTCAGTTTCTAAACGTGAGGAACTGTGTATCTCCTAAGGTAACTTAAATTGGAAAACGTCCTGGCCCAGAACATAAGCTTTAGGGAGTTTGGAGAACGACTTTGCTGATTTTGCACAAAAGCTACATTTTTACACTGCTGCTTTTCCCCCAGCTTATTTCTTGTTTTAGCTCTGACAGTCTATAAAAGTCGCTGCTGGTCAGTCATAGTGCTGGGAGTAAATAATTCCGCAGGAACCAGTGTGTTCAGCGCTATGGGATGATGCTGAATTCCTCACACGTGGGCTAGACCTTGTTGGGGCCATTTTAAAGGGAAAAGATGGGAAACCTGTGGGAGTGCAGCGCTCAGGTGGGGTTTTCAGATTCCTAGCAGGAGGGAAGGAGCAAGGCCAGGAAGCGGCTGCTGCCACCTCTGGCTCCGCTCCTGCTTGTGGGAAGCCATGGGTGCCGGCACGGAGAGTGGCCGAAAGTTTCTGTCCTTACAGCACCCGATGGAGGGGGTGGGAAGAGAGGCCGGCCCCTGCAACTGCCCCTTCAGGTGAGGTGGGTAGACCAGAGGTGGCAGCCTCTGTGCTGTGCGGAATCAAGGGGGACAGCCCTGAAAATAGGGCAACAAAATGATTAAGATGATTAAGGGAATGGAACATCCATCATATGAGTTAGTGAGTTGGGTCTGTTTTCTCTGGAGAAGAGAGGACTGAGAGGGCATCTGATTAATGTGCAAGTACTTGAAGGGGGAACGTAGGGAGGAAGGGGCCAAGCTCTTTTCAGTGGTGGCCAGTGATAGGGCAAGGGGCAGTGGTTGTGAGTTGAAGCCCAGGCAGTTCCATCTAGAAGTGAGGAAGAACTTCTTCACTGTGAGGGTGACAGAGCCCAGGGAGGTTGTGGAGTCTCCTCCACTGGATATCTTCCAAACCCGCCTGGATGCTGCCCTGTGCCCCGTGCTCTGAGTGTCCCTGCTGGAGCAGGAATTTGGATTTGGACTAGATGATCTCTAGAGGTCCCTTCCTACCCCAAGCATTCCGTGATGCTGTGATTCTGTAGCTATCCCTGCCAGTAAAGCCTTCAGCCAGGGTCTTTTGCTGTCTTTTGTTTTGCTGCTTCCCCCATAGTTTCAGGTGAGAAGCTGCAGCTGCCCCATTACTGCTGTTCCTGTGGTGGGCAGTGTTGCTGCCAAGTGTTGCTCCATCTGCTCATCCGGCGGCGCTTCCAGCGGGGCTGGTGCTGGGACGTGTCCAAGCTCTGCCTCACCGAACAGCTCTGCTGAAGAGCTGAAATGCTGACCCCCTAGGAGCAGTGCGCAGTGCAGGGAAGCTCTATGCTGCTTTCTGGCTTCAAAGTTAGATATCTTAAAAGATCACCTTGCAGCTAAAATGGCCCCAAATCCTACTTATCAACCTCAAATGCAGTGTGTTTGGAACTTTCATTCCAGACCTGGGACAAACATTTGCCTTTAATCTCCAGCTCCTGAGACTATCACAAGTGCATTAAGAGAGTTGCACCACCCGAATGATGCCTGTAGGGACATGGATTACACAGGAATTCACTGCTCTTCCCTTGCAGCTGAACGTTGGGCTCTGCCTGGGGAGCTGCTGCTTTCTAGGAATAATGAAATAACAAAATCTGAGTACTCAAAACACTTAATCAAAGGGAATACTGTACCTGCAATGCTGCTTAATGCTTAGTTTCAGAAAATGTAATATGTAAGTAACTTTAAGGAAATGCTGCTTTACTCCACCTAGCAAATGATTCCGGTCAAGTTGGGCATTTCTAGACAGACATCCCAGATGCTAAACAGCAAACTGCTCAGTTCAGGGAGACCATTTGGCTTGTGTTAAAAATGAACATGTGCAAATACTAAAGTGGGAATTGCCCAGTTTGTATTTGTTGGGTAAGGTCATGCTGCTATAAGCAGGAACCAAGGGATTTCATCTCTGAAGACGGCTGGAGTTTTTTGCCTTTGGGAAATTTGGACGGATTTTAATGTCCCTAGGCATGGCCGGTTGTTCTACAGGCAAAGGCTTTAAACTGTAAGACTTATATTGAAAAACAGAACATGTTCATGTCCAAATTGCCCGTTTTCTTTCACTTTAATCTTATAGTAATTTGTCTTTGGCTTGATCTAAACTCCATCTCCTTTGCCATTGGAGAAATTCCCCCATGGAAGGGCTTTCCCCTGCAGCGTCGCTTCCTCGGCTGCGCCAAGGTGCGCGGTGCCGCTGGCCACACACGCGTGGTGGCTTCCATCCCCAAAATTCAGACCTCTCCCCTACGCTGCGTGAGCAGCTGAGAGCCAACAGGTTCCTCCTCCGAGGCTGGAGCCCAGTTCATCTTAAGCTGAGACTTCTCAGGGATGAGCAAAGCAACGGCGGATTTGTCGAGTTGGGACAGCAGCCAGGTACCAAATGCCACATTCCCTCTGCGCTGTGCTCAGCCTGCTCACAAGCCCAAGTCACAAGAGATCAGCAGTCTCAACTACTCCAGCTTTTCCTGCTATAGCAAAACACATTATTGTGCCAAACGTAACTATTTTGAATCCTTTAATGACCTGCGTCCTCAACGGTGCTCGACATTAAAGACTCTATCATGCCCATGGCCTTTTTTTTTTAATTTCTAAATATTTTTAAGCAAACAGTGATCTGCTGCGTTACACCTGTTGCTTTATGCTAGTAATGGTAGGTGAGCACTTGAAGGCAATTAAAACATTTCTTGCCCGTCGCGATGCTGGACGGCAAACTAGCCTCTAATGGAGGCGGGATTGGCGCTCCCGTCTGAACTGCACGCCGAATGTCAGCCGGGCCCTGCCAATTAGTGCTTACGTTGCTAGGTCACCGTGGTCAATTGAAAACGGCATCAATAGAACTTGAAAAGGTTTCTTCCCGATCGGACCTTCTGACATATTGAGCAGGATAATGGCTGGGAAAAACAGCCCCGGCCCCCAGCCTGGATTCAGCACGCTCGCCGTAAGAATTCATTTGCAACCTGCAATTAACTACAAAGAATGGACACGCAGAAAGGGCCTGGGCGTCTCGAAAATAAAGCCTCATTCTGCTGTCCCGTACATGTGTGCCGTTAGCTCGACGTAACGCACCCTCCAAACGGGGCCCTGGCTGCATTTCAGTCCCCGTTCCAGGTCCCTGCGGATGAAGCGGCAGATCGGCCCCTCCAGCCCAAGGTGGGCAAGATCCTGCCAAGGGATTTAAAATAAAAACACACCCAAGTGTCTGGTCTGTAAAACTGATTTTGCAGTAGGGAACAGTCCTCTAACTTCCAAGCTGTGGTGAGGAAAGCAAGAAACACCGCCGGCCCTTCAGTGAGAAGGTCTGGAAGAGCTGTGTTTTCCCCGCTTCCCGTGTCTCCGTGACCATCCACAGCTCCGTTGCATGCGCGGTCGGGTTGGAAGCGAGGCCGATCACATCACTTAACCCCAGTGCCTAGCCTGTGTCACACCAAAGCTTGCCTTTAAGAGTTAAGCTCAGTGCCGCATTCCTTTCGTTTGCACAGGAGCGCCGGGGCCGCCCCTCTCCTCGCTTGGAACCGCATGCTGCCGGCCCAAAGCCAGTACCAGCCGAGCCAGTACCAGGCCCTGGGCGGACCAATGAATTACCCACAGAGACCCGAAGATCGCATGGACAGGGGACGACAGGTATGAAAACAGGCCCTGTTTTTACCCCCATTTCTCTCCTTAGCACTTGCATTCTCTTCATGCATGGCCACAAGCTGCAGGGGCAGCCTAGCTAGGACTTCCTGAGCTGGGTTTACTTAAGCACCTGTGCTGCAGCTACTCTGTTAGAGCTAGATCAAGCTGGCCAGTAAATTACACACTTGTGGTTTAAGAAAATATAATTGGGAAGCGAACGTTCCAGCCAGGCTTGCCCTGCTGCAGGGAAGTGCATAAGCTGCGTGTCTGGGGACAGAAGAGTTCCTGGCCAGTGTGTCTGTAACGCAGCTTCTTAAACCTAATGTCATGTTTTACTCAAATACTGGCTAGATTTCTCAGGGCTAAAAAACTACATTAATGTCATGTTCTGGTGAGGAGAGAAATGAGCATGGTTGTGAGTTACACGTGAAAAGTGCTTAAATGAGAACAAGTGAACAGAATAGGAGAACCTGTTCCCAAATTGTAAGTGAATTGGCCATCGCTACATTATAAAATGCTGCGTTTAAACATGTGTGTTGAAAACAGCAGCTTGTTTCCTTTCCTTTTCCTAATGTTCCCATTTAAACAATCTGCATAAGCTCTTGTGTATTTACCAGGTGAGAATTAACTTAAAATACATCCCAGCTTTGCACATTGAGGCTTGGGGTGTTTCTGGTCCCTCACAGCTTTTGTAAATCTGAACTTTTGCTCAGCTGTGGGAAGCTTGCGGAGCGGTAACGGGGAATCGCGGGGAAGAGCTCGCAGCAGCTCTTTGTATGGAAACTGAGGCATGAACAGCTTGAAATCTCCCTTCCAGGGGATGTAGTTCAGCTCCTTCTCCTGCACATGCCACATTTCTAATGCCTTCTCTTAGTTTTTCTTTTTTTCCCCTCAAATACTTGTATTATGCAGCAAACACAAACTTGGTGTCTCTCCTACTGATTGCTGCCAGCACAAGGAGGTGGCAGTTTGGACATAGATAAACTCTGTTCTGCAGTACATGTCCTTGATAAATATCCTGGCCTCCTTTGCTTGCTCGTGCCCTTCCCAGCTTTGTGGGAATTCTGCCTGGGATTCTGCGGAGTGGCCGGCAGGATCCAGCGGCTGCGTCCTGGCTGTGCTGCAGTGCTAGAGAGGCCTGAGGAGCCTCCCTTCCTCCTTCCCTTGCGTGCTGGGCGCTGGAGAGACGCTTGGATTCAGCGGATCCACTTGGATCATCCCGGAGCTAAACCTGGGCACAGACCCAGCTTCTGGCGTGCAAATACACACCGGTCACGGGGGGAAATATCCCAACTAAGTCTGGCTTTTCCTAAGTTGTTTTTCCTTATCCATCGTGGTGAGTTCTGGTTTCAGACACCCTTGGAGTTGCACTGGTGCCTTTCCTATTCCTTTGGCTGCCAAGCACAGACATGAATCCAGGAGCCCCCTCGGAGCGCACCAGGAGCTGCCGCAATAATTGAATCCGCCCTTGCTGTCTATAAATTTCAAAGCTCTAAAGCCTTGAAAAGGGATTCAAGTGGAAGTGGTGACACACAGGAGCATAAATAATTATCTTTGGGCCCTTTCAGCTCGGAATTCTCTATTTTTCCTTTTCCCCCCCCCCCTTTTGCCGCATACAGAACACGGCCTGGAGAGGTTAATAAACACCCTGCTACAAAGTGCTCGCAAAATTAATGCAACTGCCATGGATCTGGGTGGCTCTGGCATAGGGGTCCTTTTCCCGGAGCGGCTCCGGGTGTCGCCGTGGAGGAGCCAGCCCGAAGTAGAGATATTTGGCTTTAGGGGGAGGTTATTTCCTAATCCTGTGTAACTGGGTGCCCAGATAAGGTCGTAGGTGGCTGTTTTAAAGATACATAAATGGGACTTCATACACAAGGTGGCAGGGAGCTATCTGTAAAACTGCAGGGATTTTGCAGGGGTATAGACAGCTTATTTCTCTTTAATTTCAATATAATCTCAGTAAAAAATATATATTTGTATATAAATATATTCATATGGAGAGAAGACCTTCCTGATGGTGGGGAGTGGTGCAGCCCACACATCTTTAGGTTGTTTTGTAAATAGGGTGTAAGAAACTGGCTTCTCTTGAGAAAGCCTTTTTTCCCCACTTTAGCTATGGGTGGCATGATAGCACTGCTGCCTGTTCTGTATTAAAAATGTATTGGGGGTTGGAAAAGCTGGAAATATTTCACATGGAGCTTTCCTTTTTATGAACCTTAATCTGCTAAGGTGGGTAAATTGAAGGGTAAATATAGAGTTAATTTGCAGTTGTGGCCAAGGTGGGCAAGACATGCTGCCTCTAGTATTTAAAACTGAAGGAGCAGCGAATAATGCCACTTCTGTTACAGAAATACACTTTTTAAAAATCCACCTGTAAAAATCTGTCTTTCTAGAGGCATGTGCATAAAAACGCTGCTTTATAGACTTTAGCCTAAGATTGCTTGCAACTGAACTAGAACATATTTGGCCAAGAAAACCATTTTTTCCCTTTCTATAAAGTAACTAACTCTTCCTACCCACAGTATTGGAGCCTCTGGCACCTCCAAGGTGCTTTCCTAACGCAGCATTCCCGGCGTTATTCCCTGTGCAAGGGCAGCGTCTCTGGCCAAGCCGCAGTGCCCAAGAACCCAGGGGCAGCTCCTTGGCGCTTGACGCCCTTGGACTCCGGGGCCCCTTTCCCTGCCCCTTCCCACCGTTTGAATCCCCAATCTCACGGCTGCCTTTGTTTCCTCTGCAGGCCTATGGCCCCGGGAGGCCCTACCCGCTGCCGCCGCCCGCCGGGAGATACGGCTGGAACTAGCCGGGAGAGACAGCTGGAACCAGCCCTTTCCTTTAGAGAAGGATCCAAGAGAGGGATTTTTTTTTTAATTAATTAATTGGGGTGGGGAAAATGGGATCCCGCAACCAGCCCTGTAGTTTTTAAATCTCTCCTTTTTGTGTACATTTCTTACAGAAACGATTTCTTTGTTTTTTCCTGCTGGGGGGCTCCCGTGGCTGGAACGGGGGGCGACGGGTCGGGCCGGGCGCTTCCGCCTCGTCCTCCGCGCCGCTCCGGCTCCGCGGCCGCAGCACGCGGGATTTTTAGCAGCGCGGGGGCCGCGGAGCCACCGGCACCTCTGCGAATTTCTCACAAAAAAAGAAAAAGGAAAAAAAAAAAACAGAAAAGGACCCAAGGACCCAGCTTTGGGTCTTTACGGTAAAACATTTTTCCACTTGTACAACTTGTGCCAGCTCTTGACTTTGTTCTTGTAACATAAGCGAGGCCCGAGCGTGTATTTGTCCATTTTGATACCTAATTTAAAATAGCTACTCAATGCGTAGTTTCCATCCTTTTTTAGCATACTTTCTCAATATATATTTTTTTTGGTGTGAGTGTATCGAATCAGTAAATATTTTTTATTTGCTTTATAAAGTGGCTTTGGAAATTCGCCGTGTGACTCTGTGCTTTCTCCCTGGCCCCTTTCCTGTCTGTGTCCCTCCATCCACCCCCTTCCCTCGGAATCCACCAAAACCAGGAATTGCCTCCGTGCTGCTCAGCCTCCCTCTCTCGTTGTGAAATACGAGGCACGAAGCAGCCGCTGGCCCCAGGCCAGGACCCTCGTGTCCGTGCCCGCCGCGGGACGAGAGGCCAAGGAGGCAGCGCAGCCCTGCGCGGAGCGGGTCCGTTTATTGGAAAAGCCCGAAACGCTCCCGCGGCGCCGCTTCCCGGAGCCGCTTCCCGGCGCGGCCCTTTCCCGGGCAGCGCTACGATGGGATGGGACGGGACGGGGTGGCGCGGGGGGTCTGTCCACGCGCCAACACTGATGTCCTAGGTGGTAATTAACAGTAGCGATTAAAACGCCCCCCCGCTTCCCTTCTCTGTAAAAACGGGATTCTCCTCCCGCTGCGGTGTGGTTCGTGTCCTCGCTCTGGCAGCGGTGGCTCCCGCTGCCCAGCGCAACCTGCAGCCGGGGACGGCGGCTCTGCTGGGTTCTGCACGTCCTGGAGGCGCTGGGATCCCGCCGCTGTATCCAAAGAGGGGGCTCTGGGGCGCCAGGATCCTGCTGCCTCTCCCGACACAGTCCCTGCGGGCCGGGCGCCCCATCGGGGCTGGCGCAAGGCCGAACGCACAGGGAGGCGCCGGGCCCGCGGACGAGCCCTAACAGTGCAGGCACACACACATCCTGACGCGCACACACAAACTCATGCACCCCTCGACATGCTCACACACACGCACACACAGACTGGCCCCGCACACGCCCAGGGACTCGCTGCGCACACGGAGTGCCCACGACGCACAGAGCCGCATACGCACCGCTCAGCTCTGCCTGCAGCAGCCCGGGGTCCCCCTGAGTTTTTCCAATCCCAAACAGTCCAAAAGGAAAAAAAAATCAAAGACCCAAACAGCCCAACCCAAGCGGGGGGACAGGGACGGGTCCCCCTGAGGCCGGTGCGGGCATCACCACGTCCTGCCGTAGAGCAGGTTGGGGCTGACCATGGCCCCGCTGTAGTCGACGCCGGCCGAGTCCATGGGGGCGAGCGCGGGCGGCGCCGTCGGGGTGTGCAGCGCCGGGGGGCTGGGCGAGAGCTGCTCCAGGTCGGCCGCCTGTCCCAGCGAGCCGGGGTGCGGGTGCGCGGCGGGGCCCGCGCTGGAGGCGCCTGCGGGCGCGGGGGCGCCGCTGGCGGGCGGCGGGCAGGGCTTGCCGTCCTTGACGAGCACGGGCACGGCCACGCGCCGCGGCGACGGCTGCTGGCACAGGCCGCCCCCGCCGCCGCCGCCGCTGCCGCCGTCGGGGTGCAGCTGCTGCGCGGCCGCCTTGTCCTTGGCCTGGCGCTTCATCTTGTAGCGGTGGTTCTGGAACCAGATCTTCACCTGCGTGGGCGTCAGGTGGATGAGGCTGGCCAGGTGCTCACGCTCGGGCGCCGAGAGGTAGCGCTGCTGCTTGAAGCGCCGCTCCAGCTCGTAGACCTGCGCCTGGGAGAAGAGCACCCTCCTCTTCCTCCGCGGCGCCGCGTGCAGCGGCACCAGGGCCTTGGCGCCCTCGGCCGCGCCGCTCAGGCCGCCCACGCTCATCCCCGCCGACGGGCCCACGAACCTGGAGACTGAGCGGCGGGGA
>JAUBOD010000883.1:340496-380324 GCA_032353885.1 Nothura maculosa
GGCAGTGGCGGGGTGGGCTGCCCCTTTCGAGCGCGTTTTGCAGCTTTTTGCTGCCTCTCTGCTCGCGCTGCGACGGGGCGGCCGAGCAGCCTGGACCCCCCCACAGCCCCGTGTCCATCCAAGCAGCCCCGTGAGCAGGGGGAGCTCCCCATTCATGCGACCTGTGCGTGTCCTTCCCTTCCCTTCCCGCCATCTCCTCTTAAATCTATCGAGCCCCTACGCCCCTAAAATCACAAGGAATGAGCAGACTCTCACACGCATCGGGGATGCTGCTGACTGCTCGGCCAGCACTTTATTCCATTCCCTATTTTTCCCTTCAAAGCCTGAGTGGAATTCCTGCTGCTTGCACTCATTTTTTATTTCCCTTTCACACACAAATATATATATATATATAAAATATATTATATCTGTATTTAAATATCTATATTTAGATAGATATTTATAGATTAAATATTTATATTTAAATATCTATATATATTTAAAGAATCCTGTCACGCATTTTAGTTAAAAAGCCACGAGAAAAGTCCCGCTGTGGTGATTTTCTCGATGCTCTGCCAGGATCCGCGCAGGGGACTCTGGAGACACCGGCTCCATTTGCTCCCATCGCAGCGGCTCCTTGGCGGCCAGGAGATGCTCCCCGCCCTGGCCATGTTTCTGTCCTTCCTGGTTGGGCCTTTGGAGCAGGATCCGTCCCGGATGAGGCCGAGGACGGGGCGGGAGCCGCCGGGCGGCCGGAGACCTGGCACCGCTCATGGTCGGGCACTTCCAGCCGCTGCCACGAGCACCTGGATTTAACCCCCATTTCATGCGGGAGGGACAAAATAAGAACGATTTGCTCCAGCCGAGCAGAAAAGTGGAAGGGAGAGCAGGAGAGCAACAGGCAACGCGGAGCTTGGGTAAATTCTGGATGGGAACTGCAGCCTCCGAAGGACGGAGGTGCCAAAGGAGCCTCTGGCTCTAGGAATTTCACCCTGGGGGGGTCCCCTGGGTGCAGCGGCCGCGGTTCAGAGGGGTGTTTGCCCAGGGCCGCCCAAACGCCGGTTCCTGGCTCCCCGTCAGCGGCTCCGCAGCTCCCGCGCGGAGCGGCCGCGGCAGCCGGCTCGGGAGCCCCAATCCGCAGCGCAAACACGGCGGGAAGCGGCCGGAGAAATGCAGGAGAAAAGAAACGGAGAAGGGAAGGAAAACTGGAAAGATGGGAGAAATTCTGTGGAAAGGCAAAAATCTGTATTTTTTTCACTTTCTTTTTTTTTTTTTTTTTAGAATCATGATGCTTTTTTTTTAGCAAAAATGATAACGTTGCAATGGGGACTTGTATCCCTCTCAAAGCAGGTGCTTCAACTTTACTGAGACAAAGCGTTTTTGCAAAGACAGTGCCCCATATACGGTCCTTATGCAAATGAAACATCTAGGTATTTTTTCACTATTTTATTTTAGCGGAAAACTAATACATGGCTGCATTTCATCCTAGCTTCAGCCTCCCTGGGTTTTCTGGTAGGAGAAAATGTTTCCATTCATTAGAATGTGCTTGAGCAATGTTAACGAAAATCCCTCGATTAATATGGCAAATACTGCACAAAACTCCCCCTCTCTCAGAGCAACTTCATTTATTGAATATATATTTTTCTAGTTTAATCATCATTACCCAGAAGGGATATGCAGAAAAGGACCATGTGCTCCCAAAACCTGGAAAGAGGAAGTTTACAGAATTCAAGCAATTTCCGAAATTTCAAAAGTTTTTTTTTAAATTATGAAATAAGACTCACAGTGATTTTTTTAAAGACACCAAGAAATCCAGCTATTATTTCTTGGTGTCTTAAAAAACCTATATATTAATGAATATCAAATTATTATTTAATTTTCCTGCCTTATTTGATAGCTTCCCAATGATGAACCTTCCCTGGCAGGTCACCATTACTTAAAGCCCTGCAAGTGGCCAGTGTCATTTCATCGCTCACTTGGTCTTTCTGATAATCACGGGTGATTTTGGCCACGCCGGGCTCATTTTCACAGCTAAGTTACTCCCGCTCTTTCTGCCTGTGTCTATTACAGCAGAGATATTGACCTTGGCAGGATACAATTGACATATAGATAGAGGCTGATTTTTTTTCCTGTTGTTAGTGATTTTCAATAATCCGGTATAAATGCTAATTTCTTTTGGTGGCAGCTTGCCTAGCAGTGATAGTTGTGGCATTTTTTTCCCAAATAATCAGTGATAGCAGCTCATTGCGGAGTTACCGCGTTGTGATCACGGCCGGGGCAGTTTGCCTTGATTCGACTCTCATTGATAATTTTCGGAGATTAAAAGGGGCTTGCGGATGGAGATTTGAGGAATTGCTTTCTAAAGATGTCACTAGATTGGAAAAAAAGGAACCTGGGGCTTTCCAGGACACTCTAAAATCATTTCCACCTAAAACCTCAGATTTAGTAACTTTAAGTGCCGCTAAATGGCTTGTTCATAGGGAAGGAAAGATATTTAGGAGGCAGAAAGCAACCACTGAAGATGTTGTCCTTAATGCCAGAGTCTGGGTGAAGGCAAGTCCCCCCTTCGCAGGAGAAATCAGGTGAGTAAGAAGAAATTGCGGGCAGGAATTAATTCCGTGGCTGTTTCTCAGGGCTCCTGTGCGCTTGCTGACCCTGCTTTGGCAATAAACTATTCACACAGCTTGGCTTATTTTGAAGAGCTGGCTGAAAACACCAGCAGTCCATTCACATTTTCTTCCAAATTACTGGGAAAGATGTTAAACATCACAAGATTTGTGACCTCCCACCAGAAATACTCACTGGTTTGGTGGCTGGACCGAATCTTCTGTGAGCTCCATAGCTGGTTCTTTTAGTAAGGACTCCGTTTATTTCACCCAGTGCTGGTCCTATGTCCTGTCAAATCCTGTGAGTCTGGGCTAGATGCTGTGGACAGACGAGTGCTGGAGTGCTAACAGGTAGATAGATGGGTTCACAGATGTTGGCCATCACCAGGAGCAGGTCTTCATTGTCTACTGCATGGAGACTTGCAAGTTTAGAGGGTTCCCGTTGGGAAGACCATGTGGTGCCCCAAAACACATGTTGGGCTCTGACCACCCTCCTACTTTGCCTCCTGCAATGGGCATTGGGAGATGTTGTGGCTGTAGGGGCCAACTCTGCAGCCTGTGGGCCTGTTGGGTTAAAAAAGCCCCAGGGAAGTGTCCAGTGTCTGATTTGCTGGGGCAAAGTTTCTGTCAAGAGAAAGCTCATGGTCTGTGCAGTGATCTACCTCCAGTAGATCTCTCTCCTCTGTCTTTGGAAGAGGAGTTCTTTTCTTAAGTTAAATCTGTCAGTCCAACATACCCTTCTCTGCCTGCCGAGTCTTCTCCATCTCCCCTGACTATAAGCAAGGAGGGAGCCTTGCTTATGCGTACACCCAGTTTCCACCAAAGAGGATGGATCTTCTTTGGGAAAGTGAACGCTTCCCGGCTCTTCCCTTCTTAGGGATAAATTCCCCTTCAGCCTCTTTCAATTACCCTCTTACAAGAAATATCTGACCTGGATTTACTTGGTACCAGCACAGCAATTATTGAACATCTCTATGCTCCTTGGCAATTTGATTGGTGAACATATCTATGCTCCTTGGCAATTTGATTGGGTTCAAGCACAAGGGATAGAGATTCCATTAGGGTTTTGTTTTGTTTTGTTTTGTTTTGTTTTGTTTTTGTGGTGCTAGAGTGAATTTTAATGATATCCTTCCTGTCCTGGTCTGTCCCCCAAGAGAGATTTTCTTTCTATAAATTGCAAATGCTACTCGAATCCATGTGATACCTTCCCTGTGTTGAAGAAGGTTTAGTGCTCCCCCTAAACCTACTTCCTTAATGATTTATGATAAAAACCACTTTTTTTTGGTCCCCTCCTATCTGTCCTCTCTTGCACTTAGGTCAGGAAAAAACAGGGACCAACTCCTTAGTAAGGTCTGAAATATCTGCCAGTTTGTGAAACATGGGCTCAAGTGGTGTCAGGATTTGTTATATCCAATGGATCTCCAGATGAAGGACATATTCACAGCTGTGTGTGTGACTGTTAGAGAGAACAACACATAATGGGACTTCTGGATGTAGCCAGTTCCTTCTGTTTTAATCCTCAAAACTTTTACTGCACCTGAAGTATTGGCTTTGTACTCCATAAGCAAATGGAAAGAAAAGCATGACATTTCTGCACAAGTCATGCCAATAAATGCTCCATTCTCAGTAAATTGAAATAATAAACCCTAGCTGGAAAGAAAGGGTGCTGATGTCTTTCTGTAAAGAACATAGAAGCTGGGCTTTATGCATGTTCAGGAGTTTGAGTTGCAAACAGTTTATGCAGCAAACTGTATAAACTCTTTCACAGTCAGATGAAGGATTAAGATGCTAAAGGCTGCCAACATGCAGTCTGAATAGTATGTTCAGAAATTAGACGAAGACAGTTATAGATTTGGCTGTGGGCAAAAGTGCAGATAGGCATTTAGCATGCCATGGGCTCTCTTTGGAAGGAAAAAAAAAGAAGAAACACACAAAAAAACTTCCCTACTCATTTGGAGACATCTCCTGATTTCTTTTGTTGGCATCCTTATGTCAGTGTGTGGTCAAGGCGACTCTTTGGGTGATGTTTAAGATAAAATATCTGTGAGGAAATCACAAAGTAAAGAGATTTCCTGAAGGAGCCTTTCCATTACCTTTGAAATCAGAGTAATATTCTGTATGCAGTTCAAAGTAACCATAGTTACTTTGAACTTCACCTCTGAAAGGCTAAGCAGTACAAGGTGGCAACCAAAAGGGGGAAGAAAAAGAGCCCTAATAGAAGGTCACTAGCGTAGGCAGGAGCATTCTTGAGCAATGCTTTTATGTAAATCCTGAGTCCTGGAGACCAGAGAGAGCAAAAGCATTTCTGATGGGAAGCAGGTCCACGTCATTGAGCACGGGCTGCGGAGTCTAGGAGTTGGGTCCTCTCCTTGGCACTATTTTGGTGAGCCAAGCCTTGTGCGTATGTTAACTGTGCTGCAATCTTGGGTGCTTCTGTGCAAATATCACTCAGTTCTAAAGCTGGGATTTGACATCCTTCTGCTTTCCCTTTTGCTAAGTAGAAGAAGGTCAACCAGGTAGCCTTAAGGGAGGACCTACCTGGTCTGGCCTTGAGAGGTAAATGGGAGCAGAGGTAAGTTTTGCTCTTCACCACTCCCAGCTATGAGAGCAAAATGGGGTTCACTTCTGAGAGGAGAATTTATAGATTCTTCCCTGAGTGCCCAGAAGGAGTTGCTTTACCCAGGTGATCTTGTTTCTTTCTTTTCTCTATTAATTTCTGTTGGCATTATGAAATTCCTCTAATTTGTTGCATGGACCAAACTTACTGATGGACGTAATCCTTATCGGAATCTGATGGCTAGATCCCTTGGGAGAGAAGATGCACGGAGTCTCCTGAGGCCGGTTCCTGGTTTTATTCTAACAAGAGGAGAAATGCAAGTTCAGATCTCCTTTATAACCCTTTTTGGAGGTGATATCTATGGCCATTTATACATGCTCAATATACTTTCTTGCTGAAGCCATAATGTCTCTTTTACTTGGGTGTCAAGACTTTCTGGCAGTCACACTCTTAATCAATGCTTCCTTTTGCAAGAAAAGGAAAAATCTGTGGAGGAAGCCTCCTAAGTGCATAAAAGGATAGGAATATTGGCCTCTCTCTTCCCTTCCTCAGAGTCTGTTTCCCTTGGAGAGGAGAAATGACAGAATATTCCTGTGAAATAGTAGAGCAGTACTTCTAACAGCTTATGAGCTTCCCAGCGTTACTCCCCATGTCCTTTGAACCAGAGGCATCCAGAGAGCAAAGGCAATGAAAGAGAAAAGGGTTGAGCTTTTCCCCTCAATGCTGATGATGGCTGCGATGGACTAGATCTTCAGCTCCTGTGACAGAGACAGCTGGCACTGCTGGCTTATCTCACATGAGGACCTTGCAGAAGGCATCCAGACTAGCCTTCCCTTGCATAAGGCATGCTGGATCCTGAACTAACTTTTCTCAGTGTGGTTTTTGAAGCCCTGATTGGTGGGTAAATCTCTGTGGGGTCGCAGATGTTAGGCAATTACCAACAGTTTCTCCCCCTGCAACTGGGAGATTGAAAGATGCAGAATGAAAGAACAAATATTCAGAGGAAGGGAAAAATCTTTAAGGTATCAAAAGGGGAAAAGGAAGCCATGAGCAAAAAGAGATACTCTTTTCTAAAGAAGAAATTCTATCAGACAAGTCTGAGCTTTTTAATTTTAATTAAATTACAAAATAGATACACAGAGGGAGGCTGATGCATGCGAGATGTTATTTAAAGTATTAGACATCAGGGCTCAGGAAGCCATACTTGAAAATAATTAACTGAAATGAACTGGGGTCCCGTTGATGGAAAATTGCATGGAGGGCTGTCAACACGAGACAGAGAGGAGATGGCAGGATGAGCAATGGGATGGGAGATGATCTTCAACTGGGAAAGGAATGGCTCTGGGGCACTGGATCTGTGTAACTGAGAACAGGTATCCTGTGTGCATCTATCCCTGTAGGCAGTTAGCACTAGGGGACTGCCTAAAGGAGTCTTGGTTCTGCTCTAAAGGTCTGTGTGCTGTCGTGACCAGAGTTTGTGTGTCTCCTTTTGTCTAGGGACAAGTGGAAGGTCAAGTTTCCTGCAATGTGGAAATCCATACAGCCCTACTACCTGATGCCGGATAAGAAGCCCAGTGGAGGAGTGCTATGTTGTCTAACTTAAGGTATCTAACCCAACTCCTAAGGCAAGCTTTTACAGGGAGTGGCACAGTCTCCCTATTGACTTTGGATGGAAGTCTTCTCCACGGAAGTCTCCACAGCTGTATCCACCTTTGTCCTTTGCCTGACTCTAAAGCTGCTTCCTGGAAAATTACCTCTGATGCCTTCTGAAAGGCTGCAAGGTGGCTTGGTTCATGCCTTCCCAGGTGTAGGAAATGCTGCTACATCCTGAGGAGTCGCATGCGCAGGTTCACCCAAACAGAACCTTGGACCTTAATGTCTAATGACTGAGAACGCAGATAAGCCAATATTTCGTTGCTCTCACATACAGGAGGCAATACTTGGAAAGAAAGGCAGAAATGGCACATTTATGAAGTACTGAAATACGCCATTAAGATGGGCCAGACATGTTTAGGCAGAATGGGAGAAGTAGAAGTTTGATATTTGAACTAAGCATCCAGTTTGATGTGTCTGCACGATGTTAATAAATTACTTCATTAGGTTAAAAACAAAAACAAAAGAAAGAATAAGAAACTGAAGTTAAGACCTTCTCTTTTCTGCTATGTGTTATCTCATCTTCAAGGCTTTCCTCTTTCTTCACATGTTGGGTTACTGTTCGGGTTCATTGTTTTCTTCCCTTGCTGCCGTATATGCTGTACAGACTATATGACCCTTGTGTGTCACAGGTTCCCTGGTGGTGCTTGTCACCATGGAGTTGCATTCTGCGAAACGATAGTGGTATTTAAAAAAAAAAAAAGACTTAAACAGAAACATTGCCTTCCACTAACCAGCGGAGCAGAGCAGACCGTGACAATGGCACTGCTGGCAAGGGCATGTTGGAGGCTGGCGCCTTGCAGATTTTTTTTTCATTTGTTTGTTTACATTTTAGCCCTGGAAAACAATCCTGCAAGTTCACATGGAGGATGGGGGAGCTGGAAGGAGCTGTGAGCTCTTTAGGACACGAACACAGACATCTGTAAGTTCCTCTCCTGTTTTCTGTTCCTTGTAACCCTGCTCTGTTCCAGAGCCATAGGAAACTTGGAGTGGGAAATGTGCTTGGCTTTCTCCTTGGGAGTATAGCTGGCCTGACCCAAACCTGCAGCAGGTCTCCAAGACTTCTAATCCAGACCCATCCTATACTGGGATGAATACGAATCGGACACGCTCTTGAGTCCCTTGGAGGGCAAGCAGATATTTGGACTGTCTCCTCAAGAAGCAAATATGTAGATTACAGCATTCAGTTAGCTAAGGACAATCCTCTTTCCTCAGCACTGGGGCTGATTGGAACATTTTGTTGCTTTTATTTATTTATGTATTTATTTATTTATGTTTTGGGGATTTTCTTCTTCAAGCACAATCCAGTCAGCTCTTAGCATAGAGTAAAACTACAAACACCAATCTGTCCCCATGGTCACATCTTCACCAGTCTGACCTAGGTGACAAATCAGTGGACTGTCATCGAGCTCTCTGTCTATCTACAGATTTATAGTTTGCTTCTTGCTAAGAGCCTCACTTTGATTTTGTTTTGCTCTTTTCAAGGAGCTGCGCGTCCACTGTAAGGTGTGAAGTTGGATCCGGCTCTAATTCCGACGGCTGCATTTGTACATGGGGTAAGCTGGTAATTCTCCAGAATGTGGGTGACCTTATCTGGTGAAAATGGGGAATGGGGCTCTGGGAAGGTGAGAATGGGATTCCCAATTACCCTTGTGAGGTTGAGGTTTTTGCAGGCTTATGCTGCAATGGTTTCAGGTCTGCTTGCAAAGAATGGGAATGTCTCCATATCTGCATCATGGGAAGTGAATTGTGGGGTGAGATGCCTTATGAAGATAGTTTATGTCTGCTGTCTTGAATGTTTTCGTGCTTTTAATGAGCAAAAAAGTGCCCCAGCATGTGTGGCCTCAGCTCTCTAGGTTTTCAAGTTATGGAAACCACTACAGATCCTAGGAACCCAACCACATGCAGATCTACTTGGTCCAAATAATGGTGTAAGGCTCTGCTGTGTTGTTCAGTGGGGGAGAATGGCTAACAGTACAAATTATGGATAATTTCTTCACCCTCTGGGATTCTGGCTGAGCTTATTGATCATAGACGGTGGTCTGGGAGCCCCTTGTGCATTTCTGGGCATGCGACATCCCCAGGAACAGTCACGGTGGGGCAGGCTTGCACAGCAAGCGTACGCTGGCGTGTAGGTCCTGTTGCTTGAATATTTATAGCATCTTTGCTGTGTTCATTCTAGCATTAAACTGCTAATTAATTATGACATTTGTACTACTTCATTTTTTACTGTGAATCTACAAAACCTGGCAGGCAGTTAATTAGCTTTCTCTATGCAAAGGATACTAAGAAAAAATAATTGCTTGAGGAATCATCATTGTATTCTTTCAGAAAGGTCTTACCTGCAAGCTGGCTTAAAGCTTGCTAGATTTGCACTTTGAAAGATGCCTTTGTCAAAGGCCAATCCTTTGGAAGAGAGATTTGAAGCAAAAGGTTATCTTAGAGATGTGGCTCAGTGGGTGTTATTTAGTGCTTGTAAGTCCAAGGGAAATCAATTATCTAAACAACTTCCATTCTGGAATGGATTTCTTTATTCTTTTTTAAATATGTACTCGTCTTTGTCTTCATATTGATGTGTAGAGTCAACAAACCTCAGATTGACAGAGCAACTGCTTCTCATAGCTACAGAGTAGGAAAGCGTGATGTGGATATATATATATAGAGAGAGAGAATTATATTGTTGGAAATGGTGCTCATAAACAGCACGTAGTTTCTCTTCCCAAATGCTCCTGCCTTGATCTCAAACTCACAGATCTATCCAAACCCATCAAGGGTTTCATTGCCTTTCATGAAACTATTCTTAAGCTTAAAGCTCTGCTGTGCTCTCTGCACATACTGGTCTGTGGAAGGTTTGAGATCGTGCAGCTTTTTGAAGACTTTTGCCCAGGGTAGGTCCCTCAAAGGAATGGTAGCATCTCACAGATATCTTACCTACCTACCTGCCCAGGAGCAGGAGTCCAGTGCAGTTGGTTCTCTGTTGCTTCTTCCATTTTTCATGGTTTTTGGTGCAGATTGTTATGACAGGCGTTGCTGTTAAATCACATTTCCAGTGGCCACTGCAGGCTTTTGGGGGTCAGGAGTGCGTTCTTCTTTGTTGGTGCCAAAGATCGCTTGGGAAATGGAATGATGAAAACAGCATTCCCGCTGAGAGGGTGTTTATGAAACCAATATTTAAGAGAACAGACACTTTCTTAATCAGATGGAAACATGTAGTGAGTATATTTGCCCTCGGCACTTCCTTTGAGAAACTTGCTTTATGTGCAGATAGTTAGATGGTGAGGTTATAGAAGGCGCATTACAGTAATGGAATTGACATCTATATAATGGAGTTGACATTTTATTGAAAAGAGGGAACCTTAACAAAAAGAGTTCCTCTCCCTCCCCCTTCCTTTATTTCCTTATTTTGCTGCCATCAATTGCAGGGAGGCACACAAACTTGGAATAGCTGTCGGAGACGGCAATTTAATAAAATTTCATACAACAGCAGGTGCTTCAGGAGCGGTAGCGGGACTAATCAGCCTGCTGCAAACTTGAACTTTGCTGGGAAATCAAGGCAATAGCTTGTTCAGCCGCAAATCATAACGATTTGAATCAATCCTCAGCAGCGTGCTCCTGTTATTAACTATTACACACAGACCTGGCTTCTAGTCCATCGGATGCTTTTATCAATACGTTCAGGATAGGGAGCCTCTTCCTGGAGGACAATGCTCTGTTTCTAAATGAGGTGATAGCTGTTCTGTGCTCTATTATGGCCGATGAATTGGGCCAGGGTGTAAAGAAAAGTCTTTGCATGGCCAATTTATTAGCTAGGAGGTTTAGAATAACAGAGAAAAGGGGTTCAATGTGGAGTTACAGAAATGAAATAAAACACCAGAGAAAGACCTGTTTGATTATTTATTTATTTGTTAGTTTGTTTGTTTTATTTCCTGGTCTAGACCATCAAGAAATGGCAATGATTTTCAGTTCTTTTTATTTTGATGTGCTCAGGTTTCCTCTTCTCTCTGCTGAGAGAATCTTCTGTTTCCCTTCTAGATGTGTAGTAAAACAAATAAAATTGGAAAGAGAGACCCAAGACTCCTATTCAGATCTTCTTGTCCAATGCTACACACTTGCACTAATCTCATGATGCATTCTTTTCCTAAGTCTCCAGGTACTACATTCCTGGGACTGTAGAAGAATACTGGTGTGGTTTTATTTTTCAGTTGGTTAAGCTTGGAGGAGCTGCAGAACTTTCTATTCATCCACTACCATGCTCCTACAAATTGAGGACTTTTTCTGTAAGATTTCTGTAAGGATATATGACATCTAACTCTTTGCATGTCCAAATAAAAACTCTTACCATCTACTTCTTGAGAAGACTCCCAACAATTGGAGACAATTGGAATTTTAAAATTCATTCACATTTTTGGGGCAGGTCTCATGATTTGTGGAAGTGCCCTTCTCAAGCTTAGGTCTTCAAGAAGCCTGAGCACCTACAAGGGGTAGAAGAGAAGAGAGGGAAAGGACCTGGATGCCTAGCAGAAGTAAAGAAAGGGACTTTGCCAAACAGGACTATCTCCATCACTACATCCTTCCCCCAATAACCTAGCTGAGAAGGTTCCTTGTCTGTTTTGTTCTTTTCTTCTTCTTTTCTTTTTTTTACTTTGTTTTGTTTTCCACAATACATGTCAAGAGCGCTGACATTTATTATTTATTAGTGAATGAGGTAGCCAGGATCCTCCAAAGCAATGTCTTTCCACAAGAGAATCGGCACCAAAATTGCCCGTGAAGGCGATGCTGTCCCAAATCCACAGGGTTCCCTGGCAATCTGCTTGGTGTGGACTAAAGGTAGTATTACCTGTCCTGCCCCAGCCATGGGAGAAGAGGGTAATAAAATAGTAATAATAATGAAAATATATGTTTCTAAATGACATGGTTATGAAAGCTAATGTTACATTCTCCCTACTTTTATTAGTTCTGGGTATAACAAAATGACCATATGACCATTTAAGGAAAAACAAAAGCCCTCAGCTCCTGAAATGTTTTTCAGAAGTAACAATGTTAATAAAATAAAAAAGTTAAATTTCCTTGTGGGTTTTGCCTTTCTGTCCTATAATCTTAAAAAACCTCTTTTTTATTTTCTTTCCCTGACAGCTTAGGTTACTACAGCCCATTGACATTTGTATTTCTAATGTAATAATTAAATGCTAAAATACAGAGATTACATTTGGATCAACACATTCAGTTCTTAAATCCTGAAAGTAATTATCTTTTCTCATGTACAATGAAATGAAAATATTATCATATTAACTGTGAGTGACTCCATCATCCGAACATTGGCCTGTGGCACCACTTTCAACATCATCTGCTGTCTCAGAAGCATTATCCTTCTGAAGTTTTCCCCAAATTGAAAACTTCAATCTTTATGCCTTGCCCTTGAGAATGACCCATGCTTTGAGAGGAGGAAACAGGGCACAAAACAGGGCAGCAGAGCAGGGCAGTTCTGCTTGGGGGATCTATATGTGGTCAGTGCAGGGAGATGCTCCCAAACTAGTGCTTTGGATTGCTCTTGGAAGGACTAATCTCTCCCCTTTGACCATAGAGCAGCCAGGACACCATGACTGCTTGATAGAGCAATCTCAAGTGCTGTGAATCTTTTGGGAAAGGCCATTAAATTCCAGGCTGGGCTGGTGAAATTATTGAATCAGCAGCCAAGATACCTCTTAAAAACAATGTATTCTTTTGTTTTTATGTCCAGATGGACACAGTGGCTGTGTTATGGGAATATGCTGCAGGTTTCCTGTCTTCTCACCAAAGCCGGGCTTGCTCCTGTCACCATAGATTGCATGGTAAGAGAGAGTCTTCTCAAAGTGATTTTACCCTATGTATCTCTCTGAAGATACCTTTTGCTGAGCAGGGTTTTCCAAGAGCAGGGGACTTCTTTTCCTCCCAGACCTAGAGCAGACCAGTCTCTTCCCCCACTGACAGACTCTGTTATGAATCCAGTTATAATTTGTAGTACAGGATGCATGAAGCTCTTACCAGCAGGTGCTAATTGTCTCAAGTAGAATGAAGTGTTCACAAAGTGGTGAGGTTCTGCAAGACTTCATTGTTGAATGTGTAACTTAGGTCTAGTTGACTGAATTTCTGACATTTAATTTATTAAAACAAAACTTCCTGGAACTGTGCAGTTGAACTGAGCTCATTGAGACATCTCAGGACTTCCAGAGTGAGACTTGATCTTAGCCATGGCTTTTAACTCACCAAATTCAAAAACACAGTGGTGCTGAGAAGCCACTAAACTATTTTTTCTTCCTCTCTCAAGAGTTTCTTGCAAAGTCACATAAACTAGGGAGAGAAGAACTAATTCTAGGAGAGAAGCTGGAATTGCTCCAGCAGTTTTGTCTGTCTTTTTGATTCCCTTTACATGGCAATGTGAGGAACAGTCTTGCTACAGGCTGAGGTGGAGCTCAAATTCACATGGCCATCACTAGAGCTTGAACTGGATACTGGAGTGATCCCAAGTCTTGCCCTGGACCTGTGAGTAGCCATCATATTTACTTCTACCAGTGATGTTTCAGCTCCTTCAGCCTAGTTTCAGTTCTGTACAAAGCTACCAGAAGCAATAGGAAGTCCCTTGTTGATCCTTGCTGACCCTTAGCATGGACAAATATTTCATTTATATTAGCAACCTTGCTAACCTTTTTTGCTAACTAGCAAAAAAATAGATGTTTGCATGAACCAAAGGCATAAGGAATGTGGGCATAAAAAAAGGGGATGGGAAGTTCTATGTTTGTTGAGTCTAAAGCGTTATGAGACATAGACCTATTTCACATTACTTGAAGACAAAAAGATGTACAATTTAATACTGTTTTTGAAATAGATGAAAGCACCAGGTTTTTGTGATGAGTAAATAAATTGAACAATTTTCTTGCCCAAAGGGTCCAGTTTCATGTGAATTACTGGAGGAGATGAGTAGCCATTTTCACTTGTCTTAGCTGCAAGGTGATTGCTCGGATGCCTGTAGGTAAGGATTAGGACAAGAGATGATTTACAATAGATTTGCCAGAACTGAAGTATTTCTAAACTGCACTGAGATTATTCTCTCTCTGTTTGTAAGGTCCTGTCAATGTGATTTTTATCACATTGCTGCAAAACTTCATAATGTATGTCTTGACAGTAATCTACACTCGATAGTTTACAACATTATAACGTGCAATGAAAGTCTTAAAATGTAATGGTGACCTGGGGAGTTTTAATGCAAGGTTTTCAGAAAAAATTCAGACATCACATTTAGTTTCCTAGTAGTTTGAAACTAGAAATTCAGATCATCACTGTCTTCTAAGAGACAGGGATAAATCTGTGAGTTGTAGTTGGTTATCTACTGGGGTGGCTGGTCTGCTGTTGTCCAACCAGCATTGGTGATGTTATTTTGAAAGGCTAATACTAATCAAACTTTGCTATTAGGACTACTTTCCTCCAGGTCTGATGTAGATCATCCTCAGCTACAGCTGTCCCCGTAGTGAAGGCTTGTATCACAGGTGCATAAACAGCATGATGACCAGCATCCCAATGGAAGTAGATACTGTTGTCTACAGAGGCAGATACTACCTTCGTTGTCTTCTTTCTGTGCTTACAGGTCATAGTCTGAAGGTGAAATACATGACAACACCTGGTCATTTATCTCTAACTCTGGGAGAGAATCTCAGGTGAGTGGTCACCCATACCTATTCTGCCTGTAGGCCTTGTCCAAAGTGTGTTTCAGAATGAGCAAGCCTTCCAGAGCAGGCAAATAGAGATTTGACTTCTGAGAATTTCGGCAACAGTTTCCATGCTGCAAGAAGTTGAATAGCAACTTGGTCACCCTCTTCGGAGTTGAGGAACACTCATTTTAGCCATTGCACATTGCATAGCCTAATTCAGACCAAAATCTGGGATCTGAATAGAGGAATGCTTTCACCACTTAATTCACACTTTTTTTTTTCTCTACTCCTAAGAAGATCTTAAATTAGTATCTATTTCTTGGTTTACAGATCATAGCTGAATTCCTTCAGAGGTTGGAAAAGACATATTCTGATTAAGCTTCTGCTCTTGGGCATGAAGAAAGCAGACAGCAGATTACTGAAATGGTATCAATCACATGGGGGATGCCTGGGCATGTGGCATTCCAGGCTGGTGGGAGTGCAGCCTGTCAATTATACTTTTGCTTTACAAGGTGAAGTGCAACTGTGCCACTTCAGATAAAAAAAGGCCTTGAAGGAATTGCTTGGTCTCCTGGTAGAAAAATGTATTGCTGGAATCCAGGGCTATCGAGCGCTGTCCAGCACTCTGGTCATGTGGCTCTCTACTTGAGGCACTATGAAACAGTGATGTGATCAAGGCCCACCAAGTATACTTCAGAAAGCATTTGATGCAGAGAAATTGTGCGAGTTGATAAAGAAGTCGATAACAGCGTGTGTCTGAAGTGGAACTTAAACTAACTGCTGAAAATACTTTGAAAAGCACTGACCACAATTAAGCACTTAATCAGGAAAGAGCTGCAATTTTCCGAGGTTCACAGTACAAAAATCATGAAGTACAGATGCAGAGATATGAAGGAAAATGTCTCTTTGGCAATTAAGAACCATTCTGCTCAAAGGCTGGAAATGGTATCATTGAATTACTTTTGTTGCACAGTTGATACACTGAATTATCTAAAATGTAAACCATTGTGCCTAAAAGGACACTCAATAAGTAAAATAGCTTCTTCTATTCAGCTATTGCTCAGCTCTGCGAATTGGTTTCTGATGGTATCTACTTTCCTCTCTTTAATATAACATTTTAATTCTTATTTTCACTTCTCCCCCAGGAAATGAGAAGCTAGTTGGAAGGACCAAGGCAAGAATACAAAGCATAAGATTTTTGTTTGTTTGTTTGTTTTTCAGGAACTTATGTATTTCCATATAGATTCAATACCTATTTCAATGTCTTTTCTTAAGCAGTGGCTTAACCTAGACTCAAAAATCCCTGAAGAAGGTGTCAGAAATCCCTCAGAATGAAGTATGGGGTTAACTAACCCTGTATTTCTTTATGCTTGTCGTTTAAAAGCTGTTTTGTGCTCTGTCCTTGATCTGACAGGTTCTTATGGGTTAACTCTCCTCTTTTTATCAGTGGTATATCAAGGTAAAGGCCCAGGCAAATTGCTAAATCTGCCTAAGCCAGGGACATGGCAAGTGAAGAAGCTGAGCATCAGCTCACCTCCACCACCATGGGATGCTGGTGGATCATCATTTTGGATGGTCATTTTACCATCAGTAGAGCTCAGCAGCCATTGAAATGCTGTGGATCCCCCCAGATAACACAGTAAAAGAAGGGAATGTTGTGTGTGGTCTGTGGAAATGCACACAAAATATCACACAGTCTGTAATTTTGAGAAAGTTGGACTGTAATGGATAATTCATAGCCACTGTTAAGAGGAAGTTGCTACCCAAAGCATCCCATAACTGCATTTCCAATGGGTGTCAACAGGATGAGTCGGTCTACGTTTGTAGGCTGGTGGACCTTTGTGGATGTTGAAGGGATCTTTACTCATATTGCTTCCAAGCCTGATAACTCTTTCTGTGGTACTTCTGCTCGATAAAAACTGAGGGTAATGGGACTCACCTAACCTTCAAATGGCACTAGAGGGCTGTTGGCAACAAGTATTGGTCATGTATTTATTTGGGTGGCTGGGCTGTAGAGAAGTGGCAAGTGCTGCCACCAGGCAGAAGAGAAATAGCTTGGAAAGATACCATGATCAAATGGCTCCTTTGTTTTCCTCCCTTTCCCTGTATGGTAAATGTGGCTGAAATCTGCTTAAGACGCATACATGCTAAAAATAGGAGCAAAAAGATGACTCTCTTGTGTATTTCTTTAGAGTGTTAAGTCTTTTTCCTCATACTCTACATAGAGGATAGAAATGGGAGACACACACAGCTTCTGTGCATGGCTTAGGTCATTTTGGCCATATGATTTCTTTATGTCGCAGTCTGGGGACCTGGTTTATGTGTAAATATATGCCATAAGAGGCTTGCTTCTCTAACATACTCATCATGTCCTAGTCACGCTGGGTTTTAAGGGCCTTGAAGATGCTTTTGAAAGAGTTTCTTAGTGTTGTCATGAATGCCTGCTGGCCCTTTGGAGGCTGGTAGCAAAACATTCACATTAGGGACAAAGAGGTCTGGGTGCAAGGTGCAGTGCCATGCAGGATTAAAAGGAGGTTAATTCTGTTCCCTTTATTTTTTTTCCTTCCCAGTGGAGCTGTTGTGATGGCAGAATCATTGCAAATTCAGCTGTTGTGCGAACGGCTTTGCTCTTATCCTCTGTAGCCCTAACTCGTTGATAGCAGATCTGCCATAAGTACTACTGGAAGTACTTTGTGCTACAACTGTTGCTATTTCCACTCACTTTGCACTTGATTAGAGATGGTGTTGTAGAGTTTTATTGTTGATTTTTACAACTATGACTTGACAGAACTCCTTGTAACATCTCAAAGTGCGAGTAAATGTGAAGCCTATATCCATCAGCCACTTCTTGTATCTTGTCTTCTCTTGAAAGCCTGATTTGGTGTCCACTGAAGTCAGCGTAAGTCTTTCCATTGATTCCAGAAGATGTTAAGTCAAGCTCTTTTTCAGTCTGAGATGACAGGTACTGTCCTTGAATTGGCTTTGAGTGTAGTGTGCCTAGCACAGTGAGACCCTTACTCTTCATGGGGCTGCTAAGGACTGTTTTAATAATGACAATGAAGTTGTTGTTTTCCTTTTTTTCTTAGGCATTGAAAATGAGAGGATACCTATCTGACAGCCTGGCAAATAAATTGTATGTGTGTATCCACACGACATTTGTGTGTGTATAGAATTCAGACAGAGGGAGAAGAAAGAAGGGACTTGGGAAGAATGCTGAAGTGGGACGTATTAATTGGGGAAGGGAGATAACGTTGCTAAAGGCTGTGGGTAGACTCGCTAGTGTATATTGTATGCATTTCCAGCTACACCACTTGCAAAGCTTCATAATACAGCATAGTATTACATTAAATAAAGGCTCTAAGGGTAGCTTTTATCTAGTGATGACTAACAGGCTGCAGCCAGATGGAATGATATAAATCTCTTCTTGCACGCAATGAAGCCAAAACAAATATCACACTGTGATCAAGTAGCAACCCAAACAGAAGCAGGAGTCCTGCTGGAACAGGAAATCTTGAGTTCCACTGTATATTTATGGCTGTCTTAAGTGGCTCGTGAATAATTGATGAAATTTAGGAAAGCTGCCTTTTGATTTTTTTGTGTTTGTTTTTTAAATTTTTCCCTGTAAGATAGAAAGCAAATATTTAGGATATTTAGGAATATAAGCCTCATGAAATGTCCCCTCAGATGATTACTCTATCTCTGGTAAGAACCAGTAGCAGGTGTCTATGAAAAGCAGACATGGAATTTCTCCCAGTCCGGCTCCATTAATGCCCTGCATTTACTTATTTACTTATTTACTTATTTCGATGGAAGAGTTTGAATTACAACAAAATATTTTTACAGAATATGAAATATTTGCCAGATTTTAAATAGAGCATCATAAAAATTTGGGGTTAATATTATTTAAAAAACTCTACCTTTTGTGATGACGACGTCTTGTTTCAACAGGCTCCATCCTGTCATTCTTTGTGAGTAAAATGTGTATCACTAATCATACTTCATATTGCTTTATGTAGCGTTATGTAGTTGAAGCAGAGAATCGTAATGGTAATAGCAAATTGCCTTTTCAATAGATCGAAGTAGGAGTTTTCACATCAGTGAAAATTGAGGGGTGATTTAAATTAGCTAGCTTAGATCTGACTGCTATTTCTAGTCTCTTTCCCTGTGGAGAATGAGAGAGATTCCTCTAGAATATGACTGAGGCGACTGAATTTAACTTTTGTCTCCTGCTTGCATTCTAGAATAGCTGATCTCTCTGAAACGGCTAAAAAGGGAACTCAATGAGAGATGTTATTCACCTTTAATACTAAATGTTTTATAAGTCCATAATGCTGCTGCCTGCCCCCCTTTATGGGGGCTGCATTTTGCCAAAATCCTGAGTACTTGAGTACTTGCATCTCACCCAGCTCACCCAGCAAACCCAGTTTCTTGTAGCAGCCGTTGAGTACAAACCTAAAGCATTCGCTAAGACTTGTTTTTCTCTCTCCATTACCTTGGAATAAACCTATTTTGCTCGTATTCTTAGCAAGGAATAATAGTATAATTCTCCACTGTAGTGGGATGGACTGAGGGATTTCTTATCAAGAGGTACTGCATTAGATGCTGTAAAGACTTAGACGTGGAAAGTCTAATCACATAAAAAAAAGGAATCTCTTTTTTTGTTTTTTGTTTTTTTTTTTTTCAGAAAGTCTGTATAGTTTCAATGTCTAGATGCACATCTGTCTGCACAGCTCCATCTCCGGGCAGCATCTCCTGGGTTTTCTGCTCCATCCTCAGGCTCCATGGTTCACCCCTTCATCAGGAAGGAAACCTATTTTTCCAAGCAAAGGATTCATCTTCAGATTAAAAAAAAAAAAATAAAGTGTTCAGAATCTCATTTATTTTCTTCCTTTGTCACACTGTGAAATAAATCTTGTGATGCTCTGAAAAGTAAACCTTGCCTAAGGATTCTGGAAGGCAGCAAAAGGAATCAGAAGCTACACATATACTGAATAGACAAAAAAAATAATGTAGCTGATAAAAGCTTAGGAAGATGTTAAGCAAACTTAGTATTGCTTACTCTTTTAGAAAAGATGTGTTTGTAGGCAGACTGCACTAGACTGTATCATTTGTACACTATGTAGAGGACAATAAAGAAGATACATGAAGTCAAATATTTTAAAAATACATTAAAAATCTCCTTCTGCATGGAATATTAATAAAAGGAAAAAGTAGCAGTGTTACCTAGAGAAGCTTTATTGGAGGCAGAGATTTGTGCCTGAATGGGCACCTATCCCTTCGCCACCTCCAAGTTGCCCCATGTGCCAAGTACTTGAGCACCTCAAGGAGCAGCTCTTGTGATCCCATCCAGATCCCACTTGGGCGGACCCAGTACCCCTCTGGCCATGTCCAGGCAAAGCACTAGTGTCCAATAAAAGTTATTTGGCAAATAATGAGTCACGGTTGGTACCTTCTGGTGATTTAAGAATAAGAAGGCAGCTCAAACCCAATGGAAAACTAGAGATATTCTTAGGGTCATATGTTACCATTTTACTTGACTAAGAGCAGAAAACCTGGTGTTTTTTTCTTACAGGAAAACTACATGGCTCAGCTGCAGAGCAAACAACACAACCAAAGGCTACGTATCTTTACTTACCAAGAAGCAGACTAAAACGAAAGAGGTTACCTGGAGGTGACTTCTCACTATTGTGAAAGGCAGTAAACAAGATAAAAGTAGAATATGGAAGATGGGCAAATAGATATTCTTAAATAAAAATAAAATAAATAAAAAGGAAATAAATGAAACAACAAACTTTTCTTTTTCCTTGCCTTTGAAGGTGCACAATAACTGAAGGCACCTGGGAAGGGCAGAATGCATTACTTGCTCCAGAAAGCAATCATGAATTATACAGAAAGTTGCCCAGGAGCATCTCCAGAGCAGTGACCTGTGGTGGTTTGCTAAGAGCAGGGGGCACAAGGAGCGTCGCTCGCCCGCAGATGAAGTAAAAAGTCTTACACCCCACAGGTGCTAATGGAGAGACGCCCCTTCCACCAGCTGAAGATCTGACCTTAGCGGTAATTGAGAGGGAAAAGCAAGTAGGTAGAGGACAAAAGCCTATCTTTAGCATACTTTAAAGTCCTTAACCTAGATACAAAGCACGGTTATAAATGAAAAGACAGCACTAGAATTTTAGTTTGAGCCAAACAAAATTGACTGGTTATGGAAATACTGTTTTATAATCTGTTTACCATCAGCCTTCAGCTTTACATTTGACAAGAAGGAGCATAAGGCCTCCTAGCAATTACTTTTGGGATCTACTTAAATACTTGCATAATGGCTTCAGCCAAATAGAAAATCTAGACAAATTTAGGCTTTATAATTACAGTGGGTTTTTTTGTTTGTTTGTTTTTAAGGGCTAGATGGCCTAGAACATGCATTTGAATTATTAATTTCTCCACATGTTAGCATGTCTGGAAAAATCCCAATTCCTTCTTTATTTAATGGAAGTGATAAGCAGCGTCAGGTAGATTTGAGTGTGCTTCGGAGCAGCAAGAGATGATCTTGAACGGATGGATATGGAACTTCATGTTCACGTGCTTTTTGTGCAAACGTTTTCCCAAAACCGATATGCCACTGCCATGATCCGTTCCTTCACTACATCACTCCTGAAGATTTGTGCTCACATGGCAAGCAATAAGGTCATGAATTTGTAGTCATGTGCATCAGCTGATAGCTCTCACTAATTCTTCAATGAGTGAGTTTAAATTGGCAAAACTTTGACCTGGTTTCTAGCAAGTGAGCCAATGTAGCTCTGAGGTTACTGTGCTATGAGAGGCTGTGCACTGCTGCAGCTCCTTACTTCAAGAATAAGGGGAAAAAAAAAGAATTCCAATCCTATATTTTACAGTCTTGGATTGCAAAAAGCAAAGTTACTTTGATTATTACAAGTCCTGATATATTTTGTAGTTCATTTACTAACTTTTCTTCATTGATTCATTATTTTCCCAAAGTTTATATGTTTGTGGATTTTCTTTAATAATGTGATTTTAAAAATATTTTATGATTTTCATGATTATTTCCCACAGGGTTTTATGATTATTTTTTTCTGTTTTACCAGCTAGCTTCTTTCCTTTGGAATTATCCAGCACAAAAGGTACATGACTCTTGTTACAGGATTGATGCCAATATCTTCTTCCTTTCTTTTTCCTTTCTCATCTTAAAAGGTTTGGTTGTTCTTTGGCAGCTTTGGCCTAAGGGTTTTGTGGGTTTGTTATGTTTTGGTTTTGTCTCATTTTGAAACCCTTACTTTAAAAGACAGAAGAAGAGAGAAAAAATAAAAAGGAAAAAAATAAAGAAAGAAAGCCTGGCCTGTTTCAGCTGCAGTTTTGTCCCTGTTATTGAGTTTTAAGTGGCCTTACTTTACAGAAAGTAGTTTCCTGTGAAATGTAGCAAACAGCTGCTATCCAAAGTCACTACTAATGAAAAGACTGAATTCTCTCTTATAGAAGATTTTCTTCCAACTCTTATCTAACTCTGGAAGACACCATTGAAATCTATGTATACATTTATCCTTTACTTTAAAAAGCATCCCCTAACCCATGAGCAAGTTTCCCTTTGCCCTTTAAAGACGTTGGTTTGGGAAATCATTGTTAGGAATCGCATGAAACCGGCTCATAGTCCCCCTGGAGGAGATATTCTTATACCAGGAGTAGTTTAATGGGATGTATTTATCTCTCAAAAGGTTTTGGGTCACTGCTGGTGATGAGGGATGTCTCGAAGCGTTGGGTGAGAGTGTGACGTTGCTCCTTACTGATGGTCCTTAGCAGCTCTGCTGTGCACACATCCTAATTGCAGTGCAAACAGGACTCCCAGGCCTCCCCCTCCAGCTCCATATGGGAGGAAGCACTGCTGGGTGAGCTCTGAAGCACCATTGGGTGAGCTTTCACCTCACATGGTGGCTCTCATGCCTGAGGAGCTCCCTTTGGTGTGTCACTGGAGACACTGGGGCCATGAGATGTGCAGAAGGGAAGATGAGACTTTGGCTCTACAAAATGGAGGTTGGTCTCTGATAGTGCCAGGGTTTCCCTTGAAGGTCTCAGGGTGCATGGAGAGAAGAAGTTTGGTAGACTCTCATGACCTCAGGAAATCTGTTACAGTGATCCCTATTAACAGGTTTTCTGTGGCAGTGTGTGCAGGTGCAGCACAGATGGGAGGAGGCAGAAGAGTCTTCAAGCCAGCAGCGTTGGTAAGAAGCAACTCCTGGACCTGGTGAACCAAGAGCTTCACTACCCTCTTCCTCCTCTTTCCAGTGCTGCCTTGAAGAACTGAACTGGGAGAAGGTGCTGGGGGCAAAGGAAAAGCTTTGGAGAAGTGAAGCAGGACTTGTTGGTGTGCCATGGCAACTAGGGGAGCTTCCCTGGACTCTTGGTTGGCTTCTGGTATCAGTCTGTCTGGTTGTCTTACACTTGGCTAGTAAAGAGGCACAAGGGAGTAATGCAGGTGCAAACACTATGTGCAAGACCTGAGTGGCCACCTCTTCCCATGGGCGGGATGATCTTGGGTTTGCATGGTGTAAATAGCCTTTTTTCTGAGGTCTCTCATGCCACTAGAGGATGCTAAAGCTGTGGTTGCTTGGCATCCATCACAAGGCATCTTCAGCAAGGGAAGGAGAGGTGACATCTCTGGGCATTGCTATAACCTCTAAAAACACTGATAATGCCCTTCTTGTCCACCTCTATCATCACAGTATTGAATCTAACACCCACCCAGATAGTCCCCACCTAGGTGACAGCTGGGTGGGAATTTGCAAATTCTTAGGATATGTGTGATGCACGCTGAGCTCTTTGGCAAAAAAACAAAGTTTCCTCACCTGTTTCAGGCAGAGGTCATATTAGAGCCATTTATATTGAATAAATGGGTCTCTTCTGTCTTCACACCATAGTCTGATTTCTACTCTGGAGCCAAGAGGGCAACTATCTACTTTAGGTGGCTCCAGCTTTCTTGCATAAGGGGTGTTTGAGGTATCATTGCAGATACCCTAGAAAGCTACAATGTCAATGTTACAATAGAAGTGGTTTCAACTCATGCACACTAATAAAAATATGTTGTAAAAATATGTGCTATTTTTCTTTTTTAAAAATTTCATTTCTTTAAATAGTTGAAATATCTTTGTCTGATTGACCAGACTGGGTTGCAAGGATGATAATAAAATTTAACACAATTTATTCTCAATGTCTTTGCTTGCTTTATTTATATATTTTTTATTGTCAGAGCTAGCTTTCTTTCTGAAATCATGCTAAATCTCCTGAAATATAGCAAATTTCTATGCAGATTCAGGGAAGATCAAAGTTTGGTTTAGGGAATCTGCAACAATTGAAAGCTTTTTTCTCCAAGTTCTTGGATTTGGATGTCGCATTTGGAATAGCTCCTACTGATAGCACTGACGCGATTGTCCCCAGTTAAATCCTGGATATTTAAGTGGAATTATGGCTTATTAAGTGCCCTCCAATGACTTCAAAGTTGTTTATGTAAAACACTAAAACATATGCTGAACATTAAAATGAAGATGTGACAACTCCATGTGATTTAAATAATTTTTGCCTGCTGTGGAAAACCTTTAACCCAGAGTTATCAGAGAATACTGAAGACTATTTCCTACAGTAGGTCCCTCTGGTTTGAGCCTCCCAAATCCATGTCCATGTGCAGGTCCCTGGGATCACCCCCAGTCTCCCTCACTGGCCATGGAAGGTGGTGTCTGGAGCCTTCCTCCCTGAGACCTGGGATGATGCAGGGAGTGATAGGAAATCTATGGATCATGCAGGGGTGATGGCAGCAGCAGCGACACTGCCGCATGTCACTTCAGGTGAGTGACGGCTGCAGGCAAGAAGCCCAGCATGGACTTAAATAGAGACTGACTTGTACAAGGGGAGAAAAATGCTGTATGGGCAGGGATTGCAGGGAGCTGCGTCCTTGATGGACACAGCCAGACAGTGAGGTCTTTATTCTGGCATCTCCAGCCAAAAGGAAGCAACGAGTTTGTTTCTGGGTGTTATTTTTTTTAAAAAAAAAAAGAAGCTATATTATTTAGAATAGGAATTTGTGCGTGTGATATATCTATATAAAATATGTGTGTATATATACACATATATAATATACACGATATACAAATATACGTATATACACACATATATATTTACATATACATACACAAAAAGACAGAATCATTGACTTTCTGTTATTAAAGATCACTAATTAGCATTTTTATTTTGCAAGAAGCAGCAAATCGCTGCGGGATAGGGAAAAAGTGTGGGTTATCAGTGTGTGAAAAAAAATAGTTTGGGGAGGAGGCCTGGCTCTAAAGTGTAATGTCAGATCCAGCTGAATTGCTGGATAGTGAAAAATCAGACGGGAGCTTGAGTTAAGCACAAGCCCTAGCTAGGCACCAGTCACTGGGAAAGAAGCAGAGTTGAATGGGGCTGTGCAGAACAAGACACATTTAGGGGGCTAGAAAGGGGTTATCTCTTGGTTAGAGATAGAGCTCTCTCCCTTGGGCCCTGTTCCCAATAAAGTGCCTGGCAAATGCTGGCTCTCAGCTGCAGTGGGATGGCAGCCACAGGGGAGGACAGTGCCAGCCCTCCATGCAGAGGGATCCTTTGAGTGCCCGGGCTGCGTTTCTTTCCTCTTAAGCACTTCCCAGTAGGTTCAATCTGAGGAGTTCATTGTAAGGAGAAAAAGTGAGGGCACAGCTTTGCTCTCCGGATTGAGAGCTGGCGCTTTCCTAGAATTTGTCTCTCTCTCCAAAATGAAGTGCTAAAGATGACTCGGGTTGCGTCATGAACCCTAATGCACCACTCAGATCCTTCCAACTGTCAACAATAGGGACAAAAAAAGGTGGATTTGTATTTATTTATTTATTACATGACAAGACTCACCACTTTATAATGGGATGCCTAACAAAAAAAAATGTAGGGAAAGGGAAAGGGAAAAGGGAAAAGGGAACGGGAAAGGGAGCGAGGCAGTGGAAGGGAGAAGGAAAATTGCCTTCCAAGCCTGGATAACATCGTGTTCAAAGACTTTAGGCATTCTCCTCCCATCAGGAGACGCCTTTGAGTGTGAGAGCATTTAAAACGAGGCCGCCGTCGATAGCTTCACAAGTCGCCAAAGGCCCTTTCAACTCGAGATAGTGGTTAAAAAATAATAATCTAAAAGAAATAAACAAAAACAAAACAAAAAGCCGAAGGGGGAATGAGAGGAAGTTGACGGGAGGGAAAGGGGGCGCGAGGAGAGGACCGCGACGGGGCTGTGAGAGCAGGCGGAGCGGCGGCCGCCCCGTCGCGGCGCGTCCCTTATCCGGCAGCGCCACCCTGCGCTGCGGGGGAGCCGCGACGGGGCGGGCGGGGGTCCCGCCGCGGCGGGGCCTGGCGGGTCGCGGAGCCGCGCGGCTCCCCGTGCAGCCCTCCGGCCTCTGCGGGAGGATAAACGAGGGGCTTTGGGGACTGCCCGAGGGCACCTGGGGCGGGGGAAAGAAGAGAATTATTGCAAACAATAAGTATGCATATATAGAGAGAGATAAATAAGTGAATAAATGAACCGGCCGATGCGGTGCGGAGCGGCGCTCAGCGGGAAGGGCTCTGCTGCCGCCCCGCGGCCGCGGACAAGAGCGCGCCGACACGACAAGGAGGAAAAGGTGGAGAAAAATAAAGTAAAATAAAATAAATCATGGATTCGCTCGCGAAGAAAGCAACACCCCACACGCACATCGAGGAATTTCCTTCTCGCAGGGGCAGCGCTTGGCTTGGCGAGGTGGAGGATCCGTTGGTAGGTGCGAGGGTTGGGGGCACCTCGACGAGGCCGGTCGCTTGGGCCGAGCCCCAAGTGCCCCATAGGTCCCGGTCACTCCAGGCCACGCGGGAGCAGCACGGCCGCCCGCGCAAGGGCCCCGGTGCCGCCGCCGTCAGGCACTCGCTGTCCTCGCCAGGCCCTCCATAAACACGGCGGCGACTCGTCCTTAGCCTCTGTCAATATTGGCTTAGCTCGTCATTGACCGGCTCTCTTGAAGAGACCCGAAAAATCCACACCGGGTTCCCGTCTAAGCCCAACAGTCAATAGGTGATGAAAGTAAGTTATTTCCAGGGCTTAGAGAGGTTTCCAGCTCATTATCGGGTTATCTGATTCCCCTAAAGAGTTTCTTCCTCTAGGTAGGTGGAAGAAGAAAAAAAAAAAAAAAGTAATATGAGAGAGAGAGGGAGAACATGGAGAAAAGGATTCCAGTTCAGCAGAGCAGAGGGGATGGAGTGAAAGCAGCGCTCCTATCTCCGGGGACGGGGAGAGGTAGCGGGATTCCTGGGGTGTTGCCTTTCTCCGACTCGTATTTTTTGGGGGAAATGACAAAAAGCCGCTGACCTGCAGAGCTGGCGGGCCTGAGCCTTGCCGCGGAGCCCCCTGCTCGTGGGGAGCCCCTTTGCATGGCCCAGCCGTGGTGCCACACATGATGCCCCGCTGTATCCGCCACCCTCTTCGCCTCGGTCAGGTTAATATTTCGAGGAGCGCAGGTCTCTTGAGGAAAGGGCGGATCGCGGATGAGCGGCAGCGCAGGGCATCCAGGTAGTGGGCACCGCCCCGGGTACCGCGCAGCACTCCAGGTACCGCGCAGCGCCCCAGGTACCGCCCAGCCTCCTGGGTACCGCGCAGCAACCCGGGTACCGCGCAGGGCACCTGTGTACCGCGCAGCACCCCAGGTACCGCACAGAACACTCCAGGTACCGCGCAGGGCACCCGGGTACCGCCCAGCACCGCCGCCTCCTGCACCAAATGCCTCAGCGCAGAGAGTTCTCGTGTGTTTTTGCATCGGGGCAAGGGATGCGACTATATCGGAGTGGTGGCTTTTGGTTTTTTTCTTTCGTTCTTTCTTTCTTTTTCTTTCTCCATTTCCTTTCTATCTTTTCTTTTTTCTGTCTTTTTTTCTGTCTTTTTTTTTTTAATTGCATGCCTTGTACAACGAGTGATTGCAACAAGCGATACTTCTCTGGGAAATTAAAACAAAAAAAAAAAGGAAAGGAAAGAAAGAACAGAAATTCATCAGTCCGCTGAGTTATGTGCGCTGGAAAAAAAAAAAAGTTTTTTTTTTAAAGCCTTGCATAATATTACAGGCAGGGTGAATGCATCCTTGTTCTCCGTGCCCGGAGCCGCGCAAACAGCTCAGGGCATCGGGCACAGCGGAACTGCACTGGCGAGTCGGAGCTACAGAAACGGGCTTCTGATTTATTTTGTTTTATTTTTATTTTATTAACAGTGGGGAGATGCGCTTAGGTTTTTTTCCGCGGTGGGAAGTAAGAGGAAGAAAGAGAGGGAGAAGCTAATTTCCTGGGAAATGAGAAACAAACTTGTCAGCGGGAACTTGGAGAAAAGCAGGGCCTCTGTTAGCCTTCAAAGAACGAGGGCGAGAGAGAGGGAGAGAAAGAGGGAGAGAAAGAGAGTGGACACTTTTTTTTTCTTTCTTTCTTTCTTTCTTTTTTCCAGAATAGATATAGCACGAATTTTTAATTCGTCTTCCTTTCACAGACAACAATACTGGTTTTGAAAGCGGGGCACAATTTGGGTTTTGTCAGGGGGTCTCCCAGCCCAGCTGGCCATATGGGATACAACATGTAGAACATGCCTAACAATGAGCGCAAGTGACAGGCGCGACAAAACGCAAAGGACGCTGCTCCCTGACTCCGCGATGCACTGCTGCTGATAAATGCATTGAATAGCCCTAAAAAAAGAAGGCTGGGAGGGGTAGGGGGGGAGAGAGAGAGAGAAGGGAGAGAAGGCCAAAGGAAGGGGCTCATCCCCCCCCCCCAAACTGTCTCTCCTTTTTTTCCTCCCCCCGCTCAAAGCCTTTGGCTCTTGAATATGCACGCCTCTAACATGCTCACCTCCCAGCCTCCCCCATTGTGCCCGTTTTGTGAAGTCTACTGTATATTGTGCAAAGATAGACTGCCCCGAGCCGGCCCGGCAACATGGGAGATACAAGGCCACGGAGGTTAGGGCCACACAACTGGTTTTATAGACTTGAGCGCAGATTGGAGACGAGGGAAAAAATGGAAAAAATATAATAAAAAAGTGAGCCTTTTGCTTCTCTCTCCATTTAAATTGATTTTTTTTCTTATTTTTTTCATTCTCTCCCCCTTTTCAGAGATTTAAGGCTGCACATACTCGTGCCCATATAGTAAGCGGGAGGTAACTCCCTGCGTGTCACATCGGGCTGCGGAGACATTCGGCAGTTCCGTGTCCCCTAATTCCAGCAGGGTGCAGAAATTGCAAATAAATAAATAAATAAGTAAAATAAGGCCGCTTTCTAGATGATTTCTTTGTTTCCTGGGTAAGAAGTGGAGGGAGGAGATGCATCTTTGCTCCTAACCCTAAGCGATGGGGAAAGACCTCCCCAAGGAGCCGGTGCCCGCGCAGGGCGCCGCTCTCCGCTCCTCGCTGCAGCTTCTCGGCTCTGGAAACGGGCGTTGGGATAAGTTTTCGTTTACGGGGGCGGAAAGGAAGAAATGGAGAAGAAAAAAAGCAAGAAAAAAAGACCTCAAGCCGGGGGCTTTTCGCCAGGTGGAGGGGGCTCAACCCTGAAAGAGTTAACGGTGGAGATGCTCTTAGCGAGATGCTTCATCCAAATGAGCAAGTCATCCTTTCTCTCTCCCTCTCTCGATTTTTTTTTCTTTTGGTCACTTCCACCACATCAGCACCTTGGCGAGCCTCAAATGATCCGGAAAAGGGGAAAAGGGAGAGGGAAAGAGCGCTGGGAGCAGCCGCCGTCCATGCGCCCGAGCTGCCGCCTCGCAACTCGCGCCTTCAACCGGCTCCGGCAACTTGGTCCGGCTGCATTTGGCCCGGGCTCGACCCCCGCACAGAGCCGAGCCTATCCCTTCCTCATCTTCCTCACCCTCCTCCTCGCCAGCTGCCTCTCTTTTCCCTCTCTCGTTAAATACACAGGATATATCTCTATATATCCACAGATACAAAACACATATTTTGAGGCGCTTCTAAGATGTTAACCTCCCTTAACCTGCCGGCAGCTTCACCAAATGCGGAGTTTCCCTGCGCAAAGGCAGCCCCCGGGTCAGCCGAGCGCCCCCAGATGATGCTGCCACCGCCAAACTGCCCCAGCTGGTCCCGTCCCGCTTCCCGCGATACCTCCTCGCGGAAGCACCGCTTTCCAGCTAAAATAATAATACTAGCAACAACAATAATAGTAATAATAGTAATTTCGCCCCGCTAGTAGGAGGGAGAGAGGAAAGAGGATCCGCTCTGACTCTCCCTGCTCTTTCGAACAAAACGCCAAACAAAAATATTTGCCGTTGCTGGTACTGATGATTGCCCTTTTCTTTTTCCCAACAAAACACAGTGGTTGCCCTTTTTCCCCCCCTCCTTAAAAGTCCTATTAAAATACCGAAAAGCTTGCAGGGATCTGTGTCACCTGGTGTCACCTGGATCTATAGAGCGATTTTTTTTTAGCTAGGCACATCTTTTCCTTAACATCGTGATTACTCGGGGAGCAGTAGCATGTAAACGCCCTATAAAATAAATAAAATCAAATAGATAAAATAATAAAACAATCGCCTTGAATGTTATACCCGATAGCATCAACAAGAAGCGTATGCACAAATGCCACTGCTCGTAGGCGTCAGTACCTCTCCATGGTTAAAAATTCTGTCAGGAAAATTAAAAAAAAAAAAAGAAAAAATGCAGAAAAAAATGCAGAAAAGCAGAAATTGAGCTCTCCATCTGACCCTGGTCCCCCCGTCCCGGCTGCCAGCAGCGCTGAGGGGCCCGGACAGACCTTACAAACTCACGGGAGCGTCGGGATTTTTAAGCTTTATTTTTTATCTTAATTCCGATGCCCTCGCCCCCCCTCCCCTTTATTTTAGTTGTAGGTAGACAGGACCACTCTTAAGGGCGCAAAAAAATCTCTGTAAACAGTGACGCACGAAAACACCTCCCCTCCCTTCCCCCCCCATCCCACGACGTGAACGTCCCCCCAGAATGAACCAGAACACCCCCAAAAAATGGAGGGGGGAGGGAAAGAAACCGGAGAGGAAACCAAAATCAATAATAATAATAATAATAATAATAGCAATAATAATAATAATAATAGCCTTTCCCTCTCCACCCCTTCCCGGGTAGTTTCGGGTTTTGCGGGTTTGGCTGTTTGCGGGAGCACCAGTTTGTCCGTGTGTCCGTCCGCAGGGCTCCCCCCCCGGGCGGTGCGTGCTCGGGGAGGGGGCGGCGGGGCCGCTCACCAAGTCCACTGCTGCGCGGGCACCAAGTGATGCGCAGCCGGGTACTGCGGCGCGCCGGCTGCCCCGCACTGCGCGCTGTAGGGCAGCGGCTGGAGCGCGGGAGCGCTGTAGGCGGGGAAGGGGATGGCGGCGGGGAAGGAGGCGGCCGCCAAGTCCTGCGCCTTGAGCGCGTGGCACGGCTTCCCGTCGCGGACGAGCACGGGCACGGCCACGCGGCGCGGCGACGGCAGCGGCGCCGCCTCCAGCCCCTTCTCGGCCCGCGCGCGCTTCATCTTGTAGCGGTGGTTCTGGAACCAGATCTTCACCTGCGTGGGCGTGAGGCGGATGAGGCTGGCCAGGTGCTCGCGCTCGGGCGCCGAGAGGTAGCGCTGCTGCCGGAACCGCCGCTCCAGCTCGTATGTCTGCGCCTTGGAGAAGAGCACCCTCCTCTTCCTCTTCTTGCCCGCCTCGCCGCCGCCGCCTCCGCCGCCGCCCGCCACCTCCTTCTCGTTGTCGGGCGACTCGTCGTCGGCTGACGGCTCGGGGGACTTGGCCGACGCCGAGTCCTGGCTGCCGCCGCCCGACGGCAGCCCGTGCACTGCGGGGAAGGCCGCAAAAAGAGCGCGCCGTGAGCGCCGCCCTGAGCGAGCCGCGGGTGTCCGTGCCCTCCCTCCGCGGAACCCCCCACGAGGGGCCCGGCGCGCCCGTGGCCCGGGAAAAACAGCGCCCGAGAACAAGAGTCACTGGTTGTGCCGGTAATGATAGAAATAAAAAGAACAGTGGTAATAGAAAGAATAGTAATAATAATAATATAATTCTGTTAATAATAGTAGTAATGATAATTCTGAAAGTAATATAATCAATAAAAGGATGAAAATAAAAATAATAATAAGGATAAATTCGTAAAAAAAAATCCCACATAATGATAATGATAGAAATAAGGGGAAAAAGAGGGAAAAAAAAGCAAGAAAAAGACCCACGCCCTTCTCGCCCCCTCCTGCCCCGCGGCCCCCCAGCCCCCGGTCGCATCCGCGCAGCCCCGTGCGCGGCCGCGGAGCGGTACTCACAGGAGTATTGGATGCCCTCGGCGCTGGCGAGCCAACGCGTGTAGGGATTATCGCTATTATCATAGAAGGGGCTCTTCAAAGGCAGCGTCTGAACAGTGTCCAAGGGATTTTGTCCCAAAACGCCCGCTCTCTTTGGCGGCTCCGGCGCCTCGCTCTCCTCCTCGCCCCCCTCGGCCACAGAGCCGTCCTCATCGTTGGTGTCGGGCAGGTCCAAAATGTCCTTCACGGAAAAACCCGTCTTTGTGTTGGTCAGAGACATGTTCTGGCCAAAAATCGGCAGGAAAGTTGACGGAGCAGCTTGTCGGTCCCGCTGCGGCACACGCACGCACGCACAGCACCCGCACAACAACAACGCGCACACACAGGGGACGGGGTGGCAAACTTGGAGCAGGAGAGGAAAAAAAATGTATATATCTATATGTAGGAAGTGAGTCGCGGGCTCCGTGCAGCGGAGGAAGCGGCGCCGCCGCAGCGGGTGTCTGCGTTTCTACGGGCTCCTTCTGCCGCGGAGGAAATTCAGAGGGAGCGGGAGCAGCGAGCGGCTTCGCAAGTAGTTTGTAACTCCAGGGGGAAAAGGGGGAGAGAGATGCCCAAAAAAAAAAAAAAAAAAAAAAAAAAAAAGATGCAAAAAAAATAAGAAATCACTTATGCTTCTTGCTTAAACACCCCGAGCCCGTGCCTGGCGCTGGGGGAAAATAAGCCATTGCTGTAGCGAGCAGTCCCGATGCGGCTGGTCCCCGCACATGAACCTGCCGAGAGGAGGGAGAGAGAAAAAAAAAAAAAAAAAGAAAAAAAGAAAAAGAAGAGACATGAACCCCGGGAAAGGTTGGCCACGTGTGGGCGGGTCCTGGGAGTCAAGTGGATGAAGACAGTGTTTGCAGATGTGAAATTGCGGGTTTGGGGCGAGCTCCGAGCTTCCACCATTGGTGATGAGTGGTATAACGTGTCAGTTAATTACCGGCGTGGGGAGGGCCTTTTCCGTGTGCCTCTGTGCGTGTGAGTGAGGGAGAGAGCGAGATTTTTTCCCCCTTTTTTGTCTTAAAAAAAAAACCCTCACTATTTACATACAAAGAGCTTGTGACCAGCCCGATATTCGGCGCACTCCAAAGTGTGTTTTTCTATCCTTGGAAAAAGAAAAAAAGAAAAGCTGGAGGTGGAGGGAGAAGGGAGAGCAGGGGGGCCGGGGCCTTGGCCGGGCCCGCAGCCCTCCCGCTCCCCCCGGCGCGGTGCCCGGCGCCCCAGGCGGACGCCGCTCCGATGGCAGGAGCCCAACTTAGCTAAACCTCCTAGGTCAATATTTTGGTAGAGGCTTAAGGATGAGCGCTGGAAATTAAACAGCGCGTAATTGATTCCGGTTTGCTCCGAAATTAACCGAAGTGGCGAAAATACAGTCGTCAGGCACTGCCCAGAGAGACTCGAGACGTGATTATTTTATTAGGGGTGGAGGGTGGCGAGGGACAGGCTTTATTTGAAGAAGTCTCATTGATTTAGTCTCTTTCTGCTAGGGGGATAAAACTCAGCCTGTTTGGTTAAATCAATGCATTGCAGCCCAATGGGCTTTCGAATATGACCGTCGCCAATTTGATTTTGATTTTTTTTCCCCAGAATATGGATGAGGACTGTCGAGGGGGGAGTTCCTAGAAAAAGGGCTGCTTTTTAGCAAGACCTTGCAGAGGATCCGAGCATAGAGTGTCCCCGCACATGCAGCTCACCACTCGGGGCAGGAGACCGCCCCCTCCCCAATTTCTCTATCTCTAGACCGCCTCTATCTGTCCATCTTCAACTTTATTATTGTTATTTATCATTTATTATTATTATTATTGCTGTATTTTCCCTCCGGGCTCTGAGGGAGGATTTTTTTCCCCTTGGCTTCGAGCTGCTCGCTGCTCTGCGCTGCATTCCACGCCGAGCCCTGCGCCCCATCGCGCCACGGCCCCTCGCTGCTCTCTGTGGAGCACCGCCCCCCCCCTCTGCGGAGGGGGTCCCAAGGACGCCAGGGGGATGAAGGGGGGGTGCTGTGACCAGTGCAACCAACAGCTTCCTCAAAGGCATCCCGAGGGCTGGAGCAGGAGTGCCGCCTTGGAGGCGTTTTTCCAGGGAGGACCAGCCACGTCTGGCGTGGAGATGAGACTGGATGAGACGAGGAGTTAAAACCTGCGGAAGGGCCTCTCGACACCTTTGTTTTCTTTTTCTTTTTCTTTTTTTTTTTTTTCTTGGATAAGAAAAGTTGTCTCAACTCCGTCGAGAGTTATTTCTCTCAATGGAGGAGAGAGGTGAAAAGAGGGCCGGTGACAGTGGGAAAAAATAATTATGTACATATATATATGTATGTATATGGCGAAATAGGGTTCCTTAGAGATTGTCCTGTTTGTTGATCAGTTTGTTTGCATCTTCCCCTCCTTTTCCCCCCACCCCAGCTGGGCTCCCCCCCAGCCCCCACGCTGCCTCCCATAAAGTATGTGCTGGGGCTGACAATGCCCAGGGATTTTTTTTTAAGCAAGGCTCCGAGCACATCCTGGGTGGTCGGCCCGGCGCAAACACAAATACAACCCTATGGCTAAGCTGCAAACAATGTCCGCAATGTAGACAAATGTCCGGCTTCTGTTGGAACCTTTTGTCCCCGCGCAGTTTTTGCATTTATTTCAGTGGCGAAATAATACGTGATTGACGCCCCCTTTCAATGGGTTCTAACTGTTGGGAATAAATCTGAGGTTGTTCCTAGTTGTCATGGTATTCAACTGCACTCAATGGCTATCTCTTCATCCATTTCGGAGTCCTTCCTCGATATTAAGGGCACCCCTTCACGCGGGCGCTCCCTCTCCTCCCGGGGGCGGGGGAGCTCGGGCGATGGGTATGAATATATATGTTTAATTTCCAGCACATCTCCAGCCAGGCACGTATGGATTGATTTATTCGCCCATTTCGACCTGCCCGGAGCGCGGGGTGGGGGGGGGGGCGAGAAGCGGAGCGGCGGGGGGGTCGGTGTTTCGCTCCGGGTAGATGGGATGGGACAGAAGGGAATTTTAGTTCTTTCCCACCATGGCAGGCAAGGAAAAAATATTATATATATATCTAATTATCGCAACAGCAGCAGGGCGATAACACGCTCCAAATCAGAGGAAATTGAGACACAAACGACCCCACTCCAGCAGAAATCAAGCCCCAAAGCCCCAGGAAAGGAGCCCCGGGAGGGCCAGGAGCGCCGCTGGGACGGCGGCACCTGCGGAGCGTCTCTGCTCCAGGGTGCGAGGCTGGAGGCGAGCGGGTTTGAGGCCCATCCTAGAGCCAGGTTTAAAAAAAATAGGGAAAAAAATCTAACCAACAAGCACCACTAACAACTGCAAACCTCCAAACATGCAAATGCCACAACACGGCCGCGCTGTCCCGCAGGAAACTCCAATCCGGAGGGATTTCACCAGGGCCAAGAGGAGGCAGGCGCGGGGCACAGGGCGCTCCCGTCCCGAGCCTGGGAAGAGCTGGGCCAGGACAGGTAGATCCGCAGGGTGAGAGCGGCCACGCTGAGCAAACAGCCCCAAGGAGAAACTCGGGAGCAAAACTGACCTGTGGGATTTCAGCAGCGGCTGCAGCGCCCAGACCCCCTCCTCCCCCGCGCCTCCTGGGCGGCTTTTGGTCCCGCAGACCACCTGATAGGTAAATATTTTCCAGAGGGAAAACCAGGGTCGCCGGGTCATTAAGCAAGGACTGACAATAGCCCCTTGTGGCCACAATCGGCCCGGCCTGTGCCCAGCTGCCCGGGTGGCACCGGGCGAGGCCGCGGCCTCCCCCTTGTCACCCCCCGGGGGTGGAAGGGTCGGGGCCCCGCGGGGGGCGTGGGAAAGAGTGCCGCGTTTTTCCCACGCGTGGGGGCCACCTGCGCTGCCCCGATCCGCCTAGGCCAGAGAGGGGGTGAATAGGGGCCGGGGCTCCACTTCCCCCGCCCCAAATCAGCTGCCCTGAAGTGGCAGACGTGACCTCACCAGCAGCCTGTGACGCCAGAGCCACTGCGTGTCTCTAACGTCACGAGTGGGGGGCTGCTGGACCAGGGCGTAAATAGGGCCACGAGTCCCCCATACGACAGGAGTGAGGAACCAAGCTATCGCCAGCTATCCCGACTGGTGCTCCTTGTCGCAATACGGGCTATCGGGATGCTCCGGGCCGTCCCTTTGTGCCTTTTCTCGGGAACTTTTCTTTGTTCCCTTCGCGGCACCCTGCTCGTGTCCCGGGGGAGGGGAGAATCGCTGCCAGGGGGGACACCTCGGGGCCTCCCCACAGCCACTGCTTCCCCCCAGCCCCCAGCTTCCCCCATGGGAGTGGGTCCTAACGGGAGCAGGAAACGCTGTAGAGCAGGGGGCATCTGAGAGGGGCAGCAAAGACCTCCCGGCACTGGCCGCAGTGGGGGGGACCCCCAAACCAGGGCCAGGGAGCAGCCGGGTTACCCCTATAGGTAGCAAAGGAGCTGCGGGACCGGACTGAGGTGGCACTCGGAGCTGCCCCCGCAGCCGGAGCTGCAGCCCCGGCCCCAGAGGCCGGAGGGGTTATTTGAACAAGGGAACAAGAGGCCGGGCGGGAGAGGTGCGTGTACACACGCTAAGTGGCTCTACTCCAGGACAAGTGCCCTCTCGCACTGTGGCAAGTGTTTACCTGTTTACTTTCACAGGTAGCTCAAACACGAGGCCTTTCTCCCCCGGCTCCTTGGCGGGGCTGTGCAGAAAGCAGCCCCCTCCCGCGGGGCAGCGGCCAAGGTTTATTTTAGTGGCGTTCAAGACTCTGCAAGGAGGGTTTTTTTTCTTTTTTTCTGCGTGGGGGTGGGGGGATGGGGAGAACAGACTCTTGGTGGGAGATAAGAGGGGGAAAAGAGCCCTTCTCAGCGCTCTCCAGCGCTGATACCCCGGCAGCTTGTGCCTGCCGCTCTGCTCGCCTTGCAGCCCTCCCGGCGCGAGCTGGGGCTTGCAGCCAAAGCGGCTTGTTGCTCTTATTATTATTATTATAAGCTGCGAGGTGCCTGCATTGATTTTTTCATTGATTTAATTGCCTTTTTCCCCCCCCCTTCCTCGCCAGTCGGCCGCGGGCTCCCCATGATTGAGAAGCACAAGGTCTTCCCGATTATTCTGAGCCGGTGCTTCCCTTTGGTTTAATTCCGTGCTCTGCCGAGTGGTATCGCATATCTATAATATCACCCACATATATATCATATATATAAGTATATATATATGAGCGAAAAGGGGGTTAGCTGGAGTCTTCCCTGGCTTCTACCCTTCCTGCGCAGTTCGCTCGCCCTGACCTCTCACCCATCACATCTCCGATAACAGCCGTCAAGTGGATTAGTTTATTGTCCGAGAAGACCAGAGGTGCAAAGCCATTGTTTTTCCCCATCTAAATAGAGAGATGGACCCGCACCTTGCCGCCGTGCACGACTTAGGAGTCCACACAAAGCCTTGGGCGGCGGGCTGCGGGCATGGCGAGGGGGGCACGTTTGTTTTATGTCTTGAGCTATAAGCTATACTTTGAAATCAATGGGGGGAGCAAAGTGCAGCCCGTTCCACTCCCGACAGCGGTGATGAAGCGATGCATCTTAGGAACCCCTCTCCCCTGCAAACAATATCGTCTTTGTTTTTAAAGGTGGTGGGAGAAAGGAGACCGGTGTCATTAAGATTTGATTTTTCTCTCCTCACAGCTTTTTTTTTTTTTTTTTTTTTTTGCTATTAAATAATAGCAGCAAAGCCGCAGGAGAGCCTTTCCCCATGCACAACCCTTAAAAAATGCCTCGTTTTTCCCCCACGCGCGTCCCGGAGCTGCAGAGCGGAGCGGGCTGCTCCTCATCAGCACTTGGGGGGCTCCTTGAAGGAGGACCCCGCAACCTTCTTTGCCCAGGAAGGCACCAAGGAGCACCCTACTCCTTCCCCGGCCCCCGACGAAACTCTGCAAGGGAAGAGGTGGAAGGGAAGGAGAAAAAAATAATCCATCTCCACCATCAACAACAAAAAACACGTTAATAAATTACTTGGCGCATTCAAGGCCCCGTTAAAAAATATCCCATTTCCTAAAATCCTGGGGAAACTGAGGCCTCTAAATCCCCTTTGGGTTGCAAGAACTTAATTGTGATGTACGAGGTTTTGGAGTTTCTGGCGTGTGAAATTCGCTTCTCTTTTCATGGCTTGAAAAATTGCATCAACAAAGGCATTAAGGATGCTTTTTGAGGGGGGAAATGGGAGGGAAAAAAAGATAAAGGAAGATAAAGAAGATAAAGGAAGATTTATCCTGCATATAGAAACGGTATCGGCTTCAGCCTTCCTCGTGGAGGAACAAGAGGACCCCACTCGGAAGCCCCCAAACCCCCACGCCGCCCTGCCTTTCTCCCGCACACAATTAAATCTTCTCCAGGACATAGGAATCTAAATGAGCTTTCCTCCTCTCCCGATTGTGCTTTCTCCTTCCCCCTGAAGCTTCAAAGACGGAGACAATCCTTCCAATTCGCCGATATTACATATAAAATTATAGATATAGATATATCCAACCCCCCCAACCAACCTCCCGAGGTGGCAAATTGTAATAGAAATTAGGATTTCCCCCCTCCTTCCCTCCCTGGGGGCTAATGGGGTTATGTCAGACCTGGAGGGCACATGTTAGGGCTTTGATAAATGCACTTTAATGAGATCTTTGAAAATATTGCCAACAGAGGCAGAGGCGCTGCCCGGGCGAGGCAGTTTGTTAGCGCTAGGTATGGTAAAAACACAAAGCCGGGAGACCGGGGGCTCCTGCACCTCCGAGCCATCCCAGCCAGCTATTTATTTGTCTTATTTATCTCCCTCCCAGAGCAGTAGGCGATAAGTATAGCCCGGGGGCCTTGCTGCCCGTTCCAGTCTATTATAACTGTTTTTATTTTGCTGCTTCGCCCCTCAGCAAACCCCGTGGCTTTATTCCCTCGCATCTCTCTAATGATTAAACGTGTCCCAATGAGATTAAGCTTTGTCAGAAATGTTCTTGCTTGCAAAGAGAGGGAGAGAAAAAAAATTTACAACTCGTTTTGATAAGGGCAATTTGAATGCAGGAGATTTACAGTTCTTTATGAAACGCGGCCCCGAGAGCACTTTCTTATCTGAATTTACTTCTTACATGCACCCAATATGGAGGACCTAAAAATGCCCAAGCGTTTACACGGCGGTGCGTACGCACACGCAGGTAGTTGGTGCCTACATATAGCTAAAAGCCGTGAGCTAAATTTAATGCTCTATTTGGGAGACTGCCCAGCCGTGGGGGGATTTAGAGTCTCCTCTCTCCTACCATGGGCTCAGTGCCATGTCGAAACCCGTCCGGGGAGGCAGGTGCATTTGCTTTCTGCACAAGTGGCAGGCCGGGATGGGAAGGGACCTGCTGCCCAGCGGAAAGGTGGAAAAAACGCACTGGACAGGAGGAAATAGCGAGGAGAGGGAGAAACAGGAGCTCTCGCGGAGGTGGAGGAAGAGAGTTGAGGAGAGGAAGGCTAAAGTGCCCGGGCTGCCGCCCCGGGGCCGGGACTTGCGCGCCATTCCCAATGCTCTGGCGGGCTCTGCCGACTCAAAGGAGAAGTGTCCTGCAGCAGCTGCCGCCGCGGAGAGGGGACTCGCCACCCTCGACGTGCCCCCTGCCCGCCCGCCGCAGCATTAACCCCTCCTTAATCCCCTCAAACTTTTCCCCGGGCTAGGCTGGGCGATGGACCAGAAGCGGGAGCGAAAGTCCAGCCGCCTACGCTCCCTCCTCCGCGGCAGCCGAGCAAAAGCAGCGGAGGAAGCACGAAAAAAAAAAAATCAGCGCAAAATACCCGTTCCCACCTGCTGCTTTCGAGCGGCGGCAAGAACGACGAGATTTTTTTTTTCTTTTTTCCCTCTTTCTCTCCCCCCCAGCTCCGATTACAGGCTGTCACTTGAGTGCCTTTCTGCCCTTCCCTACGTGGCGAGCGCGGCGGCTCCGCTCCCCGCATCCCGCATCCCGCCGCCTGGCCCCGTTGCGCGGCCGCCCGGCCCCGTTGCGCGGCCCCGTTGCGCGGCGCTCACCTGGCGGCGGGC
>JAUBOD010000883.1:384422-428515 GCA_032353885.1 Nothura maculosa
CTTTCCTTTCTTTCCTTTCTTTCCTTTCTTTCCTTTCTTTCCTTTCTTTCCTTTCTTTCCTTTCTTTCCTTTCTTTCTTTCTTTTTTGAAGTGAGGGTGAGGCAGATTGACATGACTCAGGTGACTTGCCCGAGTGTTGCAAAGGACTCTTCCAGTCCTGAGATTTGGGCCCATGCTAGTTACTCCTGCATGGGGCCCAGCTCTTTGACTTTGCCTCCCAAGTCCTCTAGCCACTGAGGCTAAGCAGTTCGGAGCTCTGATAACACTAGGACACCTTGAGCTTCTCCTGTGACTGCAGAACTAAAGTGCTAAGTCCAGAGAAGGGCTATTATATTATATCCTTCAAGGAAGTCCTCTTCAGCACTTCAAGTGGAAGAAAGGTAGAAAAAGCTCCTGTGTTGGCTCGCTGGTGACTCGGGCTCTATCAGACCACACTTTTATTTCTGGAGTTGCACAGACCATTGTCAGGGATCTCGGAAACAAGAGTTCTCAATCTGCTTGGTCCTCCTCATCCAGTGCAAATTGTTATCTCCTGGATGCAGTGATGGAGAAGCTGCTGACATGGTGGGTTTAAAGGTAGTGTAAAGCAATGGCCTTGGGGAAGTGCAAGATACCGCAAAATGTGAATTTAAAGTCAGTACTGAAGATCATCAAAGAGGTTAATGGAGTTTATCTCCAGTATGACAGAGGGACAAAGCTGAGAATGGATACAAAAGGGAGTAAGTACAAGGCTAGACCTGTACTACAGCATACAAAAATACAGAGCATGTGGAGCACTGCAAAGAAAATCTCCACCAGACCAATAAACCTTGGGGATATGATCACACAAAGCAATAATTTTCAGACTTTCCAAGGGAAGGTCCGTGGTGCAGTCACAGCCCTTTTCATGAGGCTCGGGCTTCATAGTGAAATAGATAATGCTTCCTCCCACTGTCACTGACTTTCTTCTCTCTTCTAAATAAAACCTGTCTGCCTGCAGTCCTTTCTCTATAGCTTATCTTGGTCTTTCTATGAGCACCCATTTCTTTTTTTTTTTTTCCTTATGACACTTGTCATCATAATATTTGAATAAGAATACCTCTGGAAGATGTTTCAGAAGGATTTAGCTTTCAGTGGACCTGCCATGAAAACAGGGATCAGTCTGCTAATCCTCATGACTATTTTTATTTTTCCCTGGACTGTGGAGTTAGATGGGTCTTTCTAGCATAGTCTGACCAGTTGGTGCAGATTAGTGAGGGTGTATGAATTCCCTCCAGTTCCAAACAAAAACAACAGTTCCAAGCAAAAACAAACAAACAGAAAGCAAAACAAGAGAAAGGAAGTAATATGAATGTCCTAAACCTTGCCAGCAACATATGAGCCCACTAGGAAGCCACAGATAAGGAGCATAACGCAGCGTATCGCAGGTGTCATATCAATCAATCATCCATCCAGACGCCAAGACACCAACGCAGTATGTTGGCAGGAGAGGATGAAGGGAACAACTGCAGCATGCATGTCAGTAAGGATCAGTAAGTGTGTTTGGTAGGGAGGTTGCTGCTGTCAAACTTCAGCAGAGATATCAGGAAGCATGGCTGGGATCTTGGAATGTGGTATTTGGGCCTGTATTTGCAGCCGGGCAGGATTTCTGCCGATGATCCTGTTGAATGCATGAGTGAAGATGTATTTTTAGTCACCTCAACCAACATCTCCAGTAAAGTCAGTCCTCCTGATTTCTCTCTAAGATGTAAAGAACTGTTGTGTGATAGGTCTACCTTTTTTATTTTTTTTCACATGGGTTTTGTTCATGGCTCTCATTAAAACAGAGATTGCAGGCATGACCAACCCAGCTGGATTCTTTAGCTGGGAAGACCAACATCATCCATTTCAGTGGCTTCTCAATGATGTGTCCCAAGAGAGGATGTCACTCAATATTATCCCCTATAAACTGGATGAAAGCACAATTTCATGGCCAAAAGTTGCAGCTATAGTGTGGCCCCAGGAAGTTCTGGAAATTCACATAAATTTCCGCTTAGTACATTTTTTTGATCTGTTTTCTCACATCCTTTCCAGATATACTTGTCCACCATCAATGACAATGTTATTCAGGCTGGTGAAGAATTATTTTCCCTTCTAAACAAAATCATAGTAACAGTGGAAGCAGTAATTACCAAGCATTACAGGCACTTCTACTGCTCAGTTCACTTTCATGTAATGGAGAAACAACAGCCAAAGCAGCAGGTTACAGGATCAATATACTTCAAGGACCTGCCTGTGACACATGCAAAATCACAATATTAAAAACAATACAAAAAATGTCATTTGAAGTTGTTTTTGTAGGTTTTGTAGGTTTGCAGCCTGTTTCCTTTAGTTTCCTTGGAAACTGGATATAAATCCGGTGATGAAAAGAGTATAGATCTGTCCCTCGTACCCACTGGGTACTCAATGGGAGGTGTTTATGTAGAAAATTCTGCTTGGTAGAAATCATGGAAGAGAAATTTCAGAGTTTGGCAATGCAAAAGGAGGCAACAGGGCTGTCCAGAGAGAAAGAGGGAGGGAAAACACATATATGGAAAAGTTGGGGTTTGCAAATACTAAGCAGCCTCAGAGGCAAAGTATAAAACTTTTGCATACCCTTCTCCTCTAGACCTGTATGGTAGATGGTCAGGTAATTCGCCTTAGCAGTGAATCACCCTGGGGTTCTGCAAGGGGAAAGATAAATTGCTTTTGATGGGTAGTTTTATTTCACTGGAGCCAGAGAAATGGGCAGAAGCAAAACTGTAGCAAGGAGGAAGAGAAGAATAGCTATTCCTTCCACTGCGAAAACCTAAAACAAAACTGTGCATCAATTGGTTGGAAAGAAAGATCATTTGTGGAGGGTATGGGATGTTATGGAGCATGATCTGCATACAGAAGGAAGTATGTAAACAGAAGGATTATAATACCACCAATGGGAGCTGGCAAAGATGAGGACCTCCATGTGAAGAGTGTCTAAAGGACTTGCCATGAGCACGAAGTTCAGCAGGTTTCATTCATCAAGGGCCCTCTTGAAAGCTATTTAAACCCTACATGGGGATAGGGTTTTATTTAACTTTAGTTACCTGATTACCTTAATTTTAGTTACCTAGGCTGCTCTTTTCATAGAATCATAGAAAAGAGCTTTTCCTTAGATGGATGAGAAATAATGATAATGGAAAGCAGACAGTGGAAAGCAAGGTAAAGATGTGGCTTACTAATGGTATGTCTGACTGTTTATCCTGCTTTCTCAGCAACTTTCTATTACTATAAACCTTGATGTGGCTTATGTAGCTAATAGACTGTCTCTGATATTCTCTGCTTCTTTTAATCAAGATGTCCCAGGAGTTATGCTGGTGAAGTTAGGCATGAGTTGTGTCTGTGTAGATAGGTAGTACATATGTGAGAGAATATTTATTGCTATTGATCTTTATAGATAAATATCTCTTTATATATCTATTTATTTATTTTCGAGTTCAGTCTTGTGAATATGAAGCACCCCTGGGGAACTCATGAGCAAGGTTGGTTCATGATGACCCTGTTTCCCTGCTAGAACATGAATGTCAAGGCACCACAGTTCCCAGTGCATGTTCGGTTGAATTGTATGAGACATCATGGCTGTTGCTGCCCAGTTTGCAGGACTGATGGTGGAATAGCAAGGTAGAAATGTGAAGCTGCTGGGATCGCTGATTGTTTGAGGAACTTGCAATGCTTCTTCTAGATACTTAAACCTGAGCCATTGTGTGCTTGTTCTTTATGTATTCATTGACACTAATAACATTACTGTGGCCATTGCTGATCATATATTTTCCTACAATAGTAGTAAAGTCTTAGGTCAGTATTCCTTTTGGTGTAACTTTGACTTTTCTTGTAGTAGAGATGTCTCTATTGATTTTCCCTAGACTTAGCTATATAGTTCTCAAGCACAATGGAAATAAGATAATAAACTGGTTGGCTTTGGCTAGACAACGCACTGTGATGTGAGTCTTCTTTTATGTAAAGCAAGATAGGAAGGAGAAAGTGCCCACTTTTTTTTCTCCAAATAAGTAGATTTTTTAGATAAAAATGCTTAAGGATTTTTTTCCCCTTTCTTCTTAGTACAACTAAGTCAAAACTCTTTTACTTATGAGATAGCATTACATACCCCATTTATTCCAATAGTAGGTCACATTATGTACTAATCAGGATGCCAAATGCTGTCTGTAAACTGAAGTTTTTCATCAAAGGAAGAGACCTGAGTGAACAGCTGAGTCAAGTAATGAATATCAGGAGGGTTCTGCTCTTCAAAGGCAGGGAAACGTTGATTCTCTTTAAGATAAAAGCTTGAAGTTAAAAAAAAATAATTGGAAGTAAACCCAAAAGATTTACTTATCGCAAAATATTATTCACGCAAATAGCATGAGTCTGATTCCTTTCCCCAATGCAGATTGGAGGGTATTCTTCAGTCTCAAAAAAATTTGATTCAAGTAAGATGCAGAGCAAAACCAGAGAGGAGAAAACTGCTGTTTGCTGAGAATCAGCCAGATTGGCACCTTTGATTTAGGGTTCCTCAGAAAATCTAGTATCTTTAAAACACTTTATACTGGGTGTCTGGAGATGCTAATCAGTCCTATAAATCTTGCTCAGCTCGCTACCTTGGTGTTGCTTGGAGAAAAGCAGCAGAAGCTCATGGAGAGAACAGCCTCTCTGAGATGTATTTTGGGTGAAAGATATTGCCAGGTCCAGGCTTCAAAGGCTTTTCTAGAGGACATCGTGGTCTCAATAAAGCCAAAACTACATGCAGTGGTGAGTTAACAGGGACATTTGGGGTATTCTGGATGAACTGTTCCCTCCTGTAATAAGACATCAAGAGGAAAAGAGACCATCAAAAGAGACTCTCCATTACCTGGGCTGCCTGGCTTCTGGTCACAAGCATATAGGACATTCTCACAAAACCAGCTTGATCTTTAGGGCTTACCATAACCACATTGGCCATGGAGCTCTTAGAGCACCTGAATCAAATTCATTCAGCTCAGAGCACTCCAATCAACTTCAACATTCGTTGGAAATATTGGGAAGTGTGGGGATAGGAAGGTATATAGCCTATTCCACCTGTTAAGAAAATCATCAAGCTGGCCTTTAAAATAAAGATATTCATTTAAAAGGAAAAAAAAATCCCTCACTAAAAGTAAACAAACAGAAACCCTGCTGAGATATATAAGGGAAATTCTCTTCTAGTCTTCTGCATAAGCCAAGCTCTTCCATGGAGTGGAGATATAGGTAAGCTGATAAAGCTTTTTACTAGTGGTTTAGTTGCATACTGAATGCCTGACCTGTGTTATAATCTAAGGGTAATTAATAGGCTGTGAAGAAGGTAGAGGCTTTTTTTCTCCCTCCTTTCTTAAAAATAGTACCTAACCAATTTGGGATTTTTCTTTCTCCTATTTGCAGATAACACTCAAATGTAGTGGAATGAAACCAAATGAGCTGCTTGGAGTCATTTTTGTATTTTCTCTTCTATAATCTCTGGGTCTATTTAAATGTTCTTGTTGTTATTTCTGAGGCTCTTCTTATGTTGAACATCTCCTGTTGAATAACTCCTCAGACACTATAATTTCAGGATCAACAATGATGTTGACAATAGAAGAAAAAAAAAGTATTGTGAGACACAGAAAAACATATCTATATCCCCATTTTTATCCTGTTCAGCAAGAGTCTATGTATATGTATTTCAGATTAATACAATAATCAGCCTTCACCTGAGCTATTTTAGTATATTATCATGTTAAATTTACAAATAGTTTGAAGGACCATAAAATTTTGAATGCATTTAGAAGTGCCATTTTTTTTCTTGATTTAAGATGGTCCATGCTTATAGATATCTGGGTACTGTTTCATCCAGCATGTCCTTAATGGCGGATTCCACTACTGTTTGACCTCTACAGACACACACACATCCTTCACTTTTTTAGTTCACATGTTTTCACATTTGAAAGGCTTTTGGCTGAATTCAGCTATCCCAAAATCAGTTTCCTCCCATTTTTCAGTATCTGTGTTTAGGATTATTTGGTCTGTAGCTTAGGAGCCATGAGACTGGACATGGTGGTGTGGTTTGGTCTCCACTGCTGTTGGTTGCAGAAAATCATGGCCATGTTGTGATCACTATGGTGTGAGAAAGGAGCACTTTCCACACTCTGTTAAGGGGGATTGAATATCCTTTTATAAAGGGGAGCACTTTTATCTCCCTGCCACGGAAGCCAGCCCTTCCCATACTTGATGAAGGAGTGTGAACTCCCTTCATTTTGAGGAAATGGGCTTATGTTAGTCCATATTAAATTGTTTGCTGGATGCCTGTTGACCTGGCAAACATAATAGTAACTGGTGTCATGCATTATGCTGCCGGATTTTCCACAGTCTTAGGAAGGCCTCCTTGTTACTATTTTCTCATGAGTCTTATTTCTGGGTGCCTTAGATTCCAATTGCAGGTAAGAGGTATACCTGGTGAAACTGCAGTATGACTGACTTGCACCTCTGCCCAGAAACTTCAGGAAACACCAGGAAATCTGAAAGGCTCTGCTAGGCTTTGGGATTCACTTAAAGAAACAAACCAACCCATGGCTTTGTTATAGTGTAAATATCCAGCTCCTTGAAGCAAAGCAGCAAGCCAAGTCAGTTTCTTCACTATTATATGGCGATGTGGCTTCATTGATTTCACTGGGCAACTTGAGTGGGACCATGAAGAATGTGGTCTGCGGAGATCATTATTATTTTTGACAGGATATGGCAGCTTACATCACTTAGTGCATGGTACTGACATTTACCAGACAAGAGGTTCAGAGATGCTAATCTTTATTCATTAAGGTAAAAGATGCCTGTCTAGAGCAGCGAGTACAACGTGCAAGCAGAAAAAGTAGATGACAGCTCAATGGAAGAGGTTCAATGACTAGTTCTTCATGTCCTGAACACCTGGGATATTTTCCTTGAACTTCCTGTATTCAGTCAAAAGCCCTACATTATTTTCTGAAGGACATCAGACATAATTTTTATTCATAACAGAATAAATTCTGTGACTGTCCGTAAAAGAATAAATGAAGAGACTTAACACAGTGGAGAATATGGAACATGTCACAACTGTGGCATTTCACTGAATATGCAGCATCTCTTTCTCAACTTAAGTGAATTGAAGAGCTTTAAATATATTCACCAACTCTTGTAACTACAAAAAAAAAGTAAAGCAAGTACATAACTGAGGTTACAAATGTCAAGTGACTTAGCATTTAAACGTTTTCATTATGCCTGGAAACAGCAAACAGAAAAGCAAGCCAAGGTTTTTTTTTTCCCTATATAATTTCTGTTAAGTTTCTAAAGAGTGTATGATGAACTCACAAAGCCAACACAAAACCATAGGGAATTCAACAAAAAAAAATACGAAATCATTTGTATGTTGTTCTCTAGGTGGGGAAGCGCACTGACATGGGTAAACAGCTTTGTCACAGTCGTTTGCCCAAGTTGTCTCATTTCTTTTCTCACCTCTGAGATTGGAAGGGTTGATCAGGATGACCAAAGTAGCAGTATTCACCCCACATCCTTTGGAAGGCATCTGGAGATGTCTCCTCATAGAAAGTTGCCCTTTTGTGAGTGGCATCCTCCTGTCTTCACGACTCTATGTTCTTAGGAAGTGTAGCAGCAAATAACTTAAATCCTGATGGGTCCTGTCAAAGTGCCAAGGCTTGGACTTGCACCATTTGAGGGAACTCTTGAGCACAACACAGACAAACAGCAGGTCTGGCTCTTTGCTGTGGAACTAAATCCTGCAGGCACATTCAGATGATGAGGCACTGGCATCTGTCTGAAGCAGCTTGGCCATGGCATCCCACTAGGAGGGTGGCTTTACTCAGACCAAGCCTGACCTGTGGCTTGTGTTATTCTTATAACCAGGAAATATCAAGTAGCCAAAGGGAAGAGTTGGGGAAAAGAGACTATTTTAACCGGAGGAACAACCTGAAAGGATGTGAATAAGGATGGACAGAAATGCTTGAAGAAATAGCACTCTGGCCTGCTGTTAAGGATGGAGAAAGTGATGTTGTGGTTCATCTCCATGGTTTGGTGTCTGCACAGCAGAGCCAGGAGCCAGCAGTTGCTGCTAGTCCTCTATGCATGCGCTTTAAGATCAGAGCTGTAACAGAGAAAAGGATGGGTTAATATCCCAAAATACAAAGAGACACTTGTCCAAGACTGCAGTGAACAAAGCCCCAAACTCTATGAAACCATCCAGCTGCAGAAATCACATGCTCATCTCCATCTGACTTGCAAAAATCAAGGAAGGAGAAAATATTGTTGAATAACTAACTCCATTCACTTCTCCTCAGCGCTCCCTACCTCTGCCCTTCATTTCTCTGTCCAGCTCCTGCTGTAACTCCAGATCCACCCAGAGCCTCTTGAGTCTCACAGGCTCTTCATAGGCAGGCAGGTCTTGCTGTGTTTTGCTGGCTTGTGCACAAGGGTCCAGATGCTCCAGGATGGGAAATAGTGCTGACCTCAGCCTTGAAACATTCCTTCTCTCCTTGAGCTCTAGGAAGAGCTGTGCAGGCTGCAACCTTTGCAGAGGTGTTTTGATGGTGCCCGAATGAGGGCTAACAAAGTTGTTTCATGTGTTTCAGCCTTCAAAGTATAATACAGTAGTTTCTTTTGTGACTCTGTCTCGGGAGCTCTTTGCGGCTGTTGGATGCTGAAGTGGCTCTTGGGCTGTTTAAAGGTTGAGTGCTCCTGCTCCCAATGATGGGAGGCAGATTCGGTTAAATAAACACAGGGGCTTAGAAATAAATTGAAGGTTATGTGGAGAGCTGGATCAGAATGTAATGTTGCCAGACACATTACGGCACGACGATCTGAATGCGAGTCTCCAGCCACATTGCTCTGCAGTGGGTTTTGGCCATTCCTGCATCTGTCTACCACACGTGGGCCAAGAGTAGAGAAAAAGGGGGACCAAGATGTGTTACCCAGAAACTGCCTTTCCCTATTTAACTGGAAGAAAACTGATACTAGATTTAGTGTCCCTTAATTACTGCTGAACTTTTTACTCTAGCAATGCATAGCAGATTTTAAGGTATCCCTATACATTCCAGGAGGTTAGTGTGACTTCTATTGCAGTCAGGTCTGATATCCCCAATGATCTGTAGTACATTACATGCTTTATAAAGCTATATTCCTCCTTAATAACTCAAGATGCTCTTTTACTGTCTAGGAGATTGTTTGCGTTTAAATCCCGGATCCCAATGGCTTTCTGCATGGAAAAGTCAGCACAATTTGATTCAATTCCTGCCCTCTATAAACAGGTCTATATTCTCGACGTTGCTTTTGTAGTGCTATAACGAGTTTGCTTTGGAGAGCACGTTTATTTTCTGACTGAAATGGCCACCGTAATGTAACTTATTGCACTGTTACCAGACTCCCTCGTACAGGCGTGGATGAGGTTTGCACATACTGTTGCCAGTGGATGGCTCAATTATAAAACAAGGTTGAAATGATATAACTTATATATAAGGAAAGCTGCCAGAAGTGCATTCTTGAAATATTTGGTGCATCGTGCCAGTGGGATCTTAGGGTTCAATCTATTATTTGTTCAAGGTGTCTCATTGTAGCTCTAGGAAAGACCTCCTTTTCATGAATGTTCACAGATAAAATGGCACTGTGTGACTTACTGGATCCTAGTGAGTCCCTGTGGATTAAAGAAAAAAAAAATTCTGTACTCGGATTTGATTTTTTTCTTCCTCCCCCTCCCTTTTCTCATGGTTTCCCTTAACTTTTGTGGCTTGTGGCCTTTCAAGCCATCCCAATTGCCCAAGAAGGTGTCACTCAATCTCAAATTCTTTTTTGTTGGAGCCTATTGAAATTTTCTGCATGGAGAGGGCTTTACAACCAAAACCTAATTTTTGTGAAAACTGAGTTCTTTTGGGGGGAAAAAAAGGGCTTTTTGTTCTAGAAAGATATGTAGACATTTTTTTGACCCTCTTTCCCTCATCTAAAGTCCTCATTTCATTGTTCATCCAAAAACAACTCTTGCATCTGTTTCTTTCCTGTGATCATAAGGCTGACTCTTCTCTTAAAGCTTTTGAGAGAAAAATACTAGAAAACAAACACAAACACTTCATGTAAAGCAAAATGTCAGAATTTCCCACACATGAAACTAGAACTTCAGTGTGATTTCCCTGTCGGCTCTATTGTGTGACTGGAGTTTAACGGACATTGAGGTCTCTTTTATCATATACATTCAGATGTCATTCATAGTACCGTACCGTTTGTCCAGATATTAAATATATGTACCTTGTATTTTACTTTCTCTTATTTCTCTTCCTAAGTTTTCAAGAGTAGGCAACAATTCTACTTGTCATGTGTCCTTATAAAGACTTTCTCAAAGCCATAATGGTTTACTTCAGGGCTTTGACTTTTGAGTGACCAAACACAGATGCCATGAAGATATACAATATTTAGAGGAAGTTGCATTGTGTTTTAATGGCCAAAATTCCTCTGTAAAATCTCATCCCTGGTCTGGGACACATGGCTTGTCATCACCTCCTTTTGGGATGCACAAAAGTGAGCGTCACCATTTGTCCAGGGTCTTCTTGTGTGAGTCTCCTCTGCCTTCTACTGATGCCATTCCTCCACCTGGAGGGGAGGACCCTTCAGCAGTGCAGAGATCCTGGAAGTTTTCACCCTGGGACTATGGAGGGAGGACCTCTGTTTAGCTCTCTTATAGACAGGAACAACGGGTAACCATGTATCTTCAGTTAGGTCTTGTCTCCGTATTCTCCTACACTGGCAAAGATCACTCACATTTGACACTCTAAGAGAAGAGTGCCATCTAATGGGCTTTTACCTTGGAAGTATCTGCTTAAAATGCTGTTTAGATCAGCCCAGGGAACAGCCTGTAATAATATAGCCAGAGAGGAAATATTGTCACAGACTGTCCCTTTGTTTACGGTTTTGTACAATGGGCTTTGGACCGTGGCGATGTTCTGAGGAGGATTGTTGTGCCAACAACAGCATGGAGCGTAATAGCTGATTCAGTCCAGCACAAGAGGGCACAGTCTGTGCCCAAAGCCCATTAAGTGCCTCCAGCATCCTGCTTTTCTGGAGTGCTGGATTAAAAGGTGGGTTTGAACTTCAGAAATATATCCTGTCACAGAGTGTCCAGAGCCTTTGGGATAAACCGGAGTTTGAGCAATGTCAGGCTTTAAAAACAATAGCACTGGGAGAGGGCAGTTAACAAGGAAAAGGAAGGTGGTGAATGGAAAACAAAGCAAAGACTGAATGGAGTGGAAATGACAAACTTTCATGAGGCTAAGTACATGAAACATTTCCCAGTATTGATCATTTCACAATCCTTCCATCAAAAGCTTCCATCATAAACATGTTTGAAGCCCACCAGCTACTGAAATTGTCACGAGTTCTAGTTACAGTTGAGTTTTGAGGCTGATATGTGGCTATTACCTCTTTCTGCTGCCCGTGACAGTACAGATGATCATGCCCACCTGGATGCTAGCAGAGTGCAGCAGTTGGGTGGACTTGATTTTCCAGTCCAGGCAAGGGAAGACAGGGAACTACTGGGGAAAGGTGCACTTGGGGAAGCAGAAGGTTCCTCTCAAGTGAGCAAACTGCAAACCTCCTGCCTCTACAGGGAGGCTCCCTTAGCTCTCAGTCGAGGATTGCGAAAGCCATCCCCAGGCCAAAAGAAGATTTAATGCAGAGTTTTAACTAGGCAGCGATCTCCGCTGACATCTTGTGGCAACTTGGTGCATTTTCGGGTCCAAGAGCAGTGGCAGCTGCAGCTCCTCTACAATGGGGATTTAAAAGACCTGAATCCTCTCCAAACACCTTTTCCGCACAGACTAATGTCATTCATTTGAGAGGGAGAACATGACTCAATTACAAATTTCCACCCCCACTCCCCTACAGCTGTGCTGAAAACGTGTCTCCCAGATCCCCAGATTTCTTTGGTACAATCAAATTTGGGGATTTCACAAGAAAGGCTCATATGGATCATCTCCTTTCACCCAGAATGTTTTCATTTATGGTGTCTTGCAGTAATCGAGTGCTGCACACTTGAAAGTGAGCTGATTCCTGAAAGACAAGGAGCTTTTATGCCTGATGACCTCAGCAGGCTCTGGAGAGGAACCATGCCTGCAGCTGAGCCGATTTTTTGGGAAAGCGTTCTCATTCCCCTCCATCAGGCACATGGATGCAGTGCCCCAGAGCTGGTGTCTGCCTCCGTCTTGAGGTCAGCCAACAAAAGCCTCCCTGAAGCCCCTGGAGATACTTCCAGCTCCTGTTAAGTAAGTTAAATCTCTATTAAGCAAGGAAAAGAAGTAAATCAAATGCATATAAAATGCCCACCATTTGCCAAGCTTCCTGCAAGTACACTAGGTGCCTGCAAAGTCACCGCTCTCTGCAGATACGACATGGCAAAATTTGGAGGCAAACCTCAGGGTTGCAGGGTGTCAGTGCAGGTAGAAAGTCGCCCACTTTACAGCCAGAATCCCCTCCCTTTCCTCCTTGGTAGAAAAAAACTGAAATAGGATATTTCTGCAATAAGAAGCTATCTCAAAAGGAGAGAGAATTTTATATGGCTCTTGCAGGCAGGAGAGAAATGTATTTAGAGAGATAGATAAATATCCTTTGGCTCTAAGCGATGCCAGGAGCCTGTGAAGACGGTCCTTCCTCTCAGAGCCCACTCTGACAGGCCGAGAGCGATGCTGGGAGCGGAGAGATTTAGCGCTCGGGAAAGAGCCTTGACAATGGACAATGGGACCATTTAGGGGACAACAAACAACTTTGTGCCCTGTGAGTTTGTCCCACTGAAGTCACGGGGTGAGAGCTGCAGTCACGGCGGAATGAATGGGTGTTTTACTACCCGTTTCGAGGGAGCCAGGATTTTATCCACTGTGCAGCCACTTCAGATGCTGTGGATGTTTATTTTTTCTTCACAAAGACCAGGGCCAGAGAAAGGATGGAAACAAAAGCATTACATTTGCTGTCAAAAAAAAAAAAAAGGAGGAGGGGAGAAGAAAGACTATAAAAAGGCACAGATGGGAAAGTAGGAATATTATAGTTAAGAAAAGAAAATTAAGAGAGGTAGAAGCTCTCTGAGAAATGGCTATAGTGGGGGATGTCTTAGAAATCCCTGCTGGAAGAGATATTTCATTCCTAAAGGTACCTCTTGATTTGGAGGAGTTGTGCAAAAGGTTTTTTTTTTTTTTTTGTGGGAGCAAATCTGCTTGTTGCACCTGAATTAAGGACAGTGGCACAAGAAAAAGCAGAGTCCAGGGTGCAAATCTGTTGTTCCCTCTCCATTTGCTCTGTATTTTGCTATTGTGTGTCTACTGCTTGGCTTGTAAGCAGCAGAGAGGTGACATGACAGTAACGTATTCTTTTGGAGCCAGGGAAAAATATTAGCAAACACTTCCTTCTTGTCTAACCCAGACTCTTGTCGTCCAGTAAAACAGGGTTTTACTTTCATGTGAAGTACAATGACTATTTTATTAATAGAGATGCTTGGGGTTTTAATCTCCTGGATTTTCTTTTGCTATTCTCTGCATTGTTTGGAATACTCAGGGAATAGGTGGAGAGAGGTGGAACACTGGAAGGAGGGAAAAAGGATTTTCATTAAGTTAAAAATAGTAAGAATCTGAGAGAGACAGAGCAATAGCTGCACAAGAAAGTGAGAGATGGTGTAGATGCATCCTCTGGAAATGAAATTGGATGTGCTGCAACGGCTTTGCTAAGAGCTCATCTCTTTGGTGCTGTGCTCAGCATCCCAGGCAAGAGAGGGACTCTACGTGCTGGTGAGCACAAGCCCAGCCCAAGCCTGGAGAATGTATGGCCTGACTGGACAACTGTCAGGAAAGCAAAATAACCATCTGTACCCCACACTGGACTAGCAAGGCAGGGGGAAGAGAGACTGAAAAGCAGATGCTGAGGGATCAGTGCTCTATAAAGACTCTCCTAATATGTTCTTCCTCAACTATGTTTGGTGGTGGCTAGATAGGCGCTTATTCTGGGCTAATATAGCAGTTCTTTTCTCCAAAATGAGATGCCAAATGCACAGGCTACCTGCATAGCCGTATTGAAGTATCTCTGCATACAGACTGTAGAGAGAGTGGAGATGAGAAGATGCCACAAGCTGTAAACCTGTCTCTGATAATTACGGTGCCTTTTTAAGTGGATATGTGTGCTGGAACAAAATAGCTTGGCCTGGTTGTTCTCCCTTGGTGCTTGGTTTCTGTAAGGACTCCAGTCCATTTCCCAGTACTGTAGGCCAGAGTTTTTCTCCGTAAATAATTGCTTTTAATCAAACAGACATAGACAAGTGGTTATTCCTCCCCGTACTGTTTTCCAGGCAAAACACTGCAGGTTATCTCTACCAATCAAGTCCAGGCATGTTCTGCCCTTAGTGTAAGTGTGTCACCAGCTGCAGCAGTGACAGCAGAGTAAGAAAAAAACAAAAATTAGGATTAAAACTTAAAACAGCCAATATTGTTCCTGTTCAAAAAATGGAGGACAACAGAGGAGGACAGAAAAGCATATATGCAAAGTATCAGAAAGATTCCCACAGCAGTTATATTTCCCTGACTTTGTGAGAGGTCTTGAGGGCTAGTTCCATGTTCAGGCATAAGGTTAAACATAAAGTTAGGTCAGGCACACAGGTCTTGATGACCTGCAAGGAAGAAGAACAGGCCTTAAGCTGACTCTGGAGTCGGATGATCCTTTCTAAACAACACTGTCAGGTATGGGAGCCCATACAAACCTAATTTGCAGGATAGGTTTTAGTGTGCGATGTCAAAAGGTGATCTGGAAGCTGATGCCTGTTCTTAGTAAAGTCTCCCCAAGAGCATTTTTATGTTTTTTATTTATTTTATTTCCAAGACATGTATTTTTACTCTTCTAGGCTGAGATCTTTCCTCTAGGAGAGGAGTCTTTTACTGTGGGCTCACAGCTCATGCTGAGAACCTATTCAGGTCTGCCTTGGTGTGAACCTCCACTTGCAGACTCTTTGGGGAGTGAGGTAGAAGAAAAAGCCAAGGAGTGTTGCAAGAGCAGGGAAGAGCTATTTTTAGAGGAATGCATTGCATGTGCTTCTCCTCAAAGAAAGATGTGGATTAAGAATATTAGACCAAACTAAGGCCAAGAGTTTTGGCACAGAGGCCTGTGGAAATGCACAGCATCAAATAACTCAGCCATAATAAGCATCAAAATCTACCTTACTTAGCTGTCTCCCTCAGTCCTTATTATCTAATGATGTAATTTGAGAAGGATAGTTCTGTCACTCTCTCCCTGAAGTGATTCCCCCAGAAGCTGGTCTGTAGAACTACAGTCCTTCAAGGAGCATTGTCCTGCGATACCTTTGTTCTGTGATACCTGGCCACATCCAAGGCCAGGTGCAGGCAAGATCTTGGTGATTTGTCAAGCAGCTCCATCACTGCTAAGCTGTGCCCAATTTGGCTTAGATAATTACTGAAGAGAGATGCTTTTTAACATGTCTGCTTTACCAGCTGGGCTGTGTATGAGGTTAATAAGCACAATTAATAGTCAATGCTCTAATTGCAGATGTTTAGTGTGAGACTTTATGATTATTGTTTTCTAATGCAATTGTACTGAACACTTGGATGTTTCTTTATTAAAGGAAATAAAGCCATAATTAGTCACAGTCTAATCCCAGTGCTGGCAGGAAACCTACAGGGGCCATAACAATTCAGTCTGGAGTGAGGAGGTCCTTGACAAATCCTGCCTTTCCCTCAGCCACCAATTAAATAACATGGAATTTGGAACCTCTTAGGTTAATTAGTAATTGGTGCATTTGTTTTGCCTAAAGTCATCTTGTTGCTAAATATCATGAAGCCAGAGCTCTGCCTGGAATGAATCATCATTGCTCACCTGATGACAATAGAGAACCACCAATGGGTCCCTTGGTCCATGACCTTGGAGCTTCTTCCCATGGACCTGAGGATCCCAAAGGCAGCATGTTGGCCAGACTTACAGGTGGCACTGTGGTGAATCAGCCCCTGTGCTCATGCAAGCTGCATCAGGTAGTTTCTGGCCTGGCTTCAGCAATGTCAAAACGAGGCGACAAGGCAGGTCCCTCTCACCTTTACTCCAGACCAGACTGTATTTGAACCTAAAACAGTTAACTTGAAGGCGGCAGAAAAGTGTGTAAATACGGAAGAGTCCAAGAATAAAAGAAAATGAAAGCTTAACGACATGCCTGAGCAGCCCAGGCTTGGGTTAGCTCTTGCTATATAGAGATACAGTAATTAATTTCTCTTTTAAGTGAAATTAATGCATAGATTGTATAAGCATAGTGGTCCTACAATATATCATGTGATATGAAGATGTGTCTGAGAGTTTCTCATTTTTACTCCTGGTGACACTATTCATACAAATTTATCTCTTTTATGGATTTGAAGCGTTTTTTTAGATACATATCAAAGACCTTTCCTTGCCTCCAATATGAATAATATATGCTGGCATAGTTTGTAATAAATCATCTCAGCTCTCTGTGCAGCAGTGAGCAAACATGGCTATTTTAAGTACATCCATCTGCATTTCAGACAAGTTTTAACATTTTAAAACTGTATATTTTTTTAACATTCCTCGTGGCAGTTCCATTGCATCCAAGATCGGAGCTGTGGTTAGAGCCAGAGGCTGAACATGGGAAATAAATCCAGGTGCAGCTCTGTCTTGCTGTGCCTGGGTAGTCTATGTGTCTTGTGATGGAACATATTGGGCTGGTAGGAAATGCTGAAGCAAAGGCAAATTTTTAAACTCCCAGTTTGGCTTTTCTTTGCTTTTGGGACCAGCTCTGGGCTGCAGGGAGCTGCATCCTTCAAGCCAGATTTGCAGCCCTGTCTCCTCTACCGTAGCCGTGCTCTTCTCTCCTAATGCAGCCAACAGAGTCTACCACGACTCAAGGTGCAAACAGTGCCTTTTGCTGCAATGCACGAAATAAAGCCACCTTTCTTGAAGGCAAGGCTTGATGGATTTCACCCAGGCCCTTCAGAAATCCTAGAAGGATAGCAGGAACATTGTAAGAAAGCACCCCCCACACTCATCACACTTAATGTTGCATGCTCTCCTGATCCAAAGAGCAGACTACTAGTGAGCAACTCTATGGCTGGCAGGAGGCAATGGCAGAAATGATTTTGCTGAAGGCCTTTTCAACGGCTGCCTTCTCCAGGCTCACTGTGAGCTCCCGAAGAACCCATCCTGTGGATGAAGATGTATTTTCCTTGTCCTCTTCCATAAATGTCTTTAGGCAGGTCTTTAGCTATGTTGTAGTCTTAGCCATGTTGGTCTATCCAGTCCCAGATGACTCCCGAGTCCTGTTTTTTAACTCCTGAATGACCAGCTAAGCTCAGAGCTTGCTATCAGCTTAAGCACCAGGGTCTTTGTAGCAGAGTAACTGCAGGTAGAAATTCAGCTACTTCTCCTCCTCATGAGATGCCAAACCTTTGCGCATATTCAGCGCACGTAAGTCAATACTGTAATTTGACTTGCATAAAAGATTGTCCAGGCAAAAGCTTTCAGTGCATAGGATGTGATAGTATTCTTTTTTAAATCAATTATTTTGAGTTTATAGAGTGTATTTTCTATTACCTAATGTGCTGCAGACAGTATATCTCTTGATTTCAAGGATTTTTTTATTTCACCTTGGCATGTCTTTTATCAGAAATCATTTTGAAACTTTTTAATTTATGGGCTTTTATTGCAATACTCAATTCATCCTGAGTAGTCTATTATTAAGTGTTCTAGAGGCTCTTATTGTTCTTTATCAGAGGATTGTATCTCTGTGCAATTCATCTGTAGTCATTCTTCATAGAGAAAATCTTTCATATTAGGTTTCTTTCATCATTCGATGACAACTCTTGAATACATCATTATTCAGCAATGGGTTTGGAAATTATAATCATTAGGCTATTTTTCATATAATCTGATTTTATAAACTGTTTTTATTATCTTTTGATGGAAAACAGTAAATGCATCTGTCTGTTTTGATCCCCTCTGATAACAGTAATAGAAAAACTAAGTAAGGACATCTTATTGAGGAAAGAGCCCAACTGCATTTCTTCTAAGCACAGAACCAAAGGTTATTTAATGTGAACCAAAACTCTCTCTTCCATTTAATGAGCCTCACTGAACACCAACAGCTAAACATTAATGCCGTAGGTTTTATGTATGATTATTGCTGTTCAATTGACTTTGTCCTCCAGGTAGTTTATTGTGTCATGAAAAGAGTTTTATACAATTAGAAGACCAAAAATAAAAAACAAAACAAAGAATCAAAACTCAAAACACACAAGTAGGAGAAAAATCACCTTTTGGGATTGGATTCTCAGGAGCAAGACTGATCCCTTTTCCTCTTGCCAGCATGGTAAGGAAGATGTAGCTTATGTTCATATTCACTTGAAGGCACTTTTCATTGGGAGGATATTATGTCTGTGAAGAAGTTGGCTGCAAAACTCCCTGTGAGGCCTGGACTTTATCACCACTGCCATAGAAAATGAGGATCAGGCAGCTGTTCTCTCTGACTTTCCTGCTGGGATGTCCATCAGTTTAGGCTTTTTCCCTCAGCATTTTCTCTGAGAGAAAACCATCCAAGGTGAGTGCAAGAAGGGAAGCATCATTTTTCCTCTTCAATCCCGAAATAGACCAGCATGGTTTTGAAGTGGGGAGGAAGTAAACCCTGGGAGACAGCAGGAAAAATCCAGTTGCCATTGGTGCAAAATAAAAACCCTCCATCTCTACCCACGTTAGCCATATAATTGGGTCTCTCTCCTTTCTTACTGCTTATTGTCCCTTTTCCACTTAAAGAAAAAAAAAAGAATGTTTTTAAAAAATATGAATGTTATTCGAAATATCAGTGGACTTTCTTGTGTGCTTAGGAAGGTTGGCTGTGTCCATTGGAGCCACAAGTCAGAGAAGAACTAGTGTCTTCCAGAGTGCTACAGTAATTAACACTGACTGACCGTCCAGTTGGGGCTGCTGTCATGAGAGAAATTTGAGACTCCTCTGTAAAGAAGTTTTTTCCTTTCTTAAGCTTTTGCTTTATAATTATGGAAAATCTGTGACAAACAGCTTATTTGCCATTTTTGCCCATTAAGAGGCTTTTTGGAAGAAAAATCAAACCAATTGCCAGAGGCAAAAATAGTTAAATCAAATCTCCAGGTCGCTTTTCTTCTTGGAAACTTGGGAGGGCAGGCAGCTGGGAAGGGAGAAGCAGCCAAGCCTCCCTGCTGTTCAAACAAGGACAAATAAAGCAAACATGCTGCTTTATCACTTTCTCTGCTCCCAGATTGCGAGGTTCATTCGATTCTTGCACAGAGGAGGGAGGCCCTGGACTGATTAGAGCTTCTTTTGGGAAGATCATCTTTCTGGACACTTTAAGTATTGCACTTGGGAGAGTGTCATGGAGAAGGTGCTGCTTGAGAAAGGTGTGAAAGGGCAGGGATATGGGCTATATTCCAAGATCATTCATTTCCAAGGTCATTAATTTCAGAATGGTTCACCAAGGCTCAGTGTAGGTGATGGAGGAGTGGCTGTGGCCTGGTCTCAGACACAGCAGCCATTTTGAGGCCGCCCTCTCGTTTTTGAGCGTTTGAAGACAGACCAATTGCAGTGTGACTTGATTGCTTGATGAAGAGGAGAATGTCTAACTTTGGGGCTGATGTCTCCACAAAAATGTAACCTCACTGTCTTCTAGTAATTGACTGAGATTTGTTGCATTTGGTGTTGAGTAAGATGGGATGGCCAGCTCAACATATTTGCACTGAGGCTTGGCAGAGCCATTCTTGTTGGTCATATTATTGGTAAAGATCTCTCAAGGTTACAAAATCCATCTCCTTGCATTCCTGTTTTGATGAGTTTTGAGCATCTACTGGCGAAGCTGCTGCTTCAACAGCAGTATGTCATATATTACTTAGTTGGGTGCTGAAGTGAGAGCATGTCCCAACTCTACCCTTGTCTTGCAGGTTATTGCATGGAAATGTAAACCAGTTTTCTGGAGTCAGGCAGAACGGGAGACACTTGTGATGAGGTATCTTTCTCTTTCAAAGATGCTAATTCCTAGATACCTATCCATTTCCTCTTAGGTAGCTGTTGGATTTGCTCTGCTTAGCATTTTCAGTAGATCCACTGCACTGTAGTGGTGATTCACTACTGGTTCACCTTGAAAATTGTGATCTTCATGTGACTTTTTAGCTGCTTTATGCTGGAACTCATTTAAACTTAAACTCAAAAAGTCAAAAATAAATCTAGGATAAGTATGCCCGTGCTGGGTATTTTTTGTGCATCCACATTTGTATATAGTGTGTAACCTCAAATAAATTCGCACACATACACTCATGAACAAATATTTCTGGGTATATATATACATCCTTACATGTGCATGTATACATATATTTATATATGCCCCATATACTTCATACATACCCATATATATATACACATGTAAGCATGCAACTGTATTTCTAGAAATATGAGCGTAAACCAGCAATTAAACAGAAGTTAACTAGCCTGACTGTTGAATTCACAAAGGGGGGGTTATTTTCCTTGCCTTTTCTAGCAGGGAAAGAGAGGTAAAACAGGTGATTACACTGCAATATTATTTCTCCTTTCCCTCCCTCTCAAAAAGTGCTGTGGTTCTCTATGCAAGTGCTCCAATTGTTTTCCATCAGAGCATGGTGCTTGGGTAAGAGGATGGCTTGATGTCTTATTTAGCTCATTTGCCACCAGCCTTCAGTGACATGAGCCAATAAAACATTGTTGATTCAAAGCTTAGTTCATGACGCCTCTAATCCTACCTCAGATAGCAAACAGATAACGGCGACACTCTAATTTTCTGTAGTTTATTCGAGAATATCGTGGGAGATAATGCTCTGCAGGGCAAATATGCAGTATTGCTCTAAATGAACCCCCTCCCTTCCCATCATTTAACAATGTTTAAGAGGTGTTTCCCCCCCACAGGACTTATCTGCGTATCTGCTCCGTTTAATAGCTTTATTCCGTGCACATTTCAATAACAGGCCAACCACTGGGTTTCAGAGGCAGAGGAGCAGCAGGCTGTGGGAAAGGCAGGATTGCCATCTCCTGGTATGCCGTGAGGCTGCATGGTGTCTCTTGGACTGCTTTAGGACAAGCTTTATCTGTTTTAATTTTCTTTATTTTTTTTTCAAGGAATCATTCCATCAGTGGAGTGATGTCTTACACCAGGGCAAGCTTCATACCTGGAATGGGTGAGAAAATAGTAAAGAGAAACAGATTCAACTTTACTGCAAGATTCCCCATGCAAAGACTGTTTTTCTCTCTGAGCTGTATCTATTGAGTCCTGAGGATCCTTGGCCTGCCTGGTCTTCTCTATTGGCCTTCTGGATGTTTTTCTGGCTCCTGGTCAATAATCCCTTGATCCTTACGATGTCTGGAGAACAAAATCATAGGGATTTGTCTTGCTGGAAATCTGATTAATACCATAAAAGTATTTGAGCTACTCTTTCAGTCTTCCAAAAAGCAGAAAGCTGGTGCCCACTTTGTTGTTTCCTAAGAACTGTGGTCACAAGGCTTTCCAAAATACAAGAAAAACATCATGCTATTTTTTTTTACCAGATTAACAGTAGTTACCTCCATATCGTGTCATTGGGAGTTTGTCAGTTTAACTGTCAGTGAGCAAAATATTTCCAGATGGGAAAAACTCACCTGTTTTCCTAAGGCTTCTCTTTCCTTGCAGAGGGAAAGCACAGGGAGACTAACATGGCAATGAAAGCAGCTCTGCACCCTGCTCTGTTCAGGCCCCTTAGGAAGCCTTTAATTCATGTGCAACTGTAAGGCTGTGGTAAACTGAGGCATCGTTTCACTTGCAAGGAGATGCTCTCTGTGATCTGCCAAAAGGAGCCCCAAGCTCCCAAATGCTCTAGCAGTGTCTTGGAGAACTCGTGCTTTACTCTCTCTCTCTCTATTGCCCTGCAAGATTTGGTTTCTGACATGTCCTTGCTCGACAGCAGCTGCAAAGAGGCAGATATGCAAGCACTTTCTGCTGTGTTGGCCACTATCAGTCTCCAAGGGACTAGAGTAAAGCTTGTGCTAAGTCTATCTGAAATCCCCAGTAAAGCAACATTTTTTTTTAAAAAAAAAATTAATGGGAATAGGTTGGTTTTGAAAGGGCTGATGGTCTTTCTGAGTGGGTTTGCTGTGATATCTGGCAGCTCTGCAATAGCCACTGGCTCAGATTTAAAATACTTAAAGGACTTAGGAGCCAAGGTCTCCATTTATGGTGTGCATATTGATTTTAGTTTGTGTTAGTTGTGCATATGAACCTTTCATGTGCTTCAGGTCCTTGTTGCAGGTGAAATGAATCAGGTTTCCTGGGCAAATATTTAATATGCAGCACTTCTGTGTGTGTTGGCAAGTACACAGCTCTGTAACAAGGTACGTAAATCAGGGCTTTGACTTGCCATTTCCTATATTTTTGAGCAATTTCTTTTTTTAACACTTTCTGGAATATATGCCAGGCAAGAGAAATGCTGTCAGCTGCTTCCAGGGTCTCTAGAACCAGAGAGTGAGTTTTTCTCAGTATGCTACACTTGTGGCAACTCCTTTTTGTCCCTGGAAAGCAAGGCACTTCCCCTGCTTATTACTGCTCTCTGCCTGGGAAATTGGGCAGCAAAATGCCAAACTTGAAATTATCTGTTCCTATTTATATACTTTGGGCCCAGACTAGAACCACCTTGGCAGTGAAACTGCTGCTAGGCTTTTTGGGCTGTTTGCAGTAAATGCAGTGATATAATTTTGCTCTTCTCCCAGGCATTCTTCTGGGCTACTTGTACGAACTGGGTGGTATATGCATGCACCCACAGTGCTGCAGTGGCTTCAGAGCCAGGCTGGATTTGACTCTGGGCTGCGTGGGGCCCTCACGGTTGTGGTGATGAGACTTAGGGGTGAGCAGGACATAAATAAGTAGTGAGATGCAATGCAGCAGTTAGGTCTGCCCTGCATTTATCAGTAACAGTTCTGCATGGAGGAATCCTTCTACTAGGTTGATCTTTCTATGGCACAGAATAGTGACAGAGAAGTGGATTGACCAGCAGCAGTAGTTGAACTTAGGTAGTCAGGATCACCTCCTAGGTACCTGCACAGAGAGTGATCCTCCAGCCATGAATAAACAGTGGAAAATCCCTTTTCCAAGCCCACGCTCAGAGGAGTGTTTATTAGGTAGCCCAAAAGCCCTCAGTTTCCACTTCTTTAGGTTGGCTCTATGCAGATAGAGCTGCTGCTGGGGCTATTTCTGTGAGGACTGGGATATTTGCAGGCAAGATCTTAAAGTAGTATCTAATGGGCTAATGCACCCATGCACTAATGTTAATGCACACAAAAAAAGACATTTGACAGACTCTTGGGGAACTGATACAGGAGCAGATACTGGACAGAGATGTTCCCTCTAATGTCCTACCTCGGATAACTGGATGCTAGTGGAGCAAGGGAGGGGAAGCCCAAAGGTAGTGGTCAGGATGATGTGCTTTCTACAGCTACATCTCCTACAGCTATATGGTATCTCCTACATCCACTTGGAGGACAGCATATTGTGTGCTTCACCCAGCAGGACATTTCTTCTGCTCAGACTTACCCACGATGATGCTGACAAGAACCCAGTGCTGATCAATGTGCAGTTCTTGGTAACTAATGCATGGCAATGTGCAGGTCTTGGTGACCCAATGCAGGGCAATGTGCAGGTCTCCGTGACTCAATGCAGTGCAATGTGCTGCTCTTGCTTTCTGCGTCTTGAGGAGCAAATGAATTTCATGTCACTAGAGGGAGCCGGAGGCAGCGAAGGAGAATGAAGGTGCTGCTGAAAGTGTGTTCTGGTGCCTCAGCAGGGTTGCATAAGGTACCCTAAGCAAACTCCTTTACGGCTCCTTCATCCTTACCTTTCTGAACAAACGCAGGAAATAGAGTTGCACAAAAAGCAGAGGACAAAGGGCATGTGACAGTAGATTACTATTATTAATATTGTTATTATTATTAAATATTGAAGTTTAGAAGAAAAATTGAAGTTCTCATTTCTGGAGAAGCAGTCAGGATGCCCTGACCTGTTCCTGAGGAGCTTTCAGAGAAATGACCTTGCCCAGTAAGCTGGGTAAAAAAAAAAGGAAAATCTACCCGTATTTTTCTAGTGTGTGAGAAATTTTCTTTTCTTTCTTTCTTTTTTGTTTTTACTTTAAGAAAAAAAATCTTAAAAAAATATTTTAAACAATGAAAGATTTGCCAAAAATGCACATGTGAGGGGGTACTGCTGAAAACTTATAAATATTTTGAACTTTGACAAACAAGTCTCTATAGTGTTATTTCCATTTTCAACTGTAGCATTTTTATTTTTGTACTTCAAAAAAACAAAAACAAATAAACAAACAAGCCACAATAGGTGATTAGGTAAATTATGGTTTTGTCCTTGCCTTTAAAAAAAAAACTCTTAAATCTAGTAACACTGTCCAGAAAAAGTGTTAAAAAGTATTGTTTTCAGAGTCTTTTGGAGTGAAGGCGGATTTAAAGAAACCAACATTTTTTATGCTTACGTGAATCTTTCTTCTTGCACTGCTCACTTCTCTTGGTGGCTTGTTTCAATGTTGGATGACTATTAGCTGATACTCCAAAGAGTGTGGCCTCTATCCATTGTTTGGTACTTCTCTTCTGAGGTTAAATTCAATGAAGTGTAGAAAGACAGAGAGGCTCCTTTCTCTCCAGTTCATTCCTGACATGTGGTGCTCTGGACAGTATATCGTGTTTTTACTTGCCTCCTCTTCCTCAACCTTGTCATTAGATAACTAGGATCACAGCAAGACTTTCAATCACATGCTTGTCGGTACACGAGTAAGTTACCCAAGCTCATTTTAAGGTCAACACAGGGAAACACACATTGTAACAGGATGATTTTGATGAATATGAATGTCTGTCCTGGGATGAAATGAATCTTTTCTAGGTATCGTTGTCCTCTGTGGGAACGCTTCATTGACACCAAAGGAAGCTGGGGGAGCTCACTCACTTGTAGAGCTCAATGCAGGAACTCTCAGTGCTTTGGTTTTCCTCCCTCTCCAGATACCAGAGCTGCAGCCCGATGTTGGAAAACAGTGAATTAAGTGCAGGGGCTCATCCGTTGCTGGTCAAGTAGAAATACCAGCTGATGCTGCAGTGAGAGTTTGCCCAGACTTTTGCTGAAGAATGTGATGACAAACATCTGGGACACCCCAGCTAGACTGTAATTGCTCTGCCACTGTTCAATGGCCTTTTTGCTATTCCTTTCCATACAGGACATTAACCTAGTGTTTAACTTCTCAGTGGGAGAAAAAGAAGCTTGGAATTGAGGCTGCAGTTTAGACAAGGCCATAAGAAGCTCCTAAGGTACCTCCATCAAGGTGGCTGATTCTCTATGCCCAGCTTACAATAAAGATGATAGAACTTTTCATCAGTCCTTAACAGAACCTTCAACTGAAAAAGAAGAGTTCTTACCCAGCTAGACTGAAGAGGTCCTAAAAGCCTGGGAAATCTTAGATGGCACAGATCAGTTGTGTATGCAACCAACAACTTTATTCCTATGAGTATAGATTCAAGGTATGGATTTTCAAAACCACTGATTTGCTTCTCTCACTGCCTTAGGAGAGAAACAGGATGCTTTAAGTATTTCATGGTAGAAATATTATAATGAAGAACTCAAAATTGCCCACCAATTTTGAAAGCCTTGACCATTCTGCACCCAGACTGGATGAGTTCACTCACTTAAGCAATGAGAAAAATCTTTCTATGAAGAAAAACATAACCCAGCCTTGACCCTATCCTCAAGTGTTGAGGTTATGGTGGTGAAGCAGGAGAATGAGACTTCCATAAAGACAACTTCTACAACAGCTTTTCTAGCTTAACCGGTTTCTCTTGATACGACAATTGTGTCAAGTTCAAAGTTCAGATTATATTGACAGAGATTTTGTCAACAAAAAGGTGTTGAAGGATGACGTATTTGTGGAAGAAGTCACTCAGAGGTGAAAGATATCCCAGTTTCAGAAATCTTTCCTAGGAAATAGACATTTACTTGCTTTTATTTTTCAGGCAGATGTCAGAGGTGCAGCAATGAGGACATTGGCCTCAGCAGCTGAGAAGTGCCAGAGTGACTCCTTGTCTCTAGTCACAGTGAAAGTATAGTGTTTTGGAGAAGCATTTACACATCTTTTGTGATGTGTTTTGTCATCAAAGTTGCTGTGCTATTGCCTCACAGCCACCAAACTTTCCTCCCCTCTGGCCAAGCTGAAAAAGATGAAGGTGGCATTGCATATCTACAATTCTTTGGCAGCCTTTCTTTGGCTTCAGTCATTCAGTTCTGCCCTGTTATGATCCATCTCTTTCTGGTGAGCAAGGAAGCCCTAGTCTCGATGCCCAGTAGATGCCCACTCAAGAAACAATGTGAGGAGATGCCTCGACAGGGACAGATCACATCTCTACCACACCACCACATGGGTGTGTGAGTCCAAATTTCCTAGTGCTGATCCTAAACATGACAATTGGCCACAGTGAGAGATGATGTTGAGGCAATTGACTTGAACCTCAGCTTAGAACTTTTCATGAAGAATAGAAGGAAGATCCCCTCTGTAACTGGATCACCCTGGAAAGCAGTCAAGAAAAGCAGACACTGCAGCTTTACTACACTGTATTTAGGGACTCATGAGACCTAAACAAGAGACAAGAGCAGGTAAGAGAGTAGATGACTACAAAGTGATAAAATGGACTGATGTAGAGGATGTTTTACCCACCAGGAGGTTTAGATTCGCTGTGTATGTGTGTTTCTTATTTTATTTCTCCTGTAGTAAATCCCATCCTTTCTGTGCTTCTGTTTCTCTGCTCATCTTCTCTCTATGATTACAGCAAACTCTTTGGCATGGAGCCTCCTCTCCAGTAGGGATGGGGATAGCACCCACCAGGATTACCTGAACTGAGTCTGATGAAAATTACTGCAAGAAGATTAATAACAAGCAGTTCTGCAGCCAGCAGAGCATGGAAATGTATCAGTGGCCAGAAATTGGGATTATGATTTCCTGTCTCCTGCTTAGTGGGTTCTTGAATGCCCACTTGAGCTTATATGAGGCCCCATCAGTCCATGGAGACATAGATTTGAGTGCTTCCCCACCTCCAACCATCACTTCTCACTGTCAGAAAATTAATCTTTTGGGGATTGCTGTCTTTTTGCCAAATATAACTGAAATTTGCTAGCGAATGTAAAAGTTACTGGGTGGGCAGCAACCAGTAGGTGTCAAACAAATAGACAGACAGATGGCCTGCCCGTGCAAGTCTTCATTCCTTGGAAAGCTAAAGGAGCCACTCTGTCTCCAAGATGAGATGAGAAAGTCATCTCTCATGATTTCAACCTTTGAGCTTTCTGCAAGAATGGCTGTTATTATAATCTTTGAGTGGAAATGAATCATTTTCAGATTATTACAGGCTTTATGAACAGAAACTTTAGCAAGTTTTCATCAGAAAATAAAATTCATTGCAAGGAACCACACACTTTGTTGTGCACAGATTGCAGTCTGCACCTCCAGTGTTTGCTCATTTATCTGCTAAAGAACTCAGGAGAATGAAATTAATTTTAAATGTTATTCTTCAGATAACTGTAACAGAAACATGGGACATTGTATCTCCTCTTGAGATAATGATCAAAACAGGAGTGCAAGGGGCTAAATTCAGGCTTTCTGAGGTACATCCAAGTGTTAGAATCAGCTGATCCTGCACAAACGTTGTTAAAGGCTTTTCAGGCTCAGGTGCCAAAAGAAGGAGAGCAGAGAATAGGGACAGTGCAACTTAGCACCAAGGAGACAGTGGATGTTTTTCCCTGGCTTGTGTGCTCCAAGTGAAGGAGAGTCTGGGCACACGGTGCCTTGTCTCTCAAGCTCTGCAAAGCAGAGCCCTGCAGCCTCATCAGGGTATCGCCCATCTCTGCCCATTTCAGGATAGGACTATTACACCTTCAGCATATAAGTCCTAGTAGGGTGGTACAGCAGAAGCAATAAGAGGTGAGAAGAAAACCATCAACTGCAAATTACGTAGCTGTATGAAGACCAATCATAGACTGTGCAGCCATAATCCCCTCTCCCTTTTATGCCAAATGACTTTATATAACAAATTGGTCACCATGCTGTTTTCTTCCATGCATACCCAGTGTACAGGGGGGATGTGATTGTTTTGTCTTTGGTCACCATAAATGGATAAGAATATCTGGCATAGTCCTGGCACTGACAATCCTGGAAGATACATTGCAATAAATACCATTGGGGCTTTGTGTGGGAGTAAAACTTGGAAGCCCTGCTAGGGATGCACGGGTATCTGGGTGTCTTTGTACTGCAGGAGGGCCAACCAACTCCGCATCACCTTCGCCTCAAGTCGATGCATGTCTCTGAGGCTGTGTCTGAGCCTCTTAGCCAGCCCTAATGCTATGAGAGTGCCTAAAAAAGAAGGTGTTGGTGAATCACACTGCAGGGCTCCACTGTGGCTCAGATGCAGCTCCGTTCCCTCCCGAGGATCATGAAACAATAATTTGGCATAGCTCTGATGCTAAAGATGTTCACAAGGCTTCATCACTTAGGATGTCCTAACCTACTGTTGTGACAGGACCCATTCCTTCTCCTACCCTAGCCTCAACTTCCTGCCTGGAAAACTGCCCTGAAGCAGGATTGCACAGATGTACACCATGTGAAAGATGCTGGATCAGAGGAGGTTGGAGAAGGAAAAGTGGGGTACCAGCTCTCTCTAGTCACTGTGAAAACGAGGAAATGAGAATCTGCTATTCCACCAGAGGTAAGGACCTGTTATAAGGAAAGAGGACATCCATCTCCTCTTGCTATCGAGTTCTTGTGGGTCTTGGAAGACAACTCCTTGGCCAGTCACAGGTTGTGGTGAGTAAGCCAGGCTTGCTCTGGTGTTCATGGCAGTAACAAGGGCTGAGTCTGCTTGTCAGGCAGCTCCCAAGCTCTGACTTCCTCTACAGTCACTAACCCTGTAGAGAAATGACCTGCGAGAGGACTGTGTCCAACCCGAGAGTCCTACTGGTGATGGAGATGGTTTCCTACCTTGCCTGAGACTCCCAGCTCCCTTGCTGCTGCTTACACTGTGTAATACTTAATCTAACACACTTTTGCTGTCTACTGGTTTGTGTCCTACAGCAGTAAGTCCAGATCCTTGTCAGATTTAATCAGGACAGGGCAAATAAATGTAAAGATAATAATAAAAGAAAATCAGCATAGCTTTGGCAGTTCAGAGTAGCTGAGCTCCATGATGTTTGAATTTTCCCAAGGACACACATCAACTGGATGTAATCCTGACATGTTAAATGCAACTTGTGCCTAATTGCATTGTTTCCGCTGATCTCTGATGAAATTATTTATATGCACAACAAGCATGTTTGGCTAAAATAGTCTTTAAACTTTATATGAATTTTCCATATGCTTGTTTGCTAAAAAGAGACCAAACACTAGCAGGTTTGAGTTATTTTTTCCCCCCAATTAATTTTGTTTTCTTTTACTTCTTCATATATATTTTTACTCTCTCCCTCTTCTCTGGTAGTGCCAACAGCAGAACAGGAAGGGTGCCTGGCAAGAGGCCAGATTTTTCTTCAGATCATTTCCCTCCAACACACACTGGTCTCTGCAGAACCAGATTCTGTTTGTCATTTGCTTTGCTCTCCCAGTATTGTGTCATGGCGATGGTATTGCTGATGGATTTCAAGCTTGCCTCGTAGAGCTGTGCACAAGGTTTTCATAAGCACATTAATCTTAAAAGAAAAACTGTCAGGAGCAAACAATACCCCTATGAATGATGTTGTAAAGACACGTACTAACTCTAAACATCCATTACCAAAGAATATTAACTTATAGAGGAACTCCATTTCCTCCTACTCCTTTTTAATAGGTACTTGAAACCCAAAGTATTTCCACATTTAAAAATTTGCTTTGGGATTTGAAATTGCCAAAGATAAAGACCCTTAGTGGGATATTTCCCAGAGATACAACTGCTTACACTAGATTGTACAGGCACGAGGCATATGTGTGCTGAGATTTGCTTCTAGCCCAGTGATTGCCTTCTGCCTGGGACTACCATGGAGCAGGGAGATCATGAGCATGGGGAGATGCTCTCTGCATGGGGATATGTGAGTGCCTCTTGTGGTCCTTGTGGTGGCTCCTCACAAGGCGCCCAGGGGATTTTCTAGTCATTTCTGACACTTCACCCCCAATCAGAGCAAGGTCACACCTCAAGCATCCACTGCTAGCTGCCATTGCAGGGATGCTTGGCCAACAGTCATTCCCAATTTACTCCAGAGGGAGTGAAAGCAGCTCATGGCTGCTATGTCTTCTCCAAATTCCCTTCTGTGTAGAAGTCATCTTCAGTACTCTCATGTTGGTGCCTTTATTTACCCCCTTGCCCCAGTGCGCACACACTTTTTTGTTCGTAGGCAAGCAGCCTGTGTGGCAGGAATAAAACATCTGAGATCGCTTTAAATGTCACTTGGAGCTGGGCCAGAAGCATAGGCAAGGAAAAGCTGGTAGCTTGTTTTAATTTAATGGTGTTGAAGTGTTCTACTGCAATTAAGCATCTGAAAATTAAACAGAAACAGTCATTAAGTCTGGTGATACAAACCCACTAGACCAGAGAATATAAATTATTTCAAATGGTAAATGCCAAAGCAGTGTTTATGATTGGGATGTTTCCCCTTATTAGCCATTATCTGTTTTTTTAAATCAGAGGAACTTAATCCTGGGGAAATTAATCACTGCAGATGTTTAAACTTAGAGGCTGGAGCAGGTCATTCATTCAGCTATGGCTTGCTAAAAGCAAGAGTAATGATTTGACACAGGAAAAAGTAAGTGAAGAGCTGAACAAGCCTGTGTCCTTCTCTATGGAGGGCCTGCTCTTCCTGCAGCCTTTGCATGCATCTATCCTCACCCCACAGCCATCCTGGGTGTCCTCTCCATGTGCTGAGCCCAAATGAGGCTCCTCTTCTAACCTGCAGATGTTTTGCTGGAGAGAAAAAAAAGGCAAAACAAATAAATAAAAAAAAAGAAAAACTGCTTGTCTGCAACCTGGCTGACAGGAGTCTGGGAGGCTGATCCCACTGGACTCGCTCCAAAAACATCCTGCATTGAAAGGGGCAAAAACCTGGTCCAATATGGCACATCTAGGAGGGCTTCCTGACCTCTAGTGGTGCCACAGGACTCATTGGGCAGCACTGACTCCTATGAGGACACATTGGATGAGTTTCAGGGCCAGAGGAGGTGAATGTTGGACTCTGTGGGTGCCCCAGCACCTGCTGAGGGCCAGCGCCAAGCTGGACCTGAGCCCTGCTGCCAAGACCAGCCTATTCCCGTGAGGCCTCCAGGGAGGGAAGTTTCTCCAAGGTGGACTTGTGCCCTTGCACCAGTGAAATGAGGACATCTGACTTTCTGTTGACAGAGGACAGAGGCTCCTTTCTCTCTGGAAGAGCTGAGCCGTCGGGGAGCACCAGGACAACACGAGGTCTGTGCTCGGCCTTCCCGACTGTTGTACTCCTGGTGGTTTTGAGTCTAAATTCAATCTTGTGTCAACATGCCTTTGCCTGCAAAAAAAAAAAAAAAAAAAAAAAAAAAGAAATTTGTCAAGACTGGATTTTTATTTGGTGGGGAAATATGCCTGTTTTGACAAATTGCCGTTTTCTGATTGAAAAAACAAATAACCCTCCAACAAAACAGGACAGGGTTAGCTTTTGGTGGAGGGATTCCTGCCTGGGCTCCCCTGACTAGTCCTTTATACCTGACCCAGATTTATCACAAATCTATAGTGTTCAACCCTTTAGCCCATGTTATTGATACGTTAGGGAGCAAGAGGATCTTAGGGCTGTTATCATGTTTATACTGTAAATAACCTACTGAGCTTCACTTATGCAGGCAAAAGGTCTGACCGTTCAGTGCTTTTCCCAACAGGAAAAGGGAGGGAAAAGTAAAGGACAGCTAGGTTCATAGATAAGCCAACTCAACCACTCACATGGGGTATTTACTAAAAGGCTCAGTGTTGGCTATGTGAATTGTGGTATTTGCCCAGACAATTCCAGGAAACTGGAGCAGATATGAGCACGTGTTTCACCTTGCGTTCATCTGCAAAGGATGCTTTCCCCCAGGCCAGCAGAGTAACTCAGATCAACAACCTGGAGTCATAAAACTTCAAATACACTCTATTTTTGTAGCATTTCTTTTACGAGCCTTAGATACGCTCTGCTGTGAGCTCGAGCCAAGCTCCGATTCAGGTAAGCACATAAATGCTTGTTTAAATTCCTCATCTTTCAGCAAAAGCGGATGCTTGTGTCTAATGGGCTTCGGTGAGACTTAAGCCTGGCTTTAAAGTTAAGCATGTGTTTTAAGTGCATTCCTGAATTGGGGTGCTGAGATCCATTGACGTGAACAGAAAGATTCCCCATTGGCTTTAGTGGGAATTTTTCTTGCCTGAAATGGAGTCCAGATCTCATGAAATAAATACCCTTGTCTTTGTAGATGTGGAACCACATGGAGACTTATGAATGCTTGTTCCCAGAAAAGGATCCAGCTCATTCATATGCCTGCATCATGTGTATTAAATTCTCCTGACATCTACCACAATTCTAGCATATAAATGGAAACCAGAATAGATACTGTGCCCTGAAAGCACTTAGCTATTGATGCCTTTGAATTAATAGCAGGAAGCATTGTTTGTGTGCAGTCTTTACAAATTGCACTTACATTTTCCTCTTACATTGTTCCATTCACATTTTATCCAGATTACTAGCCTTGCAGCCCCAGACTGAAGGGGAAACCTATTCTATAGTTACAGTAACATTGAATTTCCTTGGTGCATCTTCTAGCAAATGAGCAAGCAGGTTCTGGCACTCAGCATGAGACTGTCAGGCTCCATGGCCCTGTTCATGGTCCAAACAAGGATGGAGAGCAGCAGGGCTGCTACCCTGCGTGTCTGCTCCTGAATTCTAGCTCAGAAAAGGGGAAAGGATAAGGGCAGGGGAATGGGGAGAGAAACCAGGCTTGTATCAGTAAAGGGACCATACAAATAAACCCTGACATCCAGAGCGGAGTTGTCCAGGTTAGGTTCAGGAACAACAAATGGTTATACTGCTGTTTCTCCTGGCATTGCCTATGTCCAGTAACACACAATATTTCATATACCCTGTATACTTTTCCTACAGCAGCAGCGTTTGATTTAGAGCAGGAATTGCAAAAAGGAGCTGCTATTTGTTTGCGGTTCACAGGCTCCATCCTCCTGAAGATGGCAGCCAGTGATTCACATGTTCCCCTTGCAAGACACACCATTCTTTTACAGCTCCATAAGTCCATAAAAAAACACCAGAAAGTACCAGCTTACATTTGAATAATGTTGAACAGATACATATATATATATATATATGTATATATTTTTTAATTTCAAGTTCTTGAGAGATGATATCTCAAGAGCAGGTTCAGTGGAAAGAAGGTGCCAGGTTAGTAGAGGTCTCGAGAAGATCACCATGTTCCTGTATGCTTCCAAAACATCTCCTAGGCAAGTCTTCTCTACTTAGTGCTTATGATTTCCCAGAATTTCAGCCTCCTGGAGCTTTCATTCCCTGTGTTTACCCCACTGTTTCTAATAGGACCAAGAGATCATCTGAGAACATTATGGTGTCTCCAGCACAAACCAAGCTTAGGCACTCACCTCAGCTCCGGGCCTGTGTATGAATCAGGCACAACTAGCTTGGACTCCTGGGCTGGGAGAGGTAAGTGAACTTGCTAAATTCGCTACAAAAACAAAAAAGAAGAACAACAAAAAAAGAAATGTGGATGGAAAGCAACATTTTGGGGGTGAACAAAGATTACAGAGGTTTATTCTTCAGAGATTGGTCCTCTGTTATACATAAGAACCAACAAGTCCCTCCAACTGGAGGTCAACAGGGAGGGTATTGGGCAAGAGCAAATCTTTTGATGCCCCTCTCCGGGCATGTGGGTGCTATGGATCTTTTATCTGACCTAATGCAAGGAATCACACAGAATGTATGACTCGATAAGACACCTATATCAACTGCACCCTAGTATGGCCTAGAGAGACCAGCTTTGGGCTCTGCTTGGCAGGAATGAAAACTGAGACAGAGGTGAAGTGGGGCGAAGGGGCATGGAAAGTTTCAGGTCCTAGTTTGAAGAATTGGCTGTGAAAAACAGTATAATGTTATTCAGCAGCTCTTCTCCTATTCCATATGCACTCACAGCTGTGGTCTGCTGCCATGAATATACTTTTTTACAAGAGCTTGCTGCAAAATGTTGTGTCTGTTTTCCAGGACAAATTCAAATGAAATGACCTAGGTTTTTTTTTTTTTTTTTTTTTTTTTTTTTTTTTTTTTACCCCCTCCTTCAAAGGAGACTAACAAAATACACCCCCATCAAACCCAAACCAAAAAAGTTCAAAAATATTGTGGCTTTTCCTTGAAATGAAAATTAAATATTTCCAGCCATTCCAGGCTAGCAATTCTTTTTTTCTCAGATGTCAAAAAAAAAACACAGTTGGAAAACTGTCTTCTTCATCTCAAAACATTTTGACTCAAATAATCTCCCAACCCTTGCAAAACAGATGCATTTTGCTTAAAAAGCTTTTTAATTCTCCTTAGAAAGACTTCAATGAAAACAGATTGCCTGGATGTAGATAACACTTCTTTTTACACTTTCTGCCCACTCCCAATCTCTCACAATGTCCCACAGCATAAGCAAAGATGTGATGTGGGTCTGCTCTGGGAGGCATGACACAGTGACAGGTTGCATTGGTTGCACTGATACATGACAGAGCACAGGTTGCTCCTGTGCTGCTGTGGGACAGCAGCTGAAGGAGAGATTCTGTTGGCCCCAGCAATGGGAGACCATGAAGTTGGCAAGTCCTAGAGAATTCTCCTTCTGGGGGACAGGGCAGCTGTGCGGGGATAAATCTCGTAAGGATTCATTGCAGGTCTGAGTAGAGAGGAATTGCATGCACATGTCTATACATAGGCCTTATACGAAGAACAAACTGTCAGTCTGTACAATGAGGAATAAAAGGCACAAGCTGGGTAGAGGAGAGCACCAAAATGGTCCCTCCAGGAGGCTTGAGGATTGAGAGTGGGGTAGAATGAACAACAAGGCAACTCTTCTCTGTAGAGCGCTTTATGTGCTGTAATTTCCATTTTATATCCCCTGTGTCACATACAGAGTGAAATAAGCAAAGTTTTGCTATGATTATTCCAGATCTTTATGATGGCTATAATGTTCTCTGCCTCTCACCTCTCTGCTGTCTTCCCACCTTAGTGCATTTTCATATTGATACAAGTTGCCACTGTGAAATGATCCCTGAAAAGAATTTATCTGCCACTAAATTGCTCTGAACTCTTCAAAACACTTTGGCAGAACACTATTAAGCACCCCTCTGTGCCTTGAAGAACAACATGCTGAAAAGCATTATCTCTGTAGTGCCCCTGTAAAGGGCTATGGAGTGTGGCTCACTGCACAAAGCTGTAAAGAGCTGCATTATATTCAGAGTACAGCAGTATAAAGTGTGACTTCATTCATCATCCTTCATCATCCATAATGCCAAGGAAGACATTGAGAAAAATATGTGAGGCAAACTAATTTGAATGGTGCCTTTTGTCATAGGAACATATGTACGTGTGGACTGTAAGGTGTTTCTTTGTGGTCAATGGAGTGGTCACAGACGAGGTATGGGCCAATATTCCTTCCCTGGTGCTGCAAAGGTTGATATCTACATCCACTATCCCTTGACTGCCCACTGGCTCTTGTACCAGGAGGAGATCTTGGCCTTCAGATGAGCCCTTCATCTTGCCAAATTTGGGGAGTCTGATGCTCTGGGTCTATCTAAGAGAGAGGGCAGGTTATTTTTCTGTGAGATCAGGTTAGGTTATTTGTCTTAACTTTCTTCTAAACCATGAGCTCGGATCATGATGTAGGTGTCTTCCTTTTTCTCTTACAGTCTTCTCTATGCCTCCCCATGGAAGACAAGATTCAAGATCTACTGGGTGTTGTACAGAAGCGGGGCAAACACCATCTTTGATGATGTGTAACATCAGCCCCTTGAACTTGCTTCATGACAACATTTAAAGAAAGGACTCTGCCTTGGTAACGCCTCATTCTGCCTTGGGAAGATCCCACAGGGAGATGAGTGAACACTCAGCTCAGCAACACTTGCTACTGCATGTACATCTACAGTCCAGGGCATTCCACTGCACTTGGTCAAGGGCATCTTGGGGCCTCAGGCCAGTCTAAGGGAACAATGGACACCAGATACAGGTGGTGACAAACTGGACGAAGAAGAGCCATAAGGTCTGGTTGACTTAAACATGAGCAAGGGTATCCAAATCTATCAAGGAGGAGATTCCCTGCTATTCCTCCCTGGGCCTGCAGAGTCTCATATATGTGATTCAACATGCAGTTACAATTCATATGCTGTGTGCCAAGTGCAACAAACTCCACTTTGCTATTTCAGCCTATTTGATGTGTTTTTCCACGAGCACAACTTAACATCAGTTTCTTTGCCAAGCGTGCAGCCTTCCCACTTCATTATGGTCATGAGAAAACCATTTCAATAAGAAAAACAAAGGAATAGATTTAGCAGCCCTTCATCTCTTCTGTCTGTAAGCACGTGAGACATTTGTTTGCAAAGTTCAACATAAGCTAATAACCTGATCTTGCTAAGATTTACACTCAGACGAAGACTTCCATATGGGCTTAACATTAACCTTCATCTAAGGTCTTTTCTTTTCTTTTTTTTTTTTTTTTTTTCAATTTCAGTGTGCTGCCTAACCGATGAAATGCTCACCAAAGGGAACAGAAAGACAGTCATTGATGGTGCACTCTTTGCACCAAGGGACAAGGACTCAATCTGAGGAGTTGCCAGTCATCTCTCACAGCGTCCTCAGCATCTACGGTTCCCTCTGAAATCATAGGGGTTACAGGTGGTCATCCTCATGCAGAGATAGGTCTAGATGAGGTCATCTACAGAAGGACATGGACATATTTTTGTTCTAGCCCTGGACTCTGGACAGACAAAGTCTTGAATACTAATAAAGACAGGACAGAAATACTGTGAATGCCAAGAAGATATCTTTTAGCAGTGGAGCCAGCAAATTGAGGATATTTAAAAGCCAAGCGCTATGCTCTGCTCTTGATTCTCCCATGAAATGAAAGGGAAGGTATTTGTCTCCTGGCAGGCAGCCAACGCAGATACAGCACCAAATCTCCCCCTCCCTCTGTGCCGGGAAGCAGAGCAGGCGCTAACCTACATACATTGGTCCTGGTGCAGCAAGACGTCTAAGGACATGGACAAAGCTACTGCCTGTGAACGAATGCCTTGTGTGCAGACGGCTCATGACAGATTGTTTTTATGTGTCAGCATGCAGATTTGAACCTAAGTTCTCACAGTGGTGGAAAAGACATGACGAGTGACCTCATTTTGAGGATTTTTGCCCTGTATCTGATGCGGCTGCGCCCAACAGTGGTAGATCTGGTGTGAACGTGGGGAATGCACTCTTGTTCCATACTGAGCTATTGCTTTGTACCTTGTTTTCCTTTATTCATAGAATAGATGTGCTTTTTCACCCCTTCTGCCTCTCCAAATTCCTGCACATCCTTCCTAGGCTTCCAATGAGGCACCTACTCTTGACGTGAACTCTGCAAGTAAACGAGGCTGTTCCCACCAGCCAGCTGCCCTCATATACATCTTGCAGGCGTCTCTCTCTGCATTAAGCATTTGCAAGCAAGAGGCTTCAGCCCACCTCCTCCTCTGAGCCCCATCACACACAGTGGTCTGTCCACGTCCTGCTCTAGCACTTCTGGTGGACAGCCCTCAGACCTCACTTCCACCAAGACATGTGTAATGCCGTTAACACTGGAAGCTATTTATTGTGATTTCCATAGTGCTTTACAATTAAAAAATTTCACTACCTACTGACCTACAGCAGGTTGCTGACCTACAGCAATGCAACTCCATAGATGGCCAGAGGCAGGCAGAGAGAGATCACAGATAAAAAAGCTCACATTGCCTACATGTTTATTAGGACATTATAGAGGATATCAAATCCATATGCAATGATTTATAAATCATCTGCAACGATTTACAAGCAGAAAAGGAGAAAAAAAATCAGTGATATGGTCAGTAAAAATGTAGGATATATTTATTTAGACAACAGTAATGTTCTGAAATGATCAATGTTTTCCTCATATTTAAAAAATGTTGTACGCTAGAACTGGACAAAAATTAAGAAACCAGGATACTTGCATAGTTTTCACATTAAGAATCTGATTAGGAACTTGATTGAGATTTATTCTTTTTTTAAAATATATTTTTTCGAAATTACATATGGAATTTGGGAGCCTCCTGGCTTGTAATGAGTTATGTTTTATGTAGCTAATGGCTTTTGGCAAATAAAGCCAGGTCATTAGTAATTACTCAACCCATACCTTTACTAAACTCAAATCTATGATTCAACAAAACGGCTCAGACAGTGCAGTAAGTTTCAGAGAACGATTTTAGGCTTTGAATTCTCAAGGTCTTTTCTTCAGAAAGCAAGCAAAAAAAAATTCTTTTTCATGACCGTAGGATAGTTCAACTCTCTATACTTAGCCAGTGTCAGAATATTTAAGAAAAAAAATAAGTCAAAAATAATTTGGGGATATTTATATTCTTTCTGAAAAGCCCTCAGCATTATTTGGATGATATCGTGAGCCACCTTGCGAGGGAAAGGCAATTCTGCTCTGTAGCTTTCGGGAATGCGGACCCGCTCCCGAACGGGCTGAGATGTGATTTTCAAATTTTGATTGATCGTGACAGCAAATGAGCTTTCCCAACCACGGCTGGACTCAGTATCCCTTTTAGGATACTGAGATCCCCTTTTAAGAGCCGGAGCTTTTCTGAGCCGTTAATCAACGCAGATTAAATGATGTGGAAACACATGGGCAGCCCTGCTTTTAAATACTGACAGCTGCCACAATGGAGCAGCATTCTCTGCATTTCTCCAAAAGAACTTTCAAAAATATCTGCTTCACTAATACATTTTTTTTCCAGAATGAAAAATGATGTTCAAAAGCAAAATTATACGTGGGACTATGCAAAAAAAAAAAAAAATACAAACACCTAACAACTTTTGCACTATGATTAAAATCGGGGCATGGCTTGGATTTTGGTGGCAGGAAGGATAAAGAAAGAAATAAAGGTGTATATTATGCTAGGTATTTGTTTCACACGCTGTGGAGTGAGCCGCCTGTTTGTTATTGCTGGAGAGGAGGCAAGCGATGTAGAGAGACTTGACTTTGCTGTCAAGATCATTCATAAGAGCTTTTATCTCCAGCCTGGGAAGGAATCTTTTTCCCCTTTCCTCTCTATTTTTATTTTATTTTAGTTTTCGGGCAGCTTTACAAGACATGCGAGGTTACGAGAGCTCAGGTTGCTCCGCGGGGCCCCGGCGGTTCCTGCCCTTTGCCCGAAGGACGCGCCGGGCTCGGAGCTGGGCGCTTTCAGCGGCTCCTCTCCCTCGCTCCATGGCGGGGAAAACCACGTTCTGGCTTGACAGAGAGGCGAGGAAACCTCGTAGGAAACCCACTGAGGGGTGCGAGCAGGCCGGTCCCGGCAGAGTACCATGGGTGCCTGTCCCACTTCCATTTTCACGGCCGTCGTCAAAGTTAAACGACCAGTAAATGAGAATGGGGAACGACGGGGCAGCAGATTTGGGGGTCCCGACTAGATCCTCGGCTCAGCGCAACCTCTGTGCGCACATTGTGTTTAGCACCGCCATGGACATTTCCCTGCTAATAATAATTAGTAATAATCTCGTTGAGGGGTTATTAACGGGATGTTAAGGTCACCACAGCGGCAAAGGGATGTGCCCCGTGCTGCTCGGCACCGGCAACGGCGCTGGGGACTTCTGTGTCCGCAGGCTGGGAGCGTTTGGTTTTCGTTCCTTCTCTTAACATCTGCTGTCGGGGGCACCCCCAGGGACTGCAGGAAGCGAAATTCTGAATCCTGCCGCCGACACTGGCACTGGCCGGCTGGGGGGTTCCATCTTCTCTCTTCTCTTCTTCTCCTCTCTTCTCTCTTAACTCCTTTTATCTCCGTTCTTTCTCCTTTTTTTTCTCCCTTTTTCTTTCTTTTCTTTTTCTCCCTCTTCTTTTATCTGTTTTTTTTATTCGTTTCCATTTCCATTTCCGTTTTTTTTCTGTTTCATTTTATTTTCCTCTTTTTCATTTTCTTTTTCTGTTTTTTTTTCCTCTTTCTTTCTCTTCATTTTCTCCTTCTTCTCATCTCATCTTCTTTCTCCTTTTTTTTTCCTCTTCTGTTCTTCCTTTCTTTTCCTCTTGTTTTTCACTATTCCCAGGTACATTTGTTCCCATCCGAGCCTGACCTGGTTGGGAATGATACTTTCCCGCGAAGTGTCACGGGCTCCGACACGGAGCCTCCATCACGTTTCACATTTCTAATGAGCTCAAACTTCCTTCTTCTTGGCTACCCAAGACATGGGCTAGAAAGGCGTCCCCAGCCCCTCGTCGTCCCCGGGCCGGGCCAGGGACAACCCGCGCGGGGCTGCCACGTGCCCGGTGCAACGCTGATGGGCGGCAAGTGCCTGCCGAGGAGCAGCCGGGGGTCTTGCTGCTGCTGCTGAGGTGGGGGTACATCCATGTGTATTTCCTCATTCCAGAGGAAGAGATCCCCACCCCAAGCAGCAGCATCCCGAGCGCGGGAGCTGCATGTGCCAGGCCCTGGCATCCCCACTCGTGGATGGACCAGCATGGGGCATAAAGCTCGTCCCACAGCTCAGCTCAAGTGGGAGAGCTCGAGGATTTATCCACATAGCGATAGAAACTTAGGGGTGGGCGGGATGATATGTCGCCCTGCAACAATGGAGCAATATATATGGAACAAAATGTGGTGAGCAAAACATGTAATGGAGCAATATATGGAGAGAACCCTATGTAGTGTATACAGAGACACTCGTACAGTGCATATGGAGAGACCCTTAAGCCGTGACTATGGGTAGACACGTGCACAGTGCGTATGGAGAGATCCTTGTGTAGTTTACATGGACAGGCAGCAGATATTGGTAGCCTTGTGCATATGGACTTGCGCAGCACATATGGGTAGACGGAAAATTCCTATTTACCTACAAAGTGACCCACAAACGCTGCCGAAATTCCTTCCCTTGCAGGAGGACCCGCTTGGCGTCTGTCTGCTTTGATTTCTTTTAATAACCTTCTCCCCTCGGTTCCCCTTCCTTCCCGCTCCGCCAAATAGCAGCGGCCCTCGGGAGCCCAGAGAGCCGGGCTCGGGGTGCGATGCCGCGCGCGCCCCGCTGCCGTGCCCGCCCGCCGCCCTCTTACCTGGGCGGCCGCTCTTCGGGCACCTCCGCGCCTAAGACCCCGACGACGGCGGGCGGATTTCTCCCAACAGAGGGAGACAAAAGATTAGCTCCGCCGAGGTGGCTTCGGGTGGGCTCGGCCGCTCCCTCCACCCCTGGGGACGCCCCACTCCCCCTAAAAGTGCTGCTTTCCCCCCCAAGAAAAAGGAAAAATGGTGAAAAAAAGGAAAGAGGAGAAAAAGAGAGGAGAGGGGAAAAGAACGGGGAAAAGGGGAAAAAGAACGGGGAAAAGGGGAAATAGAACAGGGAAAAGGGGAAGCAGGGAACAAGTATCTCGGCCTCGGCCCCCTCCGCGCTATTGCCGAGTCCGCAGGTTCCCTGTGGCTGGAAAGCGAGAGGAGCCCCAGGTTTTTCGGAGCCACGGGAGGGCCCGGGGCTCGGCCCAGCTCGCAGGAGGCTTCCCCGGACACCGGCCAACGGGGCCATCTGGACAGACCCCCGGAGCCGAGTTCTGCCCCGGTGGCTCCGCCGGGGGCACGGGGGAAATGGTGCGGGGGCCGCCGCGGGGGAGCCAGGCGAGGGCTCGGTTCCCTGGGCCGCTTTTCGATCGCCCGCTGTTCCAGCTCCCGCGGTGGCGGCTGAGGACCGCTCCAACTCATCGCAAGGCTGAGGCGCTGCCAGGAAAAGTGAGAGAGAAGGGGGGGTTGGGGGACGGAGGAGGAGGGGTCCTCATCCCTCCGCAGCTCCTGGCTGCTTTTGAACCCATCTGCTTCTTTTTTGCCGATGTTGGTTCCAGGCGGCAGCAGACCTCTCCACGCCATTGCGTGGGCAGGGGGCAGTGGAGCGGGGGGAATTTATCCTCCATGGAGGAGGCCCGGGGGTATCTCAGGCCAGTCCTTGTCCAGGATCCCGTTCCCGACTCTATCGGCCGCAGAGTCAGGATGGCGCCCCTGTAACTGAAGACCTGCGTCGGTGCGAAAACTAAATATTTTACATCAATAGAATTAAAATTGGTTTTGTTAAAATTAAATATAATTTTATTTTGGTTATTAATACACCTTTAAAGAGATCGATCCCTTTGGGGACAGTGGGACAAAAGGAAAAGGAATGGAGGAGTCCAGCCCTTTACAGACTGCGCATCCCACGCGAGTCGCCCATAGCCAGAGAGGCTTCTCCGGGCCCAGGGAAGGAGCCTCGTTGCATCTCAGGATCTCAGCCTTCGGAGCAGTGGACTGTTCCAAAGGCATCTATGCCCGTAGCCGCCTGCGAGGCTTTGTCCCCTCACACTCCGGTCACCCCACTTCTTATCCCTCTCCTCATAATTTTAGCAGCTTGCAGAAAAGCGAGGACAAGCTTTCAATCTGTTTCCCTTGGTTCAAATAATCCTTCCCTCATCCTTTCCCCCACTACCAAAAAAAAACCAAACAAACAAAAAAACAAACAAACAAAAAAAACCACACAACGACAAAAAAAAATCCCCACATAAACTAAAATAACACCTCAAATTTAAGCACTCTCTTCGCCTCACGCAAGTTGCACGGGTCTGATTTGTTTTTAAGTCATTCTCTGGGTAAGAAAAGGTTTAAGTTTCGTTCCCATCGGTAGCCGGAGGCTTCCAGGTACGATGCCCGGCTGCAGCTCGAAGAAGCCGCGACTCCTGCCATCGGACAGGGGATCTTCCCGGGGCCGCAGGCGTCTTCTCCTCGCTCCAGCCAGTGACCGAACCCCCGGTGCCGAGGCACCGAACCTCCCGTGCTGAGGCCGGTGCCTAGGGCTCCGCGTGCCCGGAGCAGCGGGGCAGGTGCCCGCGGGGGTCGGGAGCAGGATGGGGGGGGGGTTGTCCTGGGGGGTGAGGGCAGGGATAGCCCCCCCCCCTTAACCGCCCCCCCGACCCTCCGCCCCTTTCAGCTCCCCGAGCTCCCCCCATTAGGGCGGCCCCGAGGGGGAGGGCGGAGGAGGCCGGGGTGGGGGGTCACTCTTCTCCCCCCACAACAAGCTATGTTGGGGAGCGGCGGCCGCGGCCTTTTAGGAGGCGCCCGGGAGCCAATGGGCGGCCGGTTGGGGCGCCGCTAACGTGACGGCCGAGATTGACGTGTTTCCCACGTCAAATTGATCCCGGCGAGCGGGGGGACCGGCGGCCGCCGCCAGGCCCCGCTCCGCCGCCCCGCGCGGCCCCTGGCTCGGCCACGGAGGCCCCGGGGGGTCGCAGCCCCCCCGCCGCCCCTGGGCCCTCTATGCCGGCCCGCCCGCAGCCCGGCAGGCAGCAGCGGCTCGCGGCGCGCGGCGGCCCCGGCGCCGGGCGATGGGTAAGGAGCGACGGCAGCGGGAATGGGCCTGGCCGGGCCGGGCTGGGCCGCGGATCTCGGGCTATGTGTGCGGGCGGGCAGCGGTGGCGGAGCGCAGGAATCCGAGCCGGAGCCGCGGCGGGGCCACGGGGAGCAGCCCCGGTGCGTGGAGGCGGCAGGACGGGGTCCTGCCGGATCGCGGTCCTCGCTGCTCGCCCCTTCTCTCTCCCTCGTTGTCGGTCTCTTTTCCTCTTGCTTTATATCTGTCAGATTGTCTCTCTTTCTCTGCTTTTCTGTATGTTTATCCCTCTGTCTTCTTTCTCTTTATCTCTTCCTTTCCTTTCCTTTCCTTTCCTTTCCTTTCCTTTCCTTTCCTTTCCTTTCCTTTACTTTCCTTT
>JAUBOD010000883.1:432327-445710 GCA_032353885.1 Nothura maculosa
AGGAAAGGAAAGGAAAGGAAAGGAAAGGAAAGGAAAGGAAAGGAAAGGAAAGGAAAGGAAAGGAAAGGAAAGGAAGATGACACAAGCATATTTAAGATGCAGGAATTTTCTTAATTTTACTTTTTTTTTTCGGGGTATTCTTTCCAAGTTTTTAAGTGGTTAGGAGCCCGAGCCTTTCTGGTTTGCCATCCTTAAAGCTGTTTCACGCAAAAGGCACATGTAGTTTCTTTCAATTTTTTTTTCCGCTAAACGCTTTTTATTTTTAATTTCTTAATTTCATTCGCAACGGTTTTCGGGTTTCGCGATTTATCTGGGGCAAAGCAAAATTACAGTCATCCAAGAAAGCAAGAACAAAAACCAGAAAACGCAAGGTGGGATTGACGGAAGGAAAACAAACAAGCAAGCGAACGAAAATCAAAGCCTCCGTTTTGCGAAGGAGACGAACTCGCAGAGTCGACGGCGCCGGGAACGGCCGCTTCGCATCTCTCCCGCTGCAACCTGGAGGAGGACTTAATTGATAACTTCTGAAGGCGACCCTCAATATCCCGATGGGAATCTCCAGGCCCCACTGCCCACGCGCGGAACTCGGCCCCAGCCCGAGGCACGGGGCCGGGGTGGGGGGGACGTGCAGGAGCCACTCAGCTTCAGCACGGCAGAATCGGACGGACAATTTCAATTTCACCGCAATTTCACCCGCAGATCCAGCCTTTTTATTTTATTTTATTTATTTTTTTGCCGTTATTTTCTTTTTTTTTCCCTTGGCACCTGATCCACCCGCATTCCCAGAGGCATTTTGCATCCTTCCAGCGCCTGCTCCACATCGGGCATGGCGGGAGAGCAGGGGGGAGCCTCGCAGTCTCCCAGGATCCGGGCTCAACAACATGGGGCCGGTGGCCTCTGGCAGCTGAGCCGGGAAGAGGTTCAGGAGGAGGAAACACATGACAGTTGGCATGGGCTGCAGACCCTGCACTCATTTTTTTTTTCCGTTTTTATTTTCCTATTATTATTATTATCATTATTACTACTATTATTACTATTATTATTTTTTTCCTCTCCTCATTCTTCATTTTTTTCTCTCCTTTTCTTTTTTTTTTGTAGATTTTTAAAGATTTTTCTCTTTCTCTCACTCTCCACCTGCATCCCAACCTGAAATATGACTCAGAGATGACAGCCAGAACCCTTTCCCTGTCTGCAGCTCTCCCTGCAGGGCTCTTTGCTCACGTGAGCTGAAAAGCACATAGGAAAAAAAATATCCTGTGATCAAAGAAGTCCCCTCATCCTCACTTAAAAAAAAAAACAAAAAAAAAACCCCACCCAAAACAACAACAACAACAAAATCCCACAAAAATAGGATCTGTAGGGAAAGGATATATGGGGGCAATTGGTTGGAGTATGTTGATAGTGGCTTCTCCAGGGCAGAACAGACCCTGCATATAAACCTGGTCAGAGGGATTTTTGGGGAGAAAGGGATTTTGGGCCACATCCTCTGGGACATCCTCCAGCCAGAGAGGAGGGCTGTGGAGTGGTTTATTCAGGGAAATCTCCTTGGGACGAGGGAGGGGAAAGTGAGCCCTGACCAAGGAAGGACTTAGTGCCTCATGAAACACTCTCTCTGATGCAGAAGCACCAAAGATATTGACAATACAGTCTCCTTCCAGGGGACCTTTCAGGCAGACACAGGTTTTAGCAGTGCCCAGGACTTGTCTGTTCAGATGGCTCCCTGCTGTCTCCTAAAGTAGATCCAGGTCCTTAGCAGTGGCATCCCTGCCATCCCCGTGGTTTAGTGGATACCTCTCGTCCTTCTATATGTTCCTTCCTGAGGGACCGGGCTCTCCAGAGCCTGGCCATGTGGAAAAGTCTGGTTTCCTTCGAGTCCACTCAGAAGATGTGCTGGGATTAATGGGACATGGAGGAGCAGGTCCATATGTGAGTGCACGCATGAGACGTGTCCAGCTGCCTCCTGGTCTTGAGCCACATGTTTGGAGCCTCACAATGCATGACAATGCACCGTCCTGCCTGTTTTTCTTTCTTTTTTTTCTTTTTTCTTTTTTTTTTTTTTTCACTCTGTTCTACTTACAGTGGTGGACAGGAAACCTGCCAGTCCTGCAGGGAAACCACCGGATTCTCTAAGCGCTCTCCATGGACTTTCTATCCCAGCCTCCTCCTCCTAGAGCCTGTGGATCTTCAGGCAAGCGGCAGCGAGTCTTGGCACAGGCACCTGCAGCATCCCACTCTAGCTGAAGCCCGAAGTGCTGCTGCATCCAAGCGAGGCCTGCGGCGAGCGCAGAAGCAACTGGACAGAAGCAAACCCAGCTGGTAAGAGGTGACTTTCCTCCATGGCCAATCCGTCGATCTGGACATTCTTCCACACTACCTTCAGGGACACATGACCTCCACCGGGTTGGAGAAGGGTGTCAAGAGAGAATCGTTCTTCCTTCTTTCTTTCTTTCTCCTTGTCTATTTTTTTTCCTTTTTATTTTTAATTTTTTTTTCTTTCTCCTTTGCACTCTCCATGAAGATCATTGGATACAGAGCCACGAACGTCTCTGTCCCTGAATCCTTGTTCCAAGTGTCCAGGCTTTGTTCTAGCCTAAGGCAGATGCTTCCTCCAGGGAGCAGTACTTGGTTTTCCTAAGTCACGGACAGACAAATTGCTAGGAAGTGTTATCCTTGCAAGTCTTACAGTGTCTCTGCCCAGACTGTAAATGGACAAAGTTGCCACAACATTTTATGATATATTTTTATAATAACAAACCTGAATAAAAAGTGACTCCCAGGGGTGCACGCTGCTGAATTCTTTCCCTTGGGGTCTGCTTAAACACCAGCAGCTCCCTGAGCCTCAAAGGACATCCTTTGGCTGCCCCTCCATGGGAGACACATAGTGGGACTACATGGGACACTTTGCTGGGACCCCCCACTCTGTGCTTGGTCTAAATTTCCTCCCCACACACCCAAGGGCCCCTTGATGGGGTCTGAGGCAGGTTCCTTAATGTGACTTCGGACTCGACCCTCCGATATTGTCCAGATGGGAAATCACAGCTACTTCGTCCTGTCTGCTTAGATTAGAGCTCTCCAGGAAGGCCTCGCTCCCTTAAGGAGGGTTGGAGCAGTGCAAAACATGGAGCGACTCTGCTCATGTTTATGGATACTATGTTCTCCCACAACTAGGGTAGGAAAGCTCACCTGGGGACTCACCCGGCTAATGTGAGTGGTGAGCATGAGCTGTGGGCTTGTCTCTTGGAGCCCACACACCACAGTCTGTGTCCCTCCTCCTGTCCAGCTGGATCCGGGAGCTTTCAGGATAGGCTTTTGAATTCCCTGGCTCCACCAGCAGCTGCCATTGGCTTTGGTCCCTTCATTGTCTAGAGAAGGGGAAGGTCCTATAGAGGGGCAGGGAGGAAATATCCTGGCAGGAGAATACAGGCCTGGCTTTCTGCAGAGAGTGTGCCTTTGTGGGAGGGAGAGCCCTGCCAAACTTGACATCCCGCCCCAGGAAATTATTCTGTGTTCAACCTTGGGGTGGCAAAATTCAGTTTTGCCTCTGCTGCTGCAAAGCCTCCAGTGAGGGTCTAGTGCTTCTGGCTGACTGCAAAATATGGGGAGGGAAAGGAGTGAAATTTAAGGAGTCAAGACTTACTGTCACAGGGAAAGATCTAACTCTAAGGCCTTTATCACATATATTTTAAAGAGAGTGAGGCTGGAGAAGTCACCTGAAGCAGAAAACTAGCAGCTTCTAGTCCACTGCAAGATTTTTATCACTTTTGAAGTTATATTAAAATATGGCAAATCAGCTTTGGAGAAGATGATAGAAATATCCTCAAGCATAGCAAGCATGGCTTCTCTGCCCACGTGGATCATCAAAGCAGCTAACATAATGTGATCTCTCCTGGGGAAGAAGGGTGAACCAGGACAATCCAAGCCCTGCCCTTCCTGGGTTGGCCTGGTCTAAGAGGTCAATGGAGCTCCCGTGCATGTCTGTATTTAAACCAGAGAGAAGAATTAGTCTATGTCCTGCCCCAGCATCCTTCTGGCATTGCTGCCAATGAGCTGGGCTGAGCAAAGTGTCTTTGTCCTTATTCTGGGGATCTGGGGCATGTGAATGACCCACATGGAGCCAACACATTGCAGAGGTGCTTGACCAAGCATGACTTGGTCTAGCATGGTCACAGGCCACCTTTAAGAAACTAATAGACTGAAAACACTACCCCTTGACCTGTAGGTTACACTGCTCTGCTTTCACAGGACTGGTCTAATTCTGAAAAATCTTGTGGTTCCTAAAGCTCAAACCTTTGAAGGATTTTAGTGACAGATTCACCCTGAAATCCATTGTCTTTTTGCCCAAAGCCCTGTGCTTAGTTTGGCATTGGCTGCTGGCGAGGTTGGAGGTTGGAGGTGTCCCTCCAAATGGGGACACAGCTGTTCCCAGTCATCTGAGTGATGGACTTGATGCTCCTGAAATGAGACTAGAGACTCTGACAGCCATCTGGGATGAAAGAGACATGAGTACAATCATCAGGCAGGGATGCCTGCACAGAAGCTGGTCCATTTCATCAGGGTCCTCTTCATGGCTGTGTGCGAGGACTTGGGATATTTCCTTTCCAAGCCTTCTAGAAACCTGCCAAAAATCCCAAGCAGCAACGCCATGCCTGAAATCCACTACAGCCTCAAGGCAAAAATGTCCCTTCACAAGCATTTCTAGGCTTACTGGAGAGAAAGCAAGCTGCGGTTCTGAGGCAGCTGGAGAAGCTTGGCACTGAAGGCAAGAAAAGGAGCTCAAACCGGGTGACCAGGACTTGGGCTTACTGAGATCATTTGGGCTCTGTCTATGACCAGGCACATCAGCACATCTTGCCCTCCTGGCTTAGTTTCAAAGGTTTCTAAATAGACTGCCTGGAGCAGACTGGGAAACCCCCCGGTGATGGCACTGCTGGCCCAAGTACCAGCAGCAGAAGTGACACCAGGGCCACCAGCTCCTTCATCAGCGCAGCCTCGCAGCAAGGGTCTCACGAATGCCCTGGGCTGCTACATTAAAGCCAGCTCCCTTGCCCTGCAATTCTATCTCTGCTCCAACATCAACATACCTCAGGCTGGATTTGCCACCAGAGGGAGACCCTATTGTTCCACAAAATCCGTAACAGGAGCCTGTTGCAAATGGCAAGGAAATATTCACTTTCCCAGTGAGAGGACGCAAATATTCCCAGCCTACCTAAAGTATGCCGATTTTTTTTTTTTCCTGTAGTGAATATCTACTGCTTAAGCATCATTAAAAGCTGCTGTTGAATTGATGGCAAGTTACTTAAACTGAGCCAAGCTCAGACAGAAAAAAAGAGGCAAGCAGGATTGCATCAGAATGGCTCTGAGCTTCTGGTTTCTTTTTCTTTTCTTTTGTTGGTAGCCTTTATTAAAAATGTAATTTTAACAGTTATGTTTATGGAAGAGATTTTTTAGTTAAAAAAAATCCATGTTTAAGGATTAAGTCATTGGATATCTGAAAACTCAGATATCTTCATTTTATTCCTGTACTTCGCTCCATGAGAGTGTAATTTTGATAATGAAGAATAGTTCAATTAATAGTCCTGACTGATCACTATTACACCGCAGCTGCTGACCTGACTCCAAGTTCCCATGTAAACCTGCTGCCCATGTGCTGCAGCTGATCAGGGACACCATGGGATGGCTTGGTGACAAGAGCTATGGAGAGAACTCGCTAGATGGGAAATTACACTGTGTACCTGTGTTTCCAGGTACAAGCCTCATGCTCCACCCTAGGGTGACCACAGGCATGCAAGCTTTGCTGCACAAGCTTTGTCTTGTGGGCTGTGACACACAGTGACACCAAACTTAGATCAACATGGTTTAGTTCTTCTTGGCTCAGTGCAGGAGTCCCTGCCTGCCTCATTTATTAGAACAAAATGGGAATCCTGGTTCAGATGCTACCAGCAAGACACAAGAGCCCAGAAACCTCAGGCATTTAGGCTGCCAAGTGCCTTTGTGCACCTAATTTCTGGTGTCCTGAAGCTGAGGCTTTGGATTTTTTTGACTTTGGTACCTCACCAGCATGAAAGATCCTTCTCTCACCTCCTAATGGTGAAACTATAGTGCTGATGGCCTTAGCAGTAACAGGAGTGATTGAAACTACTGGGTACTTCCTATGCAAGGACCTTATCCCCAGTAACTGGAAATTTCTTGGAGAATATACTATTCAGGGTGAAATTTGCCACAGCAAGCCCCCTCCTAAGGCTGATGTTTTAGCAGAGGAGAAAAAAGTAGGGTGAGGAAATAGGAAAATGAATTCCAGCTGGAGCAGATTACTCATTTCTGACAAAATAAAGAAAAATGCATTGTTTGGACCATGTTAATAGTGGCAATGATGATAATTATTGTAGCTCTGAAGACTTTTTGGAGCTGGGCATGACTTCCTCCAATTGGAAAACCAAGACATTCTGAGTTCAAATCCAGATCTGAACATCTGAATTGATAATGGGAAAACCATCTCCTCCAAGCTCTCAGCTTGGCCTTGTTGGGATCCATGAGGAAATTTAAGTGATTTCAATGCAGAATGTATTAAAGTTGAATTTAAAAAAGTTTTGGGAAGTCTACTAGGGCAAGGAATCTGAGAAGTGCAAGATTTGGAAATTTTGGGGAGATGGAAAGAAGGAAAACTGGATCAATGGGCTAAGAGAGGAGATACAGAGACTGAGGCATTCACTGACAGAGAAAGGTGAATGGATTTATGGAAGGGAAGTTAAAACTGACTTTCACGGGACCATTCACACATTGGCATCTCTGGTGCTGTAGCTAATAAACTAACAAAGAATTTTCTTATATCCTTGTCTCCTGCTACTGAATGTGATATAGGCTGCTGAAGTTGAGACATATAGGCTGTTTGCTTTTCTTGTTCCAAGAAAAAAAAAAAAAAAAAAAGAGAAAAAAGAAGAAGATGGCATATTTACACGGAAAAAGAGAGCTGCGGTCATTTGACCACAGTAACTCTGACGAACTTTAGGCTGGAAAACAGCCTCTGGGCATATGGAAATCACTGGTGCAGTGAGAGCTTTATGTCCAACACATCTAAAGTATCATAGATGTGCTACACTAAATATTTATATATATACACTGTACGCATAGCCTGTGGTTGGCCAGGTACTTCATTACTTTCCGAGCCTCTATTAATCAGCTACAATGTACAACCATGCAGACTTTTGGTGCAGATGAGACCATCAAATGCGAATCACCCTTCCAGCTGCAAATTTCCAGGTGCAGATTTTGGCTGCAAGATTGCAGATTGAAAGATGTTTCAATGAAGCTGATGGGACAAGTTCATCCCAGGTGAAACTGAGTAAAATCAGTGATTTCTCTGTGCATTTTAGCTAATTAATTTCCCCATTGAAAGACAAACTCCCAAGCAAATCCCAAAAGAAACCAGCAGCAGAACTGCCACTTTGGTTCTCTGTGATCCTGACTCACAGTAAATTCCTCTCTGCAGTGAGTAGACTGACACAATCAAGAGGAAATAAGACATGATTGCAGTGGATTTTTTTGAATTTATTTGAACAAAGCAAAAAGGTGGAAACAATCCATTTTGACACTTTTTCACTGACGATTTTGTCAAAATCGATACCATCCCTTGAATCATGTCAATTTTGATGAAATGGCATTTTTTTTAATGGAAAAAAATTAAACTGAAACTGTTTCCATCAGCTCTACCTGATCCATATATCTTTAGCACTGTATTTTTTTTAAGAGTAGGGAGCAGAATAGAGACTGCTGCAGACCTTGTTCAAAGACCTGCGCTTTGTTACTGGAGACTCACTGGTGGACCACATATTTATTTTCATTTTTAGTATGTTAAGAATCATAAAGCTTTAAAAACATCACTCTGGTTAGAAACAAGCCGTGCAGTAGAAGTGGGATTTGCAGATGTTTGGCACAAGTACAGACTGCGGCTGCTCTCACCAGGTCTGCTTCTCCATCACCCTCAGCTTCGAACTGTTGCTTGCATCAGTGCAGAGCGTGGTGCACTCCTGGATCTGGACAATCTCATCCCATTCCTCAATTTGCTCTTGTTTAAATGTCAGCACGAGGAACAGATCACAATGGGAGTTGGCTGGGAATGTGTGAGGGAAGGTTGTACTGCCAGAGAGCAAATGATGCCCCATTAAATGCACTAGTCTTGCCCCTGAATTCTCTAGCATACAGCCCCATCTTCTTAGATAATGTTATTTTGGAGCTGAGAGAAACCTGGATTATCAGCAGTGCGTGAACATCTTTCATTGTTAAGGACTAAGAATCAATGTGTTCAGCTGAAGGTCCAGCTGCCTCCCTGCTCTGTTGCAATAGCAGAAGTGGATTTTTTGGGGAGAGTATAAAGAACGTGTACATACGTACGCACACATTCTCAAAAACATACACATATATATATTCTCAAAAACATACGCATACATATAGATGTATATATCTGCATATATATGTGTGTACATATATTTACAGACAGATCCAGTCCCTGCCAATGCCAGCTTGTGCTAATTTCTCAGTTCAAGTTTGGACATTCAGGGTCTTCTTGTAGTACAGGCAAGAGACAGGTGATCTTGGAAAATAACCAAAGAAGAGAAACTTGTCTGAGACTAGAGATAGATATTTTAACAAATCAGTATTTCCTAAACTCCAGTCTCTTTCTCCTTGCATGTAACTCTGTTTCCATGTTTCCATGGGGGACTTTGATTCACAAATCACTCAGGACTACCTAATGTTTCCTTTCACTTTCATAACTCTTAAAGTGTTTTGTGCTCCTTCTCATTGAGATTAAAGGAGAAACCAGGGGCTCAGCATCTCCTTCAGCCAATTGAGATGCCTAATAACTGTGTGAAGCCTCTAAGAATATTTTGAGTTTAGGGACTATCCATCTAGTGATTAACTTCTACATGGAGAATGTTTTGTGAGGAAAAACTCAGATCTGGTAGATCAGTGGATACAGCTAGAAGTTCAACAGAGTGACTAAAATAATATGGAGGCTAAAGTGATTGCATCATGGACAGCCTTCATTTCAGATCCTAAACAAATGCATAAATCAGAGTTTTTCATCCATCCTATAAATCTGCAGGCCTAGAAACTTTTCATCCTTCTCCCAGTCATTTTCCTTCATTGGATGTGACCTTCCCCATCCCTTTGATTTTTTAGCTCAGAGTTATGTCAGTCGGACCAGAGCTAAAACCTTTCTGGTGTGCTCAACCATCCCTTGCAGCCTCCAGAGCTTTCCAGTCGCCTAGTTTTCCTGTCTTTATTTTACAGGGTAAAGATCTTAGCAGTCACAGGATCACAGGAGATGTGTCTTTTATTCTGGGGGCAATCACAACATATTTCTACTCTGACAGTTGCCCACAGTCCCATTCAAATACTCTTAGCCAACAGTAAATATATTTGACAGGGAGAAAACCCAAACATGAAAGGTGATGAAACCTAAACGTGCCTCAGACAAACTTAGCTAAAACGTTGATAGCTGGGGAAGAACTTTACATTATCCAGGCTGGATTACAGCCTGCGCAGCCTTTCCAGTTGGCTCACATCTCTAACTCTTGGCCTTTGGCATCCAGTCATTCTTTTCTTAGGCTGTCCATTTCCTTGTCAGGTCTGGTTACAAACTCAGCCTCGTGTTTGTTTGAGTGTGTGTCTGTGTGTGTGTGTATTGCTCTGTTCCAAAAACTTAATGCACTCCCATGGAAAGCAGGATCTCTGCCTCACTTCAGACAATTCACCTTTGGTATTCCCACTTTAGTGTTCCCAAAGCAGCAACTTTTGATGGTGGATTTGTCTCAGAAAGCTATCTTGGATGGCTTTTCCATTCAAAGCTTTACAGTTCCCTTAGCTCTTTCCCTAAATGCCACTCTACAAAATCCTCTCTGGTCTTGCTGTTGGCCCATGATAAGAAGAAACAACATCATATACAAGTATTATGCAGAGGTTCAGGCCAGGACTGGTTGCAAACATGGGATTTGCTGACCAGGAGACTAGCATGAGACAGAAAACCGCACTGTCTCTACAGCTTGCTTTCCATGCCCCAGGAGACCAGGCAGCCCTAACTTGGAATCAGATGCTGGAGTGTATGAAGCAGCATCCACTGTTACATATATCTATATGGTGGACATAGCTGTGCCTTTATCCACCTCTGTCTGTAACAGTCATTATTCCTGACTCTCTGGTTGTCTCAAATGGGAATAGCCTGCTCCTCTGAGGTTCTGCTTGGGAACATCTCATGATATCATCCTATCTCCTTGAAGCTGCCAATATTCAGTCTTTGGTGCTACCGAGCAAACTCTAGGGAGAGAATAGAACTGAAAAAAACCTGAAAACTCAGCTCCTTTGGAAGCCAGTGGGAATTTTGCCATTAGCTTTCAAAGCCTGAGTTTTCCCCCAACTACCAAGAAACAGATAACTGTCATGCTGAATATTACTCTAAGAAGAGTCCTTGCTTGCCTTCACTTTGGTGAGTTCTGCTCTTCTCTATGGGACAGCCTTGGAAGGACAGAAATCCACATGAGTCTACAGTATTGTTGATAAATTGCCCATACTAAGACCGTGCAGCATATTCCTCAATCATATATGTAATATCATGCTATCTAGATAGTCCCAGAGATGACAGCAATAATCTCTGCAAGCATAACTCTGCTTTCATAAATGTCTGCTCACATCGGTACCCAATACAGTTATAATATTTATGTTGCTTGTTTGCTGTCCAAGCCATCCGCTCCCATACTGAAAGAGCAGAGTATAAGCTTCATTTCCTGAAGGTGCTGAGAGATGTTTATAATCTGAAGCTCTAGAGCAAAATGAGCTCCCTGCTGTCCTTGCTGCTGGCAAGAGAAAACAACAGCAATGGAGATGAACCTGGTTTACCTATGTTATGTTCCCTCAGTGCTTCCTGCCATGCTTTGAAGTCATTGCACCTGTTTTGGACCTACCAGACTCTAGTCCGGAGCTTGGACTCTGAGTAGGAGAATAGGACAAGGATGTGCCCTTGGGTTGTGAGACACCTCTAAACAGCTGTGCGTGGGCCCCTGTGTGCTCTTTTTCTACCTCTGTTGACAATCTAGCTATGCAGCAAGGAGTGGAAGTGGAAAGCACCAGGTCTGCGACATGTTGGGGGAAGAGTTTGGCGAAACTAGTCAAAGAAAGTGGCAGGGGTAGAAATGAATGCGCCTGCAGATTCAACACATGCTTTAACCTTAATTGCTTGCTGCAGTTCTAGGACCCATAAGCTTTTTGTAGCTTTTCTTTCCTTTAATAAAGGCTTTCCCTGAGTCCATGCAGGTTCTGCATGCTTGCAAGTTCATAAAACTCAGACCTTACTGCTGTGGTAACTGTTAGAAAAGGTAACCAAAGGCTGCCCATCTGTGCTGGCTTTCTCAGCAATGTGAGCAAATGCTTCACAGAATTGTGAAGAAATACGGACCACTTGTTTGCAAGGACAATGAGGGCTGGAAAAACAACAGTCCTGCAGGACTGCGGGATTTCTGCACGACTGCAGGATTTCTGCACGTCAGAAGTTAAAAGGTTGCACTGGACAAAAGAGTGTTTTTCAGGACAGTGCTAGTTTACAATTTTGCATTTCATTATGTACTCTGGACCCCCCTTCCTGGCCCCCGAGTTGATTGGCACAGGAGGAAAACTAGAGCTGTGCAGTAGTTCCAGAGTCTTGACAAAAGGTCCTCTTGATAATTTGTGGAAAGCTGGTGATGATAAACTGAAGCCAAAAAAATTCCTGACTCTTAAGTATAATATTACTCAGCCACCTAGGAGCACTGTGGTTTTCTGTCTCCTTTCAGAAGCATCTCGCGTCAATTGATTCTGGAGCAAATTGGGTGAGGGAGATCAATGACTTGCTCAAGGATGGCAAGTCCTCTGTTTCTCAACTTGTTGCTCATATATGAATGTAATATTTCCACTGGGGAAAATATTCCCCCCACCCTCGCTACAATTCTTTTATCTTGGAGTTATATTAACCTGGCAAACACAACAAAAACTTTCACTGAAGCTGTCCCAGAGATAGCACTGTTTTGGCACCAAGTTCTCCAAAAGTGATGTCATGAATTTACATGCCAGAGTTTTCCCTTTCTTCTTCAGATTTGTGGCAATGTCAAAGTTCTCCTCTAGAACAGATCTGTTTTTAATATTTCATATTTACGTTTTTCATTTCAGGGCTGGCTGCAACATCTTTTGGTCTCAACCTTGAAAATGCTTACACGTGTATATATAGTCCTAACTCCTGAAGAGTCTCCTGAAGTCTCTGATTAGCAGAGATTGCTTCTAAATCTACATAGCCTGAAAGTTTTCTTTTAACCATCAAGATCCACCTATAGAAATCTATGTTGCTCTGCTGAATCAATTAAAATGCATCTCTTTATATGAGCACAAGATCTAGTAAAAAATGTAAAAAAGCACTTATCATTGAAACTCTACATATCTTTAGAGAAAGATAAACACAGGACTCCATCATTCCCATAAACTACAAGGGGAAGTGAGTGTGCTAGGAGACAAATGGGCTTTAAAATAGTTCCTTCCCATTTCCTAGGAGCTGTATCAGCTTTGCTATGATCCATGGCAAAGACCTCAATTTGCAAAGTGAGGCCAGCTGATCCTAGTGATGGTGGCCTTACTTGGACCTGCATTTGTACCAAATGCATGGACCTTCACGCATTTGCAAAGAGCCTCAGAGCAGCTCCTTGGATATGTGATAGTCAAAGAGCAAGCACAGCTGATGAGGACCATCGGGTCACACAACACCAGACCATGAAGTGGGAGAGAAGACGTAGCATTACCGTGCTGAGAAGAAGAGTTACAGTGACAGGAAATCCTAGAAATTTCATTCTCTACTTAAAAGCAAGCTCTCCCCTCCTTCATATGGGGTCCAATCATATGTGTGTCAGATGGCAGAGCTCAGAGAGTGGTCATAAATGGGGCCGAGTCCAATTGGAGGTCTGTGGCCAGTGGTGTCCCTCAGGGGTCAGTGCTGTGCCCGGTGCGGTTTAATTTGTTCATCAATGACCTGGATGAAGCTACGGAGTGCACCCTGAGCAAGTTTGCAGATGACACCAAGCTGGGTGGAGTGGCCTACACTCCGGAGGGATGTGCTGCCATCCAGAGGCACCCGGACAGGCTGTTGAGTTGGGCAGAGAGGAACCTCCTGAGGTTCAATAAGGACAAGTATAGAGTCCTGCACCTGGGGAGGAATAACCTCAGGCACCAGTACAGATTAGGGGTCGACCTGCTGGAAAGCAGCTCTGCAGAGAGGGACCTGGGAGTCCTGGTTGACAGCAAGTTAATCATGAGTCAGCAGTATGCCCTTGTGGCCAAGAAGGCCAACGGGATCCTGGCATGCATCAGGAGGAG
>JAUBOD010000883.1:445810-458233 GCA_032353885.1 Nothura maculosa
TTTTCTTTTTCTTTTTCTTTTTCTTTTTCTTTTTCTTTTTCTTTTTCTTTTTCTTTTTCTTTTTCTTTTTCTTTCTTCTTTCTTTGGGTTGCTAAAGAGTCATATTTTAAAGTTAGAAATACTTGTCAGCATCCTAGCATGGCCTCCAGAGCTGATGACGCAAATATGACAAGAAGTGAGGTCAGATTACAAATGAGGCCACTTCAAAATCTCTCCTGTAAAACTGAAGGTTTGAAGAAAGAGATGAAATGCACCAAGGGGAAGAAAAAAAAAAGGCTTCATAATCTGCTTGAAAGTGAAAATAAAATACCCTCTCATATCCTCAGGGATGTGATTTTCTGCTTGCTTTTGGCAAGAGAGCTGCACGTATCCTGTTTGCCCATACCTCTGGGCTTTCACATCCCCTTCTGTGGTTGCCACTGAAATGAGAGACAGGACCTGGGATCTCCAAGGCTAAAAAGCACAAGTCACGCCCTCTAAAGACAAGTCCTAGTCTTGAAATCTATAGTAGAGAGTGACCTCGCGTAATCTTGGAAACATGCTTGTGATATGTCCATCAGGAGCTAATATATACATAAAAAACCCAAAGGTGCATGGCATAGCAAAGGTAGTCACAGCTTAGCAATATGGACATGAGTGCTTTCCCAGCTGGCCTTTGTGGGAACTTACAGGATGCTCAGGAGATCACCAGAAACTCTGAAAATAAGGGTGAAGGACTGCTCTTCTCACAGGAGCCTCTTCCATGCCCATGTAAGCATGCTGGTACAGTTCGTTTGTGCAGCTCAAGGTACTCACTCTTTGCCGAATTTTCTAGGAGCTCCAAGCCTGAATGACCCTGCAAAGAGAACTTCCAGAAGCCAAAACCAGACATGATCCTCAAAATTCAGAACTGATCTGAAAGAGACCAGGCAAATGTACACCATAACAGCCCACTTGAAAAAATGCAAGCTCCTGAGAAGCTCTCCTCATGGCACACAATGAGTTGGTGGTACTCCGTCCTGCTAACAAAGCACAGAACTAGCATGAGCTAAAATTTCCCACTTCTAGCTATTCTGTGCCCAAATTACTGCCATTGCTGGACAAGTCCTTTCTGCACTGTCCAAACAAGAATCCATCTCAGAAGAAATATTGGGCAGATGCCTGGCTTGTGATAGATCTATGTACGTCAGCTAACTGTTGGTTTGAATTCTGCTGCTGGAACACTTCTCTAGGAGCTTAAGAGCCCTCTCACATGGCTCAATATTAATTTGCTTTCCTTTAGTACCAAGGCTAGACTATCTGTCTCTGCTGAGGGCTGCCCACAGCTACTAGTTAAGCTGAATAACTTGCATTATGTGACCAGTGGGTCAGATTCACACACAGCAACGCATGCATGTCTCCAGCTGGGAAACCCTGCACAGGAGCACAGGAGATGTATGCAGTAAGGGTACTTCTATTTGAGCATGCCCACTTGGGCAATGCTATTGAGACACCCTGGACAGAGGAGGAGAGGAAATAAACGCAATCTAACCAAAACAGCATGGGAGGGCAAAATGCTTTCCTAAGTGCTCATTTGAGAACTGTTTTATTGGGGATGATTGCATAGGAAAACGCCTTGCATTACAAAGCTGTTAGTCACAATATGTTCTTACAGACTTTTGCTCATGCTACTAAGACTCCCCACAAGACTTTTAGGCGAGAGTTTTAGTCTGCCAATTACTTAATGATTGCATGGAGGCCACTCAGTTAGTTTGGTCTTAGGTACATATGGGTGCTATAACCTACATGTAACGGAGTCCTTGTTTTAACAACTCACCTTCATTTAACTGTGTGGCAAAACAAACCAACAAACAAGGAACCCCTGCAGCAACCAGTATATCTGACCCCCAAAACAAGCACAGGTGGGGAAAGGAGCATAATTTCTTTTCCTCTATGGCTTTATCTCATTTTGCTCTTTGTTCAGTTCTCAGCTGAGTGTACAAGGCCCAAATCCGCCTCTTGTTCCCTTCCCTTGACACCAGTAACACCAGTCTTTTCAAACTACCTGAAGTGTGGTTTCAACACCTAAAAAGGCTCTCTCCCGCATAAGTAAAGTAGCCAGTTAAGCCTTTCCTTTGCCGTAACAACAGCAAAAAGCTCCCAAAGCCAAAACTGTCAAATTTCATTTGACTCTAGGATCATATTTCATCTCATCTCCAAAGCAATGGCAAAACATCATCTTTATGAAAAGTTGTCAAGAATCTAACTGTTTTGCAAACACTACAGATACCTCTTCCATTTCAAGGAACAAGTGGGGTTGCTTTCGATTTTGGAAGAATTGAGTAAGCATGAAGATTTCCAAACTTGCTCAGATACAAAACACTATTGTTATATATTGCAGTGAAACAGCTGTGGTTTATAAGTACCATTAATGTGAAACTTTAACTTTAAAAAAAAAAGTTTAAAAAAAGTTAAAGGAACAGAAAACATTTCATCCATACTAATGTGAGGTTTCAAACATATCAGCTTTTAAGTGAATTGGCCATAACCACAACAATATTTTGGGTCTGACCAGAGCATATATTGTATGCAGATGTTAATTTGGCATTTGCATGCATATGCAAAGAAAAAAATCTTTTCTACTTTTCTTTTTTTTCCCTGAGTGCATTGCGATCTGGAGTCACTTTAGCTTTACAAACGGATTATAAACACTAATTACCTGAAAACATGCTGTTTGGCTTAATATACAGCCTGTAGACTTGGATTTTGCTTTCCAAAATGCAAAATTTAGCCAGAACATTTGCCCCTTTCTCTATATATAGATACATGTACTTATACAATTAGAATGTGCTGATTTGTACAAAAAAAAAAACTCATCAAAAACCAAAAAACACGAATTTCCCTTTTAACCCTCTTCAGCCTATTTGTTGGTGTATCAGGTGAGTCTACTATGTCTCAAATGGCACTGCAGTATTTTAGGAGGTGACTACAAGCGAGCTTAAGTCCTTGCTTTCCTTGGCTGTGTAGATATCTCCTCCAACAGAGACGCCCAGACAGATGCCAGCGAGGTTGCCCCATGGGATCACTCAAGAGCAATGGTCCAATGGTCTTCCTACCTATCACAGGTCCCTGAGAAGGAAGTGTTAGTGGTCTGCAGAATGTCACAGTCATGTTTCACACTGTGCAAGGTATATGAAAGCAGCTCTGGAGTAGAGACATATCCCTGCAGTGCAGTCAGTGGGTGCTAATCTGCTTGTGAATATTTGCACTTTGAGCATGGAGAGTGGATTTTCAGAAGAGTTCATCTATCCTGTAACAATCCTTTTCTGTCTCCCAGGCAGGTACTTGGAAAGGAAGATGTCAAGCAGTAAGTTGTGGAGTGGATGAATTGTTCTCACAAGCTTCCTCATAAGGTCTGGGTGAAATGCTGGTCTCTATATACAGCTATTGATACAACTATGGTTTTCCAAAAGAGTTATGCACTTTTATTTAAAGTATGTTTTTCCACTTGCTTTTTCCAGCAGTAGTTTCAGAGGAGTTTTTAAGGCAAGGTCTTCCAAAAGGACAGGTGAACTAGAGGAACAAATTCTGCTGGAGTACTTTTGGTGGCATGGGCATCACAAAAATCAAAGCCTCCAGAGAAGAAAATTTAGGAATCATCTGTCCCCATCTTCTGACCTTTAAAAGATCTGCAGAGAAGATGTCCAGGGCTCAGCTTCTACATCTCTGGGGAACTGCTCCATCCAGATGAGCATCTCCTTCACCAGAAACGAGGCAGTACTAGGATGAGGTCTGCTGCAAAGGCTGCCATCCCCTTTGCTCTTCTTCCATTTCCCTTGCATGTTGAGATGTTTGGGGCTCATGGTGGTATCCTCTCCTGATGGCTCTCTGCTATCCTGCTGATACTACCCCCAGGTCATTTCCAATAGCACTGATGATGTGAAGGAAGCAGATAGGATAAAATCCTTATGGTGCTGTGCTCCAAAAGAAATCTAATTTTTGAGGAACACACTGCTGCTTGACATAACAGTCTATGACCTTGGAAAATGTGGAATGAATTAAAGAGTGGTAGCAGCTTTCAGGGTAAAACTAAGAAAAATTATAAAAAACAATGTCAGAAAAAAAAGCCCAAGCTTGCTTTCTTTTTTTTTCTTTGAGGTGAATATTATCTTTGTATTGTTTGAAATGCATAACTAAAGCAAATCTTATGTTCAAGTAGCCATTTCAGGACTCACCATTACCGTCTCCTCATCTGCAAATCTGCTTTGAACCACTGGGAAGTTGAGAAACAAGGTTAGCTTTGGACTAATTGCTCAGTGCCTTCATATGTTGGTGAATCATCAGAGTTAATGCAAAGCATTTGCATAAAGGAGGTGCCTGTCCTTGGAGAAGTCACTGCATGAACTGATGAGGGGTGGGTTTCTGGTGTATGAGATGTCATGACTGACTGGACTTCAATGGGAACTCTTGATGTGATGAGGGCACTGACAGGGACAACTGCAGGTGTTCATTCTCTAATGACTAACATGGTAGCACTCTGCAAATTCTCTTGAAAGGGATCTAGCGGGATCTCTCTCTGTCCAGATACATATTATTACAAAGCATGAAGGAATTGTGTTAGTTTTGGATTAGAATATTCAAAATTGCTGTAAGAATGGGATTCTGATTCTTAAAGGAATGGAATTTTGGGAATCACATGAAAAGCATCACTTGTTGCCCATGATAATTCTACATGACAGGATATTTAAGATATCCTGGGCTCAAAGTTGAGAAAGCATTAATAAAATAATAGGGCATCACAAAGATGATCTGCTTCCCAGAGACCTTGTGGCCAGGCCAAGTGAAATAGCTCTATGATGATATTTAACTGAAAGGTGGTTTCAGTCTTGTTTGAGATCAACAAGCTACTGTAACCTTCAGAGAAAAGGACTGGCTCTGCTGATGCTGGTGTTACTGAACATCTTCCAAGAGCACTCATGGTGGAACTAAGCCCTGCTGCTGGAAAGCAAAGACAAGCTCCTGATTCTAGCCTAAAATGGTTCAGGACTCAGGGCTGTCACCCAAGGCTTTTTCTAATGTGCTTGCAAGAAAATGCAGATGCATTTGAAGCATTTTTACACATGCAAAACCCTAAAACCATTAGAGGAAAGGAAATGCAAAGTCTTGCTCTCAACTAATCAGAAGAGATGAAGCTGCCTGCTGAAGCTTTTATGGCTGTGCATCCTTTAGTGCTGTTTTATTAATAGAGTCATGCTTTGCAGCTGAGGCTGCAGCCTCCAAGGGATGCTTCTAATGGAATGTGAGGAAAAACACAGATCTCCGTAACAGAAACCCTCAGACCCAGGATGTAGCATCTTCTGACACTTGCCATCAGAGCCATAACACGGCATGCAATATTCATTACAGGCCTGACCCAAATCTCGGTTAAGTCAGGGGAAGCAATCCCGAGTGACCACAGAGAGCTGAGGAACAAGGACCATTTAACTCTTCATTTAATATTCTCCCCATTTATCTTCTATGGTTGAGTTCTAGTGAGCTTCAGACTGCTCCTATGTGAGAGGTTTGCAGCAAACATGAGCTGATGCATTGGTTTGGAAGAGAACAACAGGAAAAGAGCTTCTAGATGCCACAGTTTCACTTGCTGTCACCTTCAAAGCACAAAAAACATTTTCGATTGTTTCAGATTTTCATCTTCAGAGTATTTTTCTTGTTAGTTCATGCTCAGCTTTCATTCATCTGCAGGGAATAATGCTGCAGTAACATGATACACAGCAAATATCACAATTTAAACAGAACCAACCCATTGTGAATGAAGACTTCTGTGAAGAATGGGAAAATAGAGCTAAAGGGCTGCTAAGTAAACTCTTTTATGTGTGACATTATGCAGGCGATGGTTTTGGAGTGTAAAAGATATTTTTCATTATATCAGTGTTATTAATTCCATCAGCTTGGACTGGGTTGGTACATGAAACGGCTGTGTGCTTCCCAGGTTAATAAATCTGCATAGGTTTATTGTTCCGAATAAAATCTATTTTCCTCAGCAAATAACCATGATCATTTGGGGTTACAACCATTCCTCAGGAAATGCTTTATAACTAACATTTTTATTGGTATCATAGGAAATTCATATGCCAAATAACACGGAACTATAACTTTTATCTGACTTTAAAACAAAATCTGTTATCTTTTATGGCCAGTTTCATATAGTCCCACTATCAGTTTCCATAAAATTCAACAAGCATTCCTTATTCAGCTCAGAAAATCAATAACAGAGTTGGTTGAAAAGTGAAAATGTCTTTTTTTGCAAACATTTTTGAAATTTCTGAGTTGTTTTCATTTGAAAGTGTTTGTAACTGACTGCTTTCTGGCAAAGAAAAGAAGCCTCTAATGTTTTTTTGTGATGTTTTCTATTATACTTCTTCAAAATGTAAAGAAAGTACATTTTTGAGGACGAAAGGAACATTTTTTGCAATATCATCAAATTTAATGGGTGATTCTGTTTTTATGTAAGGTTTATTTTCCATTTTAAAACCTTGAATCGAAAACATTTTCACCAGTGATCATATTCCAAACTGAATCAATCAAAATCCATTTGTTTACCAAATCGGTTCGTTAAATTGGTCTCTATTGATTAATATTGAAATATTGATCATTTGAGAATATCATTGAGTATAAAAAGGAGATCATGCAAAGAAATGGGAGAGTTTTACAGGGGACATGCTGGACTGGGGGTGTTTAGTCCCTGTCTTTATTCCCACTCCTGCCACAGATTTCCCATGCACCTTTGGATGAATTATTATTATTATTATTTTGTTAATTTTCCAAATTGCCAAATTCTGAAAATTTGGTCATTTTCACCTGTCATGCCTATTTAAGTATTAAATAATTAAATTTTTAAATAATCCAATTAAATTATTAAATAATTATCCAATGCAGTGTTCACAGAACAGCATTGTGACAACATGAGGGAGAGGCAGGGAAAGTAACAACTGGGCTTTAAATTTGTAGGTCAGCTGCTATGTTTTCTCTTAAGTCCATGCTCTTTGGAACAGAGACAGTCTAATATCATGTTTTTTCCCACACCAGCCACTGTGGGGATCTCAAACTCATTTGAAGTCATTTACGCATTGCATTAGACAAGCATTCATTAAACCACAATATAAATAAAGTCATAGAGGATCAGGAGAGCCCATGACTTCATTAAATTTGTGGAAGTTTTTACCATTGACTTCTGCATTTTATCTGCTGGTGTGATTTTTTTAAGTCTTGAGATGCTGGTAAGGATTTGATAGAACGGATGATTAAACTAAAGAATTACAAAATTTTAATTTTAATTTGGCAATGCCTTTGCAATTATATTGCCATGCCTTTGCACAGTTAGAGCCTGGTATGCTGCCCACCAAAGTGAATGGAAATACTCCCTTGGGACATGCATGAGGGATTTAAGCTTTGTGTTTGTTTTTTCAGGCAGTGTTTCAGTAAGTGCTTACAAAATGAGGCTCTGGGAGAGACACCCACCAACCTCCTATAGTCAATGAAAAGTCATCTGATCACAAACCATCACACTGCTTGTATGGAAAGAGAATGGAAACATCTAAAACTCAAGTGATTTTACTGGAAGATGCTTTCTTTGCAAAGGTCGTACTCATTTGGAAATTACAATTAGATTCAACAGAGTCTAATTGTTTCTATTTGGGGCCACATACTTTTGATTTTGAAAAGGAATATTGCAAGAAGGAAAAAAATATGTACTGATGGAAATCAGTTGCATTTGCAGGAAAGATTAATATCTAATGCAGTTTATCTTTAGCAGGACAGTATAGCCTCTTGTACATCCTGCAAATCTTCTGACTTATTTGATGAACTGTAAAATATGTTTAAAATATTTCACAGAAAGTATTATACCTGCTATATAGAGATAGAGTTATATAGAGATAGAAAGTAGGGGAGTAGGGTCATTTTTTAAAAAGTTGTTTAAAAATCCCATTTCTTCAGCCAACAGGGTGATTTACAGAGTGAAAAAAATTAAACTCCTGATATATGTGAAACAAGTAATTGATAAATCAGAAAATGAGGTGAGTAGAAGATGGAAAAATACTTAAAGTGAATGAATTCAACTGAATTAAACCGTAGTATTAAATTGCCCAGCATCCTGTGTAGTAAAACTGATACAGCGCTCCATGCTAGACATGTGCACTAGTAGGTGAATTCTTGTAGCAGAAGCATATAACTTATTCAAGAGCCTGATGCTAGAAAAACTCGGGACTTTGGCCTAAGGCCTGCAAGTTTTGGAGAAGATGGACATCAAGCCACTGTGTCCTCTATCACAGATGTGTGTAGTATCTGTTCCTCGTGGGGACAGAGCTCAGGAGCATGGATGATGATGCCATTTAGTGTGAAGGGCCATATATATGTATACATAGCCATGTATGCAGCCACAGCCTATACTTTTCACATGACTAGCTGCACCCAGCGCCTCTTGGATGCTTGCAGAAATTACAAATCCAGTAGGGAAGAAAGGGAGAAGCTGCTATTTCTGGGGAAATTACACAATGAAGCCCCAGCCTGGGAGATTAAAAAAAAAAAAAGAATATGTTTGCAAAAGCCCAAAAAAGAAGTCCTGACTGTGCCTAACTGCCCTCCCCAAGTGTGAGGGAGGCAGTGGCGGTCCCTGGAGCCCCTGCTTGCTGCCACGCTCCTGTGGTATCCAGGCGCTGCATGGATATGGGAGTCCGGACTGCAGGGGAAGGAAACGCCACGTGCCGTTCCTAACCATGTCCATTCCCATGAGGGGAGAGAAGATGTTGCCTCATCCTCTGTGGTGGAGCTCGTTGTGTCCTCTTTGCCTGGCTGCTGGTCAGGCTGCCTGGAGAACTGAGGAGGAGCCAACGCTCCCACTCCAGTCTTGGTCACTGCCGCCTGGCTGAGTCTGAGTGGGGGCAATTCAGTTTTGGCAGAAGGGGCAGGAAGTTGTGTCCTACAGAGCTGAATGAATGCTCTGATCATCTGCACTTGTGGTTCTCCAGCCCTGTGATTTGTTCTTGGCTAGGGCACATCTCTGCTGCTGCAATTTTTCCATCACATTCAATATCTGCTGGGTTTGCAAATGTAACCCTGTGCCAGGCAGTTCTCTCTGCCTTCCCTCCTCACCTCTTGCCTTAGCTGAACAAATCCATGCATGGAGACAGACGTAAAGGCAGGGAACCTACAGCAGTGCCTCGCTGCCCGCTTCTGCGGGCCATCTCACTGCATCTCTGCAAGCTGCTGCCAACTTGCCAGTGGCCTTAGGCTATTCCTTTCCCAGCCCTGTGGGGGTGCCCAGTTGCCCCTGAATAAGCAGTGCCATCAGGAAGAAGACAAACCTCCTTTGCCATGGAGGAAAGCTTCCCATTACCCCACCTTTCCAGGCAGATGCTCTTGGCGATGTCAGTTGCCAACAGCTGTGTTCTCCCCAGCCCTACTACACAGCAAAAACAGCCAGACCAGCAATCCTAGGCTCCATTTGCTAATATTTCAGGCTAGTCTTTTCCCTGCCCCATAGCAGCCATGAGTCCTTCTCCTCTATGTGGTGGGGCTTGCTTGTCTGGCTAGTGGGGAATTAGCATTACTCAGGAAAATACAGAACAGACAAGAGTCCTTATACTTCAGCGTGAAGGTCCCATGATGTCCCCTGCAGCATTTCTCAACACGTGGATTCACAGGGGGTCATCTCCAATTCAGCTACTGCCTGGATCAATCCTTCAGACTTCAGATAATCATTTTTTTTTTACAAGTGAGACTCAAAACTCCTTACTATTACTAATGAATGTTACAGGGGTTTAGCACATAGCCCGTTCATTTCCTATAGCTATCACTGAATCTTTTCAGGTTCAGAGCAGTCACAACCAAAGATCATTGGACAGAAGCAAAAAGTGAACAGAGAAGAGCCATGTGATATAGGAACATAAGCATATTTTGCATAAGCACTAAATAACTTTGTAGTTAACCAGACAGTTTCAGCTAATCCATTTCCTATTGTTGACTGGAAAATTTAGTCATACCCACAAGGCAGCTTACATTTACATATACAGCTGCTCTTGCAAGGAGTCTATTCAGCAGCAGCAGTAAAATTTAGTCAAGAATTAAGAAATCTTAGAAGAAAAAAAAAATCAAACCTTTCTCTTTTTTTTGTCATTTCCTGAAAATATGCAATAAAACGTTGGAACAGTTGTACCTTCTCTCAACTTTCAAAATCCAAAGTGTATTTATGGAAGGGGACAGTCAGATGCACCAGCATATAGCAGATTCTATTTTTGCTAAGTGAAGTGTGACAGGCCGATCCAGCTCAAAACAGGTTGTGACATCTTAAAAAGAAACAAGGAATGACAAAACTAACTTTACTTACTCTTCAGAGCTGATCTCCAATGAGCTATAAAAGTGAACGAAAACAATTAGAGATAATAAACCTTTTAAATATTGGCAAGAAGATGAATTGGTTTGATTTTATACTGGAATATTTATCATATTTATTGCTAGAGGCTGTTATAATTACTGACATAGGTTGATATAATTATTGTCTGTGTAGCACTTCAAGAGAATATATTTTAACAATATGAGGAAAATGGGAAAGTACTTCCTTGCATTTCTTGACTGCTTTCTAAGGTGCAAAGTGTTTCGACAGGATGGACGTTTTGCACTGGGTATGACCAAAATTATAAACATATTCTGCCTGTTCTTAGCTTGTGACCGGAGAGGACTCAGGTCCTATAGGCAGCCAGCACCTGGAAGGAGACAGATATCCTGATAATTTGCTAAAAGGCCCTTTAAACCAACACCCGGCAGCTTCATGGGAAATGCCAATAGCAAATGTTAGTACAGACACTGCATTTTGTTATCTCTTTGGGGGTTAAGTTACTCCATTCATTTGTGCTTTTGAAGACAATGAGTGTGGGTCCGGCAATGGCAGAATAATCCTTTTACCTCATCCTATCTGAAGTGACATTGGCATGAAGGAGAACTCTTAGCAGGGTATCGGTTTCCAGGGTAAACTTTCTGAAAGAGCACACAGCCCAGGAGCTGAGGAATTGCACTTCTACCTTGCTGGAGAGCAAACCAGCCCTACTTGTCATTTTAGCAAACAGATGAAAGAAAGAGCTGCTGGACACTTCAGAGAGTGCTCCTGCAGGGAGCTGCCACCTGCCAGCTGCTCGGATTAAAAGAGGAGAATGAAACAGAACATCCAGTTTGAGGAGGGATTTTAATGGCGCAATAGTTAACTTACAACTATTGCAAAACTGCCTTGGAATAGGGGCTTGTTTCCTTCTGCTCTTTTGCTCCAAAATCCACCCAGGGCCATAACATCAAAGCTCCCCACATTGTGCCAGGTGAGCTTGCAGAGAAGGATATTTGTGGTTCCCACTGCACAAGGTAACCTCGCTGACACCAGCTGCTGTGGGGTTTGACTTCTCTTCTGTGTTCCTGGGGAAAAAAAAAAGGTCATGCCACATGAACGACCAGTCTAGGCCAGGAGGAAGGCAGCTTACTATCTCACCTGATCTTCCTTGGCAAGGCTCAGTGGCAGAGATGGACCAGTAACGGGAGACTTGGAAAATCTTGCATTCAGTCTCTGATCCATGCAGGATCACTAGGGGAAGAATTAGTTTTTTTCTCCTGAAGCAGGCATGATTTTGCTCCTTTTTATCTCTGCTACTTTCTCTTCTCCTTGCTCAAAGGAAATTCTTTTCTGCTGGTAATTTATTTTGCCCTGCAACACCCAGCTGTATCTCATGTCACTATAAACCTGTTTAAATAAATTCGGAATGCTAGTGATGGAGTAACAGACCAGCTTCTACACTCAGGAGCATAGGCATTGAGGAGGAGAAAGCAGCAAAGAGAGGACCAGGTTCATAAACATGTTTAAGCAGCAAACATCAGCTTTCACCTTTGGAGATCTTGACGCTATTTCCTGCAGCAAAGAGACCATCTAAGGAGAGCAGGGTTTTGTACAGAACCATGTGAGAAAGAAAGAAGGGGTTTGAAGTGACTGACTTGCAGATGGCACACTGTAAATCCGCCAAGGTCCTTATTCTAAAATAAGAATTAAAATTCTAAAAGAGAAGAACCACCTCCCATATGGTTATTAGCAGACTGAGGTTTTCTGTACGGGAATAACCATTGATGAGGAAAGGAAGTTTGGTGAAGTATATGTGGTAAGGGAGAGACCATAGATCTACTCTAAAACACAGCTACGTGGCAGAGCCAAGGGCTTTAGAAGCTTTCCTTGTAATGGGGGAAGAGCTACATTATGGCCATGTTTTTTCCACTGAAAGTAATTTCTTTAGAAAAAAAGGAATTCTATAAGAAACAAGTTTTGGTCAAATTCATGTAATGATTTCAGCCAGAAAAAAGTACAGCTTTCTTTCTTTCTTTCTTTCTTTCTTTCTTTCTTTCTTTCTTTCTTTCTTTCTTTCTTTCTTTCTTTCTTTC